>OZ005656.1:52314359-52914359 GCA_963930645.1 Salticus scenicus | reverse complement strand
TAGAGTTGGATTAACAGCCAAAAGAACTGGGAATTCTGGTGTGTTAACCAATAGTACCATTGCGATGTATAGAGGAAAATGCGATGTAGTATATGGAAATTCTAGTTGAAAATCATGAAAATGGGGCTTTTTTTATAACAATCCCCAAAATCAGACAGAGGGTTAGCTCAAAGTCGAAATTAATCCATTTTCGTATTATTTAAAAACATAGGGAGCTTCGAAAAACTCGAGTTTGTATAAATATTTAGACTTGTAAATTATTGTAGTTCGATTAATGTTGAAAATATGATTACACTCCCAGCAATAGTTAGGAATGGTCGATTTGTCCATTTCTTGTTTCTGAGTAAAACCCATGTGTTCTTTTAGACGAAACTTTATATTGCGTTTTATTTGACAGATAAATGATAATCCACATTAACAAGGAATGCCTATAGATACCCAAAAATTTACGCATATCTATAGGGCCTTTCCGCATACAAAGGTTAACTTGCATATAGATGAGAACATTATAATAAATAATTATTTTGATCTTTTCGAAAAATACAGTTCATAATTATTAAATGCGCATATTATATATATATAATTGAATAATACGCAGTTAATAAATTTTATAATAAACATTTTAGTGTAAAAAAAGTAGACTTCAAAAATTAGCAATACTAAAAATTAAAATATTCCAGATGACAATAATAATAATTTTTATTATTTTATATGTATCTCTTAATACAATTTAAAAAAAATCTTCTGTAATTTAAATAAAATATTTATATATTTTGACTAGAAAACCTGTACATGTGATAAGGATATATTTGATCTTTTGATTTTAAAATATGAAGTTAGCATTTCAAATATTGATGAATAATGCATTAACCTCTCTGCTGCCCCCTTCCTCAAAGGAAAAAAAAATAGAATTTAATCACCTGGAAACAAATGTTTACCGTATATGCAAAAGTATTGGATGAATAAGAAAAATCTTTCTTTCACAAGCGCATATAAACAAAACAAATTTTATGAATATGAAATAAATTTATAAGATTTATGACGGAGAAGAAAAGGGACTTGAGGAAATGTGATTGCAGAGAAAACGCTACGGAATCACTTTTGTTTTCCTTGAAGCGATTTTTTTTCTGAATTCCATTACATTTGGTTAAATATATATATATATATATTCAATCAGTATCTGAATTTAAAATGTTTTAGTTCAAATTCATTTTAGGGTTGACTATAACGAATTATTAAAAATATACATGCATAGTTAACACAAAATAGAATTAAATTGTGTATCTGTTTTAAATTAAATTATTTTAATTTATTTTTCGTTAATACGAGTCATTGTTATACATTTCTAATATTATTTTAGAATAATAAGAAGTCTGTCCATCTCAGTCGGAAGAGTACCTTGATTTTTTTTATTTCTGAACAGGAGGACGACATGTTGGAACACGTTTGCGTATAAAGTTTGTAATAAACTTGGTTAAGAAATTAATGTAGGTTATGTACAGTCGGGGAAAAAAAAAACGCAGCACTTGATGGTATTTCGTTATTAATTGACGCAGAAAAATTTAATAGACACCATTAAACAGGAAATGAAATGCACTTTCTGAAAATGTCGTCGAATTTTGAATTAGGGGTCATCTACATATTAAAATGAGCGCCAACTTTGATTTTTTCAATAGTATCACCCAATTTTGACTTCATATTCAAATTTCTGAGAGCCTGGCAGTGCGGAAAAGTATACTGTTTGTATACTTTATCTTTCGTATTCACAGAGTTATGATCAAAAATGTGTTAGGGGGCTATCTCTAAATATAGAAAAATAAAATTAAGATCCTACAAGGACTAGACAAAATTATACTGTTTCACACCGGAAATATTTCAAGAAGAAAAGTGCTATAAAAAGAAATAAAAATATTAACACCTTTGCAGTATCTTAATTATCATGAATTTAGTTTTTTGGATATGTATATACTTTAATACTTTTTTAGATAATTTTAGGTATATTTAAATACATTACACTTACGATTCGTCAGACAATACTTTTTATAAAAGTGCAATATTTTTCAATAAAAAAGTATCTATCATGGATATACTGATCACCAATATAGCTTAAATTTTCTTTCGTACGTGTAACATAATATACAAACTGAAATAATATAGCTATATATATATATATATATATATATATATATATATATATATATATATATATATATATATATATATTCAACAACGCATAAACTAAATCTTTTCGGATAAATTATTGTAAGGTTTCATAAAGTAAATATTGAACAATTTTAATAGCACTTACCAGTTTTGGGTCAGTTGAACTCTTTGAAACTGTACGATTTGTTTTATAATTTCTATGAAAATATAATTTCTTAATTAACGCTTTCGCGACTGCTGACGTAGATTCACATCATTTGAAAATCTGTAACAATGCCAGTGGGCGTTTCTTTCGTAATTTGTGTGTTACTTATTTCTTAAGCATGTACCCAGTGTTCATATTTTTGCAATAAAATATACTATGGATAGAAATATATTAATTAGAAAGAATATATTATAATGTATATCCATCTGTAATATAATTGTGGTACAGAAAATTTGTTTTGAAATATTTTATTTTGAGAGTATTTCAAACAGTAAATCCCACCTATTTAGTTAATTTTTTTCTTCTGGTGTTCGTTTAAAGGATTCTAAATTTATCACCAGTAATCGATGAAGTAAATACCACTTATGTATATTTTTGTCAATGTAAAATACGGGGTTTAACACGAATACTCAAAGTCACATTCACTGTTCGTTTCTGTATTGTTTTGTTTTGAAGAACGGTAAAAGGCGGGGCTTTAGAATACAGGAATTCTTGATACTAACACAAATGTCTAAAAATCAACATTTTTGTTTCATTTCTTTGCATTTGACGTTGTTGTTATATAATTTGACCCTTAAATAAAAAATAAAAATATTTTGTTCAATTTTCTCCGTTATTTTTTAAGATTTGCTTCGTTATCTCTTTCAAAATTTTTTAAGAGACGGCCCCCTAAACCACTCCAAAAGAAAGATTTATTTATATCTCGAAAACTAATAACTTGAATGAGCTGCAAATTTGCACACCCATATTTTTAAGCATTAGGATTCATTTTATGTAAAAATTAATATAGGTCATAATTCATAATTTTTATGAATATGAATTTATTAATATTTTTCAGAATTAAAAATATTTTTCAGAATCAAAATTAATGATGGATTATGTTTGGGTTTCTTAACTGTATCTCGTAAAAAAAGAATTATATCGATCAAGTTATTTTTTGTGAAGATATTAATAAAAGTTTGAAATATGAATTTAACATTAGCACCTTCAAACTTTGAACGCTTATAACTCTGTGAAAAAATAAGCAAAATATACAACCAATATACTTTTTCGCATTGTCGCGATCCCAGGAATTCGAATATAAAATAAAAATGGGGCATTACCATTGAAAAAATCAAAGTTGGTGCGCGTTTTAATATGTAGACGACCCCCAATTCAAAATTTCCGTTCATTTTCTGAATCTACTCTCAATTCCCCGTCGAATGATACCTATTACATTTTTGTGCATTGATTAGCAACGGAGTAACATCGATTGCTGCGTTTTTTTTCCCCCGACTGTACATATAGAATTTAAAGCAAATCTATTAATAATTACCATTTCTATGTGAATTTGATATTTCAAGTTGCCGACACTTGGAAATGAGATTACGGATCAAGTGGATCAACAAACATATCAATACATTTCTCAAAAAATTATACTGTAAAAATTTTATTTAAATTAATTCAGTTAGTGTAATGATAAAATTTCAAGGTTCAACAATGGGGTAGATAAAGTTCGCAAATGAACTCGTCGAAGATATTTTTAAGATAAATTCAGGGGCAAATTTTGATTCGAATTAATTCAGTATTTTAAATGCTATTGCCACGACAAATTTTCAAGTGGCTGATATTTGGAAACAAAATGGAGGAACAATTTTTACAAGGAACTCATCAATGATATTTGTATGTGAAGTCCACTGTCCAACTATTAGTTGAATTATTTCAGTATTTCAAAAATGATCACAATAAAAAATAAATTTTCTATTATATGTACATGAAAACATGATTACAGTAGCAGCTCGATTTCTAAAGAAGTCAATTTAAAAAAACTATTGCTCAAACAAATGGTGGTTAAGAGCGAATCTGTTGCAAGATTTGCCGCTAATGTCTACAAATGCATACTTCAGAAAAGGAGAACTTAATATTATTCTATTTTTTTTTTTTTTTTTTTTTTTTTTTTGTATAAATTAATAATCTCATCTTTTTACTTATTATTTGACTCAGAAAACATTATTTTATGATTTCAATACTCTACCCATATAGCAAAGATCTTCCTTCATCACTCCCTGGGATATCCCTATATATCCGAGATTCTTCCCGGAAGAAAACGGAAAAGTATGGGAAATCCGAGGGAAAACCTGATGTTACATTCCTAAGGATAAAAGTACACAGGTAGTTCTCGAGCATGAAGCTAGAGTAAATAGGAGATCTAACGCCGTATTACGAAAATTGTCTCGATTTTGGACTGAGGCTGCTATCACGGCGGACCCTCGCGCCATCTATTGACGACTCACCATAGCAACAGTAATTTTTTAAACGAAGTTGGGAATGACAAAATTTAAATATATATGAATTATATTAGACTTAATGGGTTCTCATAAAACTCACGTGGGAAATACATATATATATATATATATATATATATATATATATATATATATATATATATATGTATTTGTAATATTTTCCAATATACTTACACTTTATTTTCTTACTTTTCCTAATTTTATTTAACATAATTTTCGAAGTTATGGATAAATTTCAGCTATTTCTTGTTATATGCATTTCCTGTTCATAAATACTTCCATATTTTATTTTAAAGAATTTTATTCCTTGATGTAAAAACTTTAATGAATACTTCAGAAATATGCAAAATATAGAAAACGCAACAAACTATGAAGGAAAAGAATTCATTAGAAAATGATTAAGGCAGTTTTAATATATACATTATATAAGATATTTATACCCCACCCCCTGCTAATTATGTTTTATTTGGAGGTAGTAATGTAGAAGTTAAAGCTAATTGACTGTAATTAAGCCTAGGTGCATTGCCTCCGTAGTAGTCTTATTAAGGAAACGCGAGGTGCCGGGTTCGATCCCAGGTCACGCTCGTCAGTCTAGGCGTTCGGAATTTTCTGTGGTTTTCTCCGAAACTTGCGTAAATACGGGCTACGATCCCTTAGAAAAAACTCCACGGAAGGCATTCTCCTTCAGGCCTAGGACGCAAGTGTAGTCAATCGGCTTTAATCCCAAACATCAACACTTTTTTAACGAAACCAAGTCCATATTTACGCGAGTTTAAAAAAATAAAAATAAAAACGGAAAACTCTGAGCTGTTAAACTGCCGATCGTGATCTGTGATCGAACCCAGCATTTCCCATTAACCAGTTTATTTTGAAGAAAGAAATGTAACCGATATATATGCCTTGTATGCAATGTAAAAGTGCCTTAAAAAGTTTTATTTGAAACAATTTTCTTTTATTCCTATGTTAAAATTATTTTAGTTATTCCAACATCAACTCAGAAATTTATACTATTATTTAAAAAAAAAAAAAAAAAAAAAACAATTTTAATCAAAAGGTGAAAAGCGAATTTGTAAACCTCTGTTCTAAGAATTACCTGTATAGAATTAGCTCTTTGAATGAAAAATAAATAAATAAATAAAATTTATAAATAATGGTTATGCTTAAAGAAAGAAAAAGAAAAAAAGTCAGTTTGAAAAAATTTAAATCCATGAATTGAATACCTGAGAAATTTATACGATAAAATAATTTAATTATAAATTTATTTAAATAATTATCAAAAATAAAATTAATTTAATTTTTAGTGGGATGAAGATAACATTCTATTTGCAAAATAAACAAACTTATATTTCATTCCCCACCACACGCTAAGAATGATTTATCTGCACTTAGATCCTAGACATAGGTGAACTGACTCCATGTTGGTCTTTTTAAAAGGGACCTAGCCTGTATTTAAGCGAATTTTGAAGTGAACCATGGAAAACCCTGAACGGCCAAGTTGAGGAGTGCGACCTGGAATTGAACCAGGCACTTCCCACATGCATGTTTTAGTTTTAATTTAGTTATTCCAATTTTAATTCAAAAGCTTATCCTTTAACTTTAGTCAAAAATTTTAATCATAAGATAAGTAATGCCATTTCGTATCATTAACATTTTTTTTGTTAAATTCATTAGTAAAGAATAATGTATTTCAGTTTTAGAATGTAAAAAATGAAATAAATAACTAAAATTTTCAAATAGCTAAGCTGTTTCCTTTTCCTTTTTTTTCTAATTTTCATTTTTGAAAAACATATAATTTTAAGTGATTTGGATTAATTGCAGCTATCTCTTGTATAACAATTCTGCATTCATACTTCTGAATTCTTCTTGCCCCCACCTCCCCCCCCCCCCAGATTGTAAGAAAATCTGTTACGTGACAATCAGAGAAATTTATAAGACACATTTATAAGATTTATAAGAGCTGAAAACCTGAAAAGTTTATAAAATATATTAAGCGTAGTAAACTCGGTGGGATGAAGATAAAATTCTCCTTGTAAAATAGTCAACACATTACTCCCCCCCCCCCCCCAACCTGCTAATTCTGTATTTTCTGCTAAGACCTAGCCTAGTGTATTTGCTCGAGTTTTGAAGAAAACCACGAAAAACTCCGAACGATGAAGTTAACGAGTGCAACCTGGAATCGAACCAGGCACTGCACGTACACCAGTTTATTTTAAAGTAAGAAATTTATTTAACTGATAAAATGTATGCTTTGTATGCAGTGTAAAAGTTACTTCACAGTTTTATCTAAAACAATTTACATTATTTATCTGCAAAATTATATTTTTTTGTCATTCAAAAATTAATTCAAAAATTTGTACCATTATTTTTTTTAGAAAATGATAACGATTTTAATGAAAAGGAAAAATGCGGTTATTTAAATCGTTATTCCAAATTTATTTTTTATTCTTACAATAATAATAATAATAAAAGTTTTAGCTTTTAGAATGCTAGGATCCACTAACGGCCAAGTGGTCCTGTCATTGAAGCTGTAGACATGAGGTGCTGGGTTTGATCCCTGGTCGCGCTCGTCGGCCTAGCCGTTCGAAGTTTTCGGTGATTTTCTCCGAAACTAAGTTAAATACGGCTAAGATCCCTTAGAAAGACCCCATGTAAGGCACTCTCACACAGGCCTAGGACCCTAGTGCAATCAATCGGCCTCAATCCTAAAACCATCAACAACTTTTAAAATGTTAAAAAACAGGTTTTAAAAAAATTAAATTTATGAACTGATAACCTGAAAAATTAATAAAATATATTAAATGCAATAAACTTACTGTGGAAAAATCCCTTGCAAAATAATCAAAACATTCACTCCCCCCCCCCATGATATTGTTTTACTTAACTTAGGTCTTAAACCTAGGTGGATTGCCTTCATATTGGTCTTTTTAAAGGGACCTAGCCTGTATTTACTCGAGTTTTGTAGTCAACCACGGAAAACTCCGAACGTTTATTTTGACGACCGTGACCTGGATTCAAACCAAGCACTTCCCACTGACTATTTTCGAGAGCAGACACATACTGCTATAGTTGGAGCATGTTTTACTTCGAAGAAAAATAAACTTATGAAATATAGGCTTTGTATGTGATGTAAAAATGATTTTAAAATTTTATCAGAATCAAAGCTTACATTATTTCCGTGCTAAAATTATTTTTTCTAGTCATTTCAATTTTAATTTAATAATTTATACCATTAGCTTTTAAAAAACGAAGCATTTTTAATCAAAAGGTAAAAAGAGGCTTTTTAAATTACTATTCTATTTTTATTTATTTATTTGATTCATTAATTTATAAAAAGAAATGTTACACCCAATTAAAATTTTTAAATAGCTACAATTAATCTAAAATCATCTAAAATTATATATATAAAGATGAAAAAAAGAAATGAAAATTAGAAAAAGAAAAAAATCTGTTTAACTATTTTGGAAAATTTTATTTATTACTTATTATTTTTAAAATCATTATTAAAAAACTAATGTATCTTAGTTTTCAAAATTAATTGATTAAAATAAAAATTATAAAATTTTTAAATAATTTCTACATGAAAAAGTAATATATATATCTTAGCATTTAGAATTAATGATTTAAAAAGTAATAATTAAAAAATAAAATAAATATAAAAATGTTCAAATAATCACTTTATTTCTCTATATTCTCACATTAATGGCATAACAATTTCTAGTCAATTTTTTAAAAATAAGTACCTAAAATAACTTAAATTTTATTAAAAAGCAATTATTTCCATAAGCTTTCAATGCTAATCTGCTATAACGGCTAATCTTTGCGCCATCTAGTGACCTGTTGATTAACTAAATTTTCTGGTCCGTTTTTCTACCGAATCCCCTGTCTCGTTTTCCCTCCTCCCCTCTATCTTCATGTTCTCGAGATAAACCTCCGTGGGACTTTTTCCCTAGGGAAGGCCTTCGGAAACACTTACAAGGGATTTTCTTCCCTAGAATTTCCAATGGAGAAACCCGATTGGAGTGCTGTGTCTTGGGCAGGTGTATTTGCTAGGCGCATGCGTAATCACGAACACTGCAAGAAATTTCGAGACGGTGACCGCACGTGTTTCAACCATTTTGTTTTGGTTTCGTACATGCTACATACTAAATACAAAAGCAGAACCTCTAGATTATTTTAATTTAAAAAAAAAAGGAAAAGATAAAAAAAAGTGTTTGCAAGAAAATACAAGATAAAAAAATAAATAAAAACCTTACTAATAACAATTGTTTTGTGCCGAAAAACAGTATATATATCGCTCCTTCAGGTTATTATATCGACCCAAAAGAAATGCTATTAATTTTTATTTTTTATTAATTTTTACTATTTTACTACACCTTTTGTTAAAAAAAAAAAAAAAAAAAAAAAAAAAAAAAAAACTTATCAAGCTTGCATATTCATTGAAGGAAAAAAAAAAAAAAAAAAAAAAAGATTCTTAAAATTGGATTAATAATTTAAGAAAAAGTGCTTCTCACGCGATTACTTTAAAACGTTTACAAAACTATTTTCTTTATTGTATTTGACTATATCTTGATATTTATATGTTTACATAAAAAAATATAAATAAATAAATAAATAACGGAAAAAAAAAATGTTTTGCAAGAAAATATCGTAAGTTGAAAAAATATTGTCTGAAATAGCAATTAAAAATTATTATAACATGTTGTTTTCCATTGCATTTATCAAGCTTTGAAAAAAAAAAAAAAAAATACTTAAAAATACTTAAATACTTGATTAAAAGAACTATTCTTATATAATGACTTAAAAAAAAAAAAAAAAAAAAAAAAAAAAAAAGAACTGTTATGAGTTTAAGAAGATAGATTTATTCATAAAGTGATGCATGTATATGTATTATTTATGCATGAAAATGCTTTAATTAAATTTTACTTTAAAAAATTTAAATTAGTGTTGAATTTCAAGTATTCAAAATTTAAACAAATTATTTAAACATCTAAAATATTAATTTTATGTTTAAATGAATTGTTTTCTAGAAAGTTAAAAAAACAGAAAATAAAGACAATATATAATTCATAAATTTAAAAAAGAAAAGAAAAAATGTTTAAAATGTACTTAATTTTTAACGCGTTGTTTTGCAAATTTCACTATAAAAAGGAAAAAAAAAAAAAGGTAAATTTAACAGAAGATTGGAGATGATTGAAGAAATAAATAAATAAATATATATATATATATATATGGATGAAATTGGCATTAATTATGTTATTCTTATATGAAATTTTACTATGATTTAAAATTATATACATATGCGTATATACATATACATGTGCGTGTGTTGTGTTTACAATTACGCAACGAGCGGCAGTCTGAATCAGAAATAAGACTCAGCTACTTAATTATATTATATTTATGAATCCTTTTTGTTTTACTGCTTTTTTATTCGTTTTTCAGAAATTTAAATTTAGTTCCTTTCTTGTTAAGATTGAATATCGAAGGAGTATTTACATATTTAAAATTGCATATTCCCTTTGTATTAGCTGCTATATGTGTATATATATATTCAAAGCATTACATGCAAAACATAAAACACACTTTATTTATATAAAGAATAATATATAATTATATAATATTCTTTTAAACACAGCGATTTAATCGTTCTTTACACTTTAGTTAATTGTTAATTTTTGTAAATAAAAAATAAAAAAATTGAGCAAAAAATAAATTTATAAAATGAATTTGTTAGAAACCCTGCATGTCTCCTATCTTAAAATAAGCAAAATAAAATGCATCGAGTTTTAATTATCATTATTATAGACAATATAATAATTGCTTTATGGCATTGCATAAATCCTATGTGAATTTGAATTCTTATAATACTTATTAAGTTTCGAAAGCAGAAGTATTCTTTCTGGTCATAGCACCAGGCATTTCGTGGAAAATATATTGCACACCCTCTATGCGGTAAAACTTGACCAGACAATAATCCATTCTTCCGTTAATCTTAAGGTGTGGTGAAATCACAAGCGCATGAATAGAAAAAGAAATCGCTGTGTAAGTAAAACCTCGCCCGTTTTTCTAGGATTCTGAGGTAGATAAAAATTTCATACTGATGAAACTGAAAGAGTTTTAAACAAAGAGGGGGGATAAAAAATTCCACAGAAGAAAAACGAGGCATTTCTTTCTCAGGTGCAAACACGTGCCACTACATTGATGGGTAAAGCATTCCTTTCAAAACGGGTAGTATTAAACAGTTTTATAGTGTGTGAAGAGGTTTTTAGTTTGAATATTGATTGTACACAAGTTTTCTTATATATTTAATACATCTTAAAAAGTTTTTGATAGATTTAAAAAAAAAAAAAAAAAAAAAAAAAAAAAAACTATAGTTAAGGCAAATAAATTGAAGCAAAATAAAAACATTTAAAATTACTCTTTCATGAAAAAATAAATAAATCTATATATTACATGCACATATATATGCACTTTTCCTATTTATTTATTTATTTATTTATTATTATTATTATTGAGGGGGGGGGGGGAGTGGAGTAAAAGAGAATATATTAAAAATTATTGGCATGTTTAATGCATAATAAACATTTTTGGAAGCGTCAAACCTGTCATAATATAGCATTGTTTAATCCATAACGAAGCTATAAAAATTACTTTTTATTTTCGTTTTTATTTTCTGTTTAATTATTATTAACAATAATATTTTCTGTTAAAGCTGCTTCAAATCAAGGTCGTAACTGCTTCAGGTCTAGCGCTTCAGCCCGCAAAATTAACAAAAGTTTTTGTATTCTACCTTTTAAACGGTACTGTAGAGACTAATAGTATATGGCACATACTAGATAGTCTGAAAAAAAAAAAAAAACGGTGTAGGTTTAATCTCGTTTATAACAAAAGCCCGAGTTTTCCGGAACTAACGTTAAAAATGATGTAATAGCTAAAACTATGCATTGGAATAAACAAACTACAATTTTATTCATGGTTTCCATGTGTGCATTTAAACTTAATAAAATAATGATAAAGAATAATTTAACGGAATAAATTACATCACAAATGCAACAATGTATTGAGATAAAGAAACTGAAATTTATCGAGGATTATCACGGTTTGGAAGATTCATTCATTGATTCAATCTGTATAATCTGCGGAATTTTAATATGTCAGGGAAAATAACAATAATAAATTAAATATATAGAATTTAACCACGTCACGAGAAATGAGTAGTATAAATAATTAAATAGACACATGGTTAGAAAATTTGAATTAAAGAATTACGATGTCATTTTTAATTTTTTGAAGACATTTAGAGCTCGAAACTAAAACATATAAATATCATAATTTAAGAGACAAAGTCATTTTCTTAAATATCCTGTAGACCAGTATTTAGTAATTTGAACTAACAAGGAAAAATAAATTTGGAAATACATGTGTAAAAATTGAGCGTTAGGCCGTCATAGACGGACGGGTAATGATATAATAATGGAAATTATTTTAATACCTAAAACTTACTTAATGTCTGAAATAATTATAATTTGTGTTCAAACATAGTTGATGTAGTGAAAAAAAAATAACTCAAGTTAGTGTTTCCAGATAAAATAATTCTTTCGTTTATGGATTTTAGTAAAGGATTTTAAGAGCATATATTTTCTAAAAAATAATAATAATAATAATTAGTATCTAAAAATAAACCTTATGGAAAATATTTTTGAATATTAAACTCCATGTGAACGAAAATATTTCTTTTCTTTTCTTTTCTTTTTTTTTTTTTTTTTTTTTTTTTTTTTTTTTTAATTTCTTTAAATTTATATTTTATTAATTTATTATAAATTCATCTATCTTTTCAAAAAGTATGGGAAATATTAATTTTTTTTTATAAATATTATTAATTTACTTTATTCATGTTTAAAAATTATATCAAATCGTCGGTATTTTGATGAGAAATAATAATAATAATAATAATAATAATAATAATAAGTAAAAATTGTATTTAGCTGCATTTGTCATTTTGCTCATAATTGTGTTATTGTGTAGATACATTATTATTATTATTATTCAATTTAAAGCAGCATATTTATAAAATTGTCAGAAACTTGAAAAAAAAAAAAAAAAAAAAAATTAAGAAAGAAAGAAAGAAAAAAGGAATGTATTATTCGACATCATTATAAATCTCAAAGCGATTAATAAAATTTAAGTTCCTACATAAATATTTGGGAAGTTATCACATATAAAGATTTTTCTTTTTTTATACGCTGTAGAAGTTGATATATAGACTTACCGTACATGGATTTGAATCATAGTGCCGCCACCTGTCAGCCGATATATATCCAAATTGAAAATATATGTATACATAATGCCGGTTTCACAAATCAGGCTTTATGCAATTATGCTTAATAGAAGCTGAGATATAGCCTTCCTAAACAAAGGGAAAATTGCAGTACAACAAACACCGCCACCTGTTCAGCGATTTGCACCAAAAGTTGATAAGCACTAATTTATTTCAATATACATTTGAGTATACAAGATGGCCATAATTAAACTCACAGTGCTCATAATGTTCTGTAGCCCAATCTAATTGCGGGAATGGCGGTAAATTTTATGCGAAGATTAATAAAGATCCAAAGAATTCCGCGAAAAATGAAAAAAAAGTTGCAAATGACTCTACTAGGAGAATATATGATGCTGCGCAAAGACAGTTTTAAAAAATGCAAATTTTGTGACAAATTAGTGCAAAGTCTCCAATTTTAAAATAAGAATTGTAGACAAAAGCAATAATGTATGATTTGCACAATTATTAATTTTAAATAATAAAAAAGAACGGAAGCCTAGAAAAAGAGTGTCACATACTGCCACAGCGGTAAGTTTTATTTTTTTTTTTATTTTTTTTTTTTTCCGGAATCCTTTGTTTTTTGTTTTATTTAATCTTTCCACAAAGTTGGTGCCATTTTCGCAATGAAATTGTAGATTGATAATTGCGAATTATCAGTTTAATTCTGGTCACCTTGAAAATTCATAAAAAATCTGTGTATCAGATTTTGAGCTAGAGCTAAAAGAAAACTTTTATCACAGACTGATGAACATTTTTTTTATAATGATCAATTCAAGTTCAAAACATCTGAAAACGTGAAAATACAAAAATTGAAATTTTTTATATTTCTATATAAATGCATATAATTTAAATTATTAGATTCGCTACAAAACTATCGTAAGGAATTGAAACTGTGGCGCTGACATTGTAGGGGGTTAGCCCCCCCTCCCAGAAATTTTGGACACGGACTCCCTATTAAAAAAGAAATTCTTTCCTCTGTTTCTTATTTAGTTTTTACCAAAGTCATTGCTAAGTTTGTTGTAATTGAAAATAGACAAAAATCGACAAAAAAAAAAAAAAAAAAAAAAAAAAAAAAAAAGATGAATAGAAAAACAAGCAAAGGCTGAAACTCTATTTAAGGAGATGTGTGTGTGTGTGGGGGGGGGGAGTTCATGGGAAGATTATTCTTTTCTCTGTGCTGTGGGAATCTCAATCATTGATGCTTTGTGCATGAAGAGCAAAAGCTTTCAGAACATCGATGTAGAGTAAAACATTTTCACAAACGTTACTGCCATATTGTTATTATTACATTTTTTATTTTTATTTTATATTATTAATATTTGATACGCCTGATGCTATTCTCTTCCCTATGTTTAAGTGAATATAATTTTTACAAAGATTTTTGAGACATTTAATTCGACTTTTTTAAAAAAAAATTTATTTATATTCTCATTTTATTTATTTAGTTGCTTCTTATTTCCCTTTGCATTTTTAAATAAAAATGAACTTTTTTGGATATAAGGTCATGAACTTATTAACAATAAAAATGCACATAAAAACTTAAAAAGAAAACATAGCACAAAATATTCCGAGATATTCTACCCCCCCCCCCCAATTTTTAACTTAAACATAGTTACAATATTAGTTTAAAATTGAAGTGGCCATATTATTCCAATGATATAACTTCTACTCCTAATTCTGTTTTATAAATTCGATCTACATAATTATATAAACTAAATGGCAAAGACTATTATTATGAATCACAGACTACAATACAGGAAAAGGAAAACAAGTTACGTAGTATTTGAAAGTTCCCATTCCATTTTTCCGCCTGTCTTCCTACTGCGCTCCGTTCCAGATACACGGAGGCTCTCCCACGGAGGCCGCTACTGCGGACATTTGAAATACCCAAGGAACACCGTAGGAGGAATGTGGGATAAACTGGAACTCCGTCGGAGGTTTGTTAATTTCTCGGCCGGAGTTCCTATGGAAAACTTTTTGCTATATGGGTACTTTTTGAGATACTCTACTTTATTAAGAAATCTAATGCGAAATGAGCAGAAATTACATTATATGGAATTTTTTTCAGGTTTTACAGTTGCATTGCACTTATTTTACACGAGAGATCAAGTTCGTACAAATATTTCTATAAATGCATCACAGGCTGCCTTTGCTGTTAAAGACATCAGAGGTATTGCTTCCGGCCAACGACTATGCTGGTCCATAACGCACAGTACATACTGATGGCCACGTGATGACATTGGCTCTATTGCGCCTAAAATATCGGCATTAACCACTTGAAATGGGAGTTCTGGCCTTCCAACAGCTTCGATAGGTGTTCTATCGTTTACTTTTCCTTTCCTGCGCATTTGACAATCATGACACGAAGCACATAATTGTTTAACTTCTTTTGGCATTCCTTCCCACCAGAAAGACATTGTAATTCTGTCTCTGATCTTCTTAGCTGCCAGATGTCCACCAGTAGGAGTTTCATGAGCTAATTTCAAAATGTCCTTTCTTCTTCTTGCCGGTACGACCAATTGAATATATTTCTGTCCGCCTACTTTACCCATATGATATAATAAACCTCTTTCAATCCAGTAACCATTTATATGTTGCCTAGCTTCTTCGAAGCACCTTTTCAATGTAGGACAGGCTAACTGCTCATCCCTAAACACTTGTGCTTGTGGAACAGGGATATTTTCATTTCTTTCATCCTTACTATCGGTTTCGGTCAATGTCTGTTTAACTACTGAGTTATTAAAGACTTTGGTTTCTGGATGATGCGACTCGCTGTTGTTTAGCTCTGCCTTTCGAATAGTCTCGTGATTTTCTCCCTCCATACAGAACATACACTTTTCATTATCTTCTGTGAGTGGGGTACTAATTGCCTCATCCCCAAGATAATTGCCGTTTGAATTATTCTCAGGTACACTGAACAAGGATTGTTCACCGACTTCATTTATTGTGATTACTTCAACCTCTTCTTCTGAAGAATAGTTTCCGGGAGACCTTCCCTCCACTTTGAACAAGGACGGTTCATTGTTTTCTTCCACTGGGGCGATATTAACCTCAACCCCTGAATTTCCAGGATTTCTTCCTTTCACATGGAACAAGGATTGTTCATCGACTTCTTTCTTCGGGATATTCACTTTATCCCCTAAAGAAATGTTTTCGGGAGACCTTCCCTCCACACTGAACAAGGATTGTTCATTAGCTTCTTTTACTGAAGTGATTCCTGTATCATCTCCCAAATAAGAACGCTTTTGTTCCTTCAACCATTCATATACCCTGGGACTGATTAAAGCTTCCTCATGCAGCCCTTCTACTACTGCAGCATGCACTTGAACATATGGAATGATTTCTTCATCTGTATGAAGACTTAGCGGAACTGACACAAGTTGTACTTCCACTGGATTACCTATAGCAGGTCTCAAAAGAATTTTCCCACTTGACTGTAAGCGTTCCTCAGGTACAACTGATTTTCGTAGTACGGTGACTTCTGCACCACTGTCCACGATGCCTTGAAATTTTTGACCTCCGATTCCTAAATCCACTTTCAGAAGCTCGCCATCTTTCTCGTTGACTGGAAATTCCCATTCGAAACACGCGCTATTTAGATTAACACTGACCTTATTAACGCCCTTACTTTCTTGACTCTTTTTGTTTGTTTTCACGTAAGATGTACTTGCTGAATTCAATTTGGGGCAGGATTTTTTCATATGGCCTTCCTTTCCACACAAATAGTAGGAGAATTTCGGACGAATGTCTCTTTTTTCTTGCTGTGGCTTAGTAAAAACCCTTTTCTCATCTCTATTGTTATTTCCGAAATTCGCCCCTTTGGATGGAAGATTCCAATTTTCTTTATGAGAAATTTCTTTCGTTTTCTTATTGAAAGTCATTTTGACATTTTCATAATCATCTAATTTACTGGAAATAATATCAGATGACTTAAACAATGACCATTCATCGATGAAATGTTCTTTAATTTCTGGAGGTACTTTCCTTTTAATTTGATCTGTAATAATCAAATCGTATAATTCTTCAAATGTGTTAACTTCTAATCCCCGAATCCATTCAGTAAAATAGTTTTTCAACTCGTAAGCAAAATCTCTCCATGTGATATCAGCTTTTTTAGTATGCTTAATGAAAAGTTGTCGAAATCTTTCAGGAGTAAGTTTATATCTCTTTAACAATACCTCTTTTACTTTTCCGTAATCATTCGTGATTTCTTCGTCTTCCCGAGCTATAACTTCCGCGAATTCGTATGGCAGTAGCCCAATGAGATGAGAAACCCAATCATCTCTTTTAATTTCGGCACGTTTTGCCTGCCGCTTAAAAAGAACTAAATACAGGCTAATTTCGCATGTTTTAGGATCAAATTTTTTTAAGATGTTATGTAATTTTACGCGCGTTTTCTCAGAAGTTTCATTTGTAATTCCTTTCTTCTCAAGTTCTATTCTTGCATTTTCCAAACGCATTTTTTCCAATTCTATTTCTTCTCTTCACATGCTTTCCTCCATCTCTTCTTTTCTCTTACGTTCCTCCATATTTTCTTTCCCCTTACGTTCCTCTATTTCTTCCCTTCTTATACGTTCCTCCATCTCTTCTTTTTACTATTTTCCGGCTTTTTAAATACAAATAAACAAATATATTTCTATTTTTTATTTTTCAAACACTAGAATTATTATTATTTCAACATTACGAAATATTCAATTTTCATCTACCTATTCTTTACCTTGTTAGAATACAAAATCGGAACAAAATATCTAAATGCTTAATCCTAATTATTTAACATAAAACTTATACAAAATATGACTCTTGATGGAACATTAAAAAAAAAAAAAACATACCCTTTTTTTTTCATCACTATCATGAAATAATCCATACATGCACTAGCATTTCACATATCCTTGGCGACTGCGCCAATTGTGGTGACTGATTTTTCGCACCTGGTTCTTTTCTTCCTGTAAACTCATCTTGAGACACATTAAGACACTGATCACGCTTTGTTTACTTTTAAAGGTTTTACTTTTACTTACGGCACAAACATAAAATACATAACGAACACATAAATTAACATCAAATAAAGTATTTTAAAACAACATATAGAATGGAACGTTAGTCCATCTTGATTCACATACGCACACACTGTTGCCACACTTTCGTACCAAACTTTTCAGTTCTTGTTTTGGAGTACTCTCGAAATCAGAGGTGCGGCGTTCACGCCTTCCCTCCAGTTTCACTTGAGGGACAATGGCCTTCACAGTGAAACTACTAACAAAAATTTGTGGATGATTTATATAACTGTTCATGAAAGTCTAATTGTCCTTTTAAATTCTTAATTATTGTTTCATCTTTAAATAAATGTTCATGAAAGTCTAATTGTCCTTTTAAATTATTAATTATTGTCTCATCTTTGACCTAATATGCGATGTTCCATCAAGAGCAATAACATTTATATTTGACTTAAAATTTAAATATTTTCTATGGTATAAAATAAGTAACATTTAAACACATAATAGAAATTAAATATATATATAATATATATATGAATAAATATTTATCCTGACATGGATTTTCTTATGCACTTTAAATAATCTTAATGAATTAATATACTTGAATATAGGAAACAAAATAAACACACACACACATATATATATGTAATAACAAATACAATATTAAACTAACTTATGACTTTATTCGTGAATGCATGATAAAGCATCTGCAATAGTATTACTGCTTCCTGGCTTATGAGCAATAGTCACTTGATAGCGAGATAGAGCCAATGCCCATCTTTGTAATCTGGCGTTCTTAGGAACTGTTTCTGTCAAATATTTTAAAGGGTTATGGTCCGTGTGTAAGATAATAGTGGTTCCATAAGTCCACATTTCGAATTTACCTAATGCCCATATTACAGCATAAGCTTCCCTTTCAATAGTGCTCCACTTTGATTGAGCAGGGGTCAGTTTTTGGCTTGCGAAAGTCATAGGTTTCAGTTTATTCTGCTCATCTCTCTGCATCAGACAGGCTCCAATTCCAGTCACTGAAGCTTCAGTATCGATTTCAAAAGGTTTCGACATATCAGGTGTATACAGAGATGTTATAGAGCACAAACAATTCTTTAACGAATTAAATGCGCTTTCGGCTTCTTCTGACCATGGAAGGTCGTTTGGCACAGTTTTTCGAGTTAAGTCCGTTAAAGGTTTTGCTATATTGGCATACCGAGGCACATAGTCTCTGTAATAGTTAAATAATCCTAGGAGTGACTTCAATGTTTTCTTAGTTTTAGGGGCTTTCAAATCTTTAATAACTGATATCTTGTCCGGATCTGGGCCGTGCTCTCGTGAGCCTACGACATGTCCTAAATATTTTACTTTCGACATCGCAAACGAGCATTTCTTTAAATTTGCCGAAAAATTTAATTTTTTCAGAGTTTCTAAAATGGATTTAATATGATTAAGATGATCTTCCCAGGTTGAAGAAAATATGATAATATCATCAAGAAAACTTTCGGCGTAGTCACTATGAGGTCGTAATACTTGATTCATTATTCTTTGGAATGTTGCTGGTGCTCCAGATAACCCAAATGGCATCACCTTCCACTGATACTGACCCTTTCGAGATACAAAACTGGTTAATTCTCGGCTTTGCTCTGCTAAGGGTATTTCCCAATATCCCTTAAGGATATCTAAATGTGTCGAGTAACGAGCTCCACAAGCTTTAAATCTAAGATTTTCTGAATTCTGCATAGGAAAAGGTGGAATTTTACTAACTGAGTTCAGCTCTCTGTAGTCCACGTAAAGTCGGACAGTTCCATATTTCTTGGCTACACATACCAATGGATATGCTATTTCTGCTGAAGAGGGTTCTATCAGGTCTTTTTCCAATAATTCTGCTATCTGTTTTCCTATATTAGATCTTAATGTTTCTGGAACTTTATAAAGATGAGGTTGTTTCCTCTCTACTCCAGACTTTAACTGGATAACGTGTGGAGGCACTTTGGCTTTCTTTAATTCCCCATCAAACATTGTTAGATATTCTTTAATCAGATTCAACAGCTGTTTATATTGCTTTGCAGATATCGAATTTGATTTTATATCAGCTTTTAGTTCTTCATCTGTTACTTGCCGTGATTCTACGGGCGCATTTTGTATATCTCCAAACTCTTCATCTGTTTCGTAAATAATTCCTACAGCTCTGACAGGTTGAATATATTTACGCAATTTATTTTGATGAAGATGTCGAGCACTTCCATCAGGTAGTTTGACATAAAAAGAATGTGGAGACTTCTTTTCTACTATTTCTCCTGGTCCTTTCCATTTGAACAAAGACGATTTGTTGAATCAGGGATTAACACTACAACTTAATCCCCAAAAGAAAATTCGGTATCTTTTGACCGTAAATTATGATAATGTACATATTTCTGCTGCTGCTCTTGAGCTATGCTATTCGCATACTGTGCCGCGTCTTCTAAACGTTTCCGGAGTTTCAACAGGTAGTCAGCTACAGATTCTCCAATCCCTTGAGGAAGTACGACTTCATCTTCCCAACTTGATTTGAGGATGGCTAGAAGTCCTACAGGTGGTCGCCCATGAACTAGTAGGAATAGAGCAACCCCCGTTGTCGCGTTAGGCACTTCTCTGTATGCCCATAACAAGAAGGGCAACTGTTTATCCCAGCCTCGACCTTGTGAATTAATTGCATGATGTAGCATGGATTTCATAGTTCCTATCCATCTTTCAACCAAACCATTCGATTGTGGATAACCTGGAATGGAAAATTTAGGAACACATCCTAATCGTTTTAAAAAATTTTGTCAGCTGTGCGGCAAAATTTCTTCCGTTATCCATTGCAATTACTCGAGGAATTCCAGTTCGTACAAATATTTCTATAAATGCATCACAGGCTGCCTTTGCTGTTAAAGACTTCAGAGGTATTGCTTCCGGCCAACGACTATGCTGGTCCATAACGCACAGTACATACTGATGGCCACGTGATGACTTTGGCTCTATTGCGCCTAAAATATCGGCATTAACCACTTGAAATGGGAGTTCTGGCCTTCCAACAGCTTCGATATGTGTTCTATCGTTTACTTTTCCTTTCCTGCGCATTTGACAATCATGACACGAAGCACATAATTGTTTAACTTCTTTTGGCATTCCTTCCCACCAGAAAGACATTGCAATTCTGTCTCTGATCTTCTTAGCTGCCAGATGTCCACCAGTAGGAGTTTCATGAGCTAATTTCAAAATGTCCTTTCTCCTTCTTGCCGGTACGACCAATTGAATATATTTCTGTCCGCCTACTTTACCCATATGATATAATAAACCTCTTTCAATCCAGTAACCATTTATATGTTGCCTAGCTTCTTCGAAGCACCTTTTCAATGTAGGACAGGCTAACTGCTCATCCCTAAACACTTGTGCTTGTGGAACAGGGATATTTTCATTTCTTTCATCCTTACTATCGGTTTCGGTCAATGTCTGTTTAACTACTGAGTTATTAAAGACTTTGGTTTCTGGATGATGCGACTCGCTGTTGTTTAGCTCTGCCTTTCGAATAGTCTCGTGATTTTCTCCCTCCATACAGAACATACACTTTTCATTATCTTCTGTGAGTGGGGTACTAATTGCCTCATCCCCAAGATAATTGCCGTTTGAATTATTCTCAGGTACACTGAACAAGGATTGTTCACCGACTTCATTTATTGTGATTACTTCAACCTCTTCTTCTGAAGAATAGTTTCCGGGAGACCTTCCCTCCACTTTGAACAAGGACGGTTCATTGTTTTCTTCCACTGGGGCGATATTAACCTCAACCCCTGAATTTCCAGGATTTCTTCCTTTCACATGGAACAAGGATTGTTCATCGACTTCTTTCTTCGGGATATTCACTTTATCCCCTAAAGAAATGTTTTCGGGAGACCTTCCCTCCACACTGAACAAGGATTGTTCATTAGCTTCTTTTACTGAAGTGATTCCTGTATCATCTCCCAAATAAGAACGCTTTTGTTCCTTCAACCATTCATATACCCTGGGACTGATTAAAGCTTCCTCATGCAGCCCTTCTACTACTGCAGCATGCACTTGAACATATGGAATGATTTCTTCATCTGTATGAAGACTTAGCGGAACTGACACAAGTTGTACTTCCACTGGATTACCTATAGCAGGTCTCAAAAGAATTTTCCCACTTGACTGTAAGCGTTCCTCAGGTACAACTGATTTTCGTAGTACGGTGACTTCTGCACCACTGTCCACGATGCCTTGAAATTTTTGACCTCCGATTCCTAAATCCACTTTCAGAAGCTCGCCATCTTTCTCGTTGACTGGAAATTCCCATTCGAAACACGCGCTATTTAGATTAACACTGACCTTATTAACTCCCTTACTTTCTTGACTCTTTTTGTTTGTTTTCACGTAAGATGTACTTGCTGAATTCAATTTGGGGCAGGATTTTTTCATATGGCCTTCCTTTCCACACAAATAGTAGGAGAATTTCGGACGAATGTCTCTTTTTTCTTGCTGTGGCTTAGTAAAAACCCTTTTCTCATCTCTATTGTTATTTCCGAAATTCGCCCCTTTGGATGGAAGATTCCAATTTTCTTTATGAGAAATTTCTTTCGTTTTCTTATTAAAAGTCATTTTGACATTTTCATAATCATCTAATTTACTGGAAATAATATCAGATGACTTAAACAATGACCATTCATCGATGAAATGTTCTTTAATTTCTGGAGGTACTTTCCTTTTAATTTGATCTGTAATAATCAAATCGTATAATTCTTCAAATGTGTTAACTTCTAATCCCCGAATCCATTCAGTAAAATAGTTTTTCAACTCGTAAGCAAAATCTCTCCATGTGATATCCGCTTTTTTAGTATGCTTAATGAAAAGTTGTCGAAATCTTTCAGGAGTAAGTTTATATCTCTTTAACAATACCTCTTTTACTTTTCCGTAATCATTCGTGATTTCTTCGTCTTCCCGAGCTATAACTTCCGCGAATTCGTATGGCAGTAGCCCAATGAGATGAGAAACCCAATCATCTCTTTTAATTTCGGCACGTTTTGCCTGCCGCTTAAAAAGAACTAAATACAGGCTAATTTCGCATGTTTTAGGATCAAATTTTTTTAAGATGTTATGTAATTTTACGCGCGTTTTCTCAGAAGTTTCATTTGTAATTCCTTTCTTCTCAAGTTCTATTCTTGCATTTTCCAAACGCATTTTTTCCAATTCTATTTCTTCTCTTCTCATGCTTTCCTCCATCTCTTCTTTTCTCTTACGTTCCTCTATTTCTTCCCTTCTTATGCGTTCCTCCATATTTTCTTTCCCCTTACGTTCCTCTATTTCTTCCCTTCTTATTCGTTCCTCCATCTCTTCTTTTTACTATTTTCCGGCTTTTTAAATACAAATAAACAAATATATTTCTATTTTTCATTTTTCAAACACTAGAATTATTATTATTTCAACATTACGAAATATTCAATTTTCATTTACCTATTCTTTACCTTGTTAGAATACAAAATCGGAACAAAATATCTAAATGCTTAATCCTAATTATTTAACATAAAACTTATACAAAATATGACTCTTGATGGAACATTAAAAAAAAAAAAAAACATACCCTTTTTTTTTCATCACTATCATGAAATAATCCATACATGCACTAGCATTTCACATATCCTTGGCGACTGCGCCAATTGTGGTGACTGATTTTTCGCACCTGGTTCTTTTCTTCCTGTAAACTCATCTTGAGACACATTAAGACACTGATCACGCTTTGTTTACTTTTAAAGGTTTTACTTTTACTTACGGCACAAACATAAAATACATAACGAACACATAAATTAACATCAAATAAAGTATTTTAAAACAACATATAGAATGGAACGTTAGTCCATCTTGATTCACATACGCACACACTGTTGCCACACTTTCGTACCAAACTTTTCAGTTCTTGTTTTGGAGTACTCTCGAAATCAGAGGTGCGGCGTTCACGCCTTCCCTCCAGTTTCACTTGAGGGACAATGGCCTTCACAGTGAAACTACTAACAAAAATTTGTGGATGATTTATCCCTTTCGACGTTACGTCTTTCTTTCTATGGTTGCAATAAAAATACCTGAAATGTTTACCGTATACTAAAAAATAAACACCTGTCTTTAGAATTCACAGTTGCACTTTAGGAGCTCTGGAGTTGAGAAGAAATATTTTTCCCCCACACACAGAGGGCTAGTCTCTTTGTTGAAAGAGGTGTGTATCAATACAATGGAAATCTTATCACAATAGAAGTTGACAATCCTTTACCCAAATATACCTCTCAGTTAAGTTACGATAATTTTTGAGGGAAAAGGAAACACTGCTTTTTTTTTTAGAAAAAATAAGCGCATAGATATTTCTAAGTAGAGTTAAGACTGAAAATTTTAAAGTGTAATTTATGTATAATACTAATAAAACGAATCTATTTTCCTCAGATTTATGTGTTCCTGAAAAAGATGCAGCACATCAAATCTCTTTAAATACATCCCTAAGAACTATCTTTAAAAGTTAAGCTAATTATAAAAACAAATAAATAAATAAACTTTATATAATGGTTAAGACAAGTAGATTGAAACAAAATAAAAACATTTAAAATTAGTCGTTCGTATATATATATGGATAGAGTTTGTTCTTTATTTATTTTGATGTGTGTGGAGGGAGATGTTGAAAGAGAAAAAAATTATGTAAAAAATTGATTGCATATTTTATAAATTATATGCTTTTTTTTTTTGAAGCGTCATGCCGTTTTCAATAATATATGCACTATTTTTTATTTTTTTTTTTTTTTTTAAATATTAATATTGTAATTTTCTATGATAAGTTGTTTATTTAATCAGACAATAGGGAGTATAAAACTCGGAAATAATAATCGAGTAGAATGTTAATGAATTTTTAAAATGCAGAAATATTGTACGGCGTTTAAGTGTTGTAATAAATATATGAAAAGAAATGGGATAAGTTTTCATAGATAAGTTATATTCAAGTAACTTATGAAAAATATCATTTTTATAATCAGTTCCTTATTATTATTATGAAACAATTACTGTCTTTATATTTGATGAAATACTCTCTTTAAATTTTAAGATGATTTTATATTAGTAAGTAATATGAAATTTTCAAAATTCTTTTAAATGTAGTTAGCAGCCGTGAAAGTATAATACATAACTAATATGTTGTGGACACCACAAGACTTTCTTTTATATATAATCTTATACAAATTTACGCAATACAAATTATTTATTAATTATAATTTATTAAAATTATGTTCCATGATGAATGCAGACGATTTTTATCTCAAAGAAGTATAATAATAAATGCCGAAAGAAAGTCAGTTTTGTGCAGATATGAGTATACTATAGTTAATTAAAAAAAAGGAAAAAGAAAAGGATGAAAAATGGGTATCTAGAGTTTTTCATTCTCTTTTAGTACATAAATTATTCATAAATTTTATTAGCTAAATTATCTATGTGTATTCCCGTGTATATTAACTTGAGGAAAAATATCCATAAGAAAGTAAAATGGCCCACTTTTCCCAAATGAAAAGGAATCCCTTTTTCACCCTCGATGATTACAATATGCTTTCACGAGGAAAAAAAAAAAAAAAAAAAAAAAAAAGTTAAATAATAAATTCGTTCATGCATATGTAAACTACATGACGATTTTATGGCTTTAAAATTAAATAATATTAATAATTTTAAATTTTAAATGTTACAAAGAAATAAAGTGCAAAAAATACGGACGGGCTTGCTAGTTAATAATAAATTAAATATTTAGAATTAAATTACGTTGAGAGAAATGAATAATATAAAAAGATAAACGAATACATGGTTATACAATAAAGAGTAAAAAAATTCAGCTCTATTTTTCTTGGAGACGTTTCAAATTTATATAAATATCACGTGGTGAGAGTTGAAGAAATTTGTTTTAAATTTTATGTAGATCAGTGTTTAATAATTTGAACTTGCAAGAAGAAATAAATTTTGAAATAGATTTCTTATAATCGAGCGTGAAATTATTTTTTTAGTCCATGAAAATTAATTTTGTTGTTTTTTAACTAATTTCAACATATTCGATAAAAACTGCACATTTTGCTTTGTTAAATAATCGAATAAAGATTATTTTTCTTATTAATAAAATATTCTGCATTTATAAAATTAAATAAAACATTCTTGATTTAAATTGATTTTAACCCTTTGTATCCCACCGGGACTTTAAAGTCCCATCAAACAAAAGAAAAAAAAAAAAATCCTCACTATAGCTTAAATTTACTGTGGGATTTCATCGGAACTTCAAACTCCCTATAGTTAAGCTATAGTTTAAAGTAAATTTAATATGAGATGTTTCTCATGGAGCAAAAAAATACAATAAAAAAGTTTCAAACTATTTTTCGTAAAATAAGGTAATTTGGGATATAAAGGGTTACGTAAATTAACTCGTTGAAACATTTTTTATTTAATTTTTTAATGTTTATAATTTGTATTTTAATTAATTACAATATGTACTTCTTCCAAAATTTTGACATTTTTATTTATATGAAATTTTTGATTTTTAATGGCATCAGTGGTTATATTAAACATAAATAAACACCTCCCAGTTGCTTTGTTAGCTATATTAATTCGTACGCTGCTATTACTCCTATGACTAAATATACGATTTATTGTTTTATGGAGAGAAAAAATTGGGAATGAAAGGGTTAAGGTAATTTGCAGAAAACAACAGATTCTTATTCGTAAAATGGCAACATGAATAAACAAATTATTTATTATTTTGAACGATAATGTTCGTTAGGTTCGTCAGGTCGGTTTTAAGAAATAACTTGTTCGAAACATGTATATGTTAAACTAATTACATTCAAATATCATTAACCTGATAAATAAATATCATTGCTAGGAAGCTTTATTAGTTACAAAACTTGCAACAGTTATTTCAAGTCAAAATAATAGTACATCACTTCATCAGGTGAAAAAGGCAAGCACGAATTCATTAACAAAGCAGAAAGGCGCTATCGCGCTTACTAAGATATTTAAAATGACTTCTACAAATGGCTTTCTAAGAAACATCATTTGATGAATTTCGGAGTAGTGCTGCTGTCTAACGAAAATTGTGTTGGGACATTAAATCTAATTGAATGCGCTAGGTTCCCACATGTATGCCAACCGTTAGGCCATTTTAAGGATCCTAGTCCGTATTTAAGCAAGTTTTGTAAGAAATCGCTAAAAACTCTGAACAGGTAAGCCGACGAGCATATCTAGGATCGAACGTAGAAATGATCGCTAACAAACAGAAAGAACAAATGTTTAAAAATCAATTGTAAAAAGTGTTTTTAAAATTGTTGCATAAAAGAATATTGGATGTTTAATTTTACTGCGAAGCTAATGTAAGTTAAAAGATTAAATGATAATATATGTTTAGTAAAATGCATGGGCTGAAAGTTATTTGATAATAATTATGCTTTGCAGCTCAAGAAGTTAGATGTGATCATCTGCAGAAGAAATCATTTTAATCAGTAATTGAGACATTTTATAGCTAAATTACACTGCGCGGCCAAAATAAATAAATAAATAAATAAATAAAAATCGAGATATGATACTATTCTTGCTGATTCTTATGTAAAGTGACCTCCTGAATCCGAACATGATTCTCATTTTGCCCAGTCACCCACCGTTTTCTAGATACACCACCCCCTCCCATAATTTATTACTATGTCCGATAATTTTATGACCATGAATTTGATTTAAAGAATAAAAAATAATTAATTTTACACCTGAAAACAAAAAAATATAAAGTTTAAAAACAAAAAAAACAGTAATAACAGATTTAAAAAATATAAGTTATGTAATGCATAATTTCAGTGGCAACTCCCCCCCCCCCCTCCCAAATTTTCCTTTGTCGCACATGTCCAAATTTTAGAATTTTGTAACGCTGTAGCCCCTCAGAAGATATTTAACGATTAAAATACCTCCCCCCCCCCTCCTAAAAATCAAATTTATAGCCATAAAATCACCGAAAAAGGATAAAAATAGGGGGCCATTCCTAAAAAATGATGGGTTATAGGTCAAAATGGTCGTCCTATTCGGATTCAGGAGGAGATTTTACATACGAAGATGCAGAAATGATGTCAGAGAAAATTTTCATGCCGAGCAGTGTTATTCAACATTTAATACAAAACTGCTGTGTCAATAAAATTAATAAATGAAAAACAAATTTTCATGATTTTAATGACATATATTTGATTTTGTTTTCTACGGAAGCAAGAAATACAATATTTTCACCCTCGCGTTTGTAAGAAATATGTATGTTAGACATAGTATTTTAATTTATTTTTCTATTTTTTTTGAATAACAGTTTCTATTTATTTATTGAAAAAAAAAATAATATTTCTTTATAGAGTTTTAGAATATTAACAAACAATGGATTAATTATATGGCTTTCTCTTTGCATCGCCCCAATCCTTTAGTATTTAAATTTAAATTATTTAATAGAATTAAAATGCATGATGATTGGATTACTCTATATATGTGAATGGAAAATAAATAAAATTTTGATGGAAGTTATCCTGATTAACTTTAATATAAATTAATTTTAAAAATAAAGAATGGAGAAAAAAAATACAAAGAAAGACTATTTTTTCTATTGAAAGTAATTTGTGTATTTCACTTCTAAAGATAGCTGATTACACATAATTCTATATTATACATTTAAATTTTAAAAGTACTTTTGTAATTAAACTGTAGAACTAACAAAGTGTAATCTTTTTTATTTAAAATGAATTGAACTAATATGAAGCAATGCAATTTTATTCAAAATGTTGTGTGTAAGACATTAATTTGGAGGAGGTGGGGGGCGGGGGCGGAGACACTGGGTTTTTCATACTGCTGAGTCTCGAGTGAGCCCTGCAATTAATCTTCGTTTTAATATTGCAGAAAAACACTGGAGATAAAGTAACATTTATCTAAAGCATCTCATGCAATGCAATAACATATTTTCCCAAGGAATATATATTCAATATTAGAGATTCTTATGGTTGTCTACCGTGCATTCCAAAATATACAAAAAAAAAAAAAAAAAAATCAAAATGGACAAATTTTCCTTTATGAACAGCATTTTCGTTTATGATAATCTACAAATTATAAGGGATTCATCTGATAATTTAGTAATCTGTTATAGCATTTTATAGATTATATGTATTTATATTCTTAAAAAAAAAAAAAAGAAGAAGAAGAAGAAGAAGAAGAATGGAAGAAAATAGCATTTGCTTGTGTGTATTATTAGTTTTCTTTCTTTCCTTCCTCTTATTTCTTTTCTTCCCCCCACCCCACTGTTTTCATGCTTCTTGGATGCGTATGATCCTATACATTTTTCTAATATCTTGACAGTATGAATGACTACCGTGCATTCCAGAAGACGATCCATTTATGATTATGATCTGATCAGTGATCATCATTCAGTATAACTTTACCGAAGTGATAATATTTAAATAATTACAAGATAAAACGAACTTTTATATACCATGTTTTTAAATTTTCTGTTGAATCATATAAACGATACTGAAGGCAGCGGGAAGCCGGAGCAATTGAATAAAAGTATTAAAAAATTCCTTGCTATCGTGTTTTGAGCTATTATAAAAGTTTCAAATGGCTATCTAGCCGGGAAGTTAGTTAAAAGTTGATTGCCAGCTTTGTACTGGTAACGCTGCCGAAGGCAGCAGAGTTCCGAAGCAATTGATAAAAAATATTTTTAAAATGCATTTTCACCGTATTCTGAACTATTCTGAAAGTTTCAAATGTCTAGCTACTCGGGAAGTCAGTTAAATAAATTTTGTGTTGAATCATATAAACACTTCCGAATACAGTAGGGACCTGAAACAGTTGACTAAAAGTATTTAAAAAAATGTATTGTCACCGTTTTCTGAGCTATCCAGAAAGTTTCAAATATCTAGCTAGTCGGGAAGTTAGTGAAAAATCGATTGCAAGCTTTGTACTGGTAACGCTGCCGAAGGCAGCAGGAACCCGAAACAGTTGGCTAAAAATATTTAAAAAAATGCATTTTCACTGTGTTCTGAACTATTGTGAAAGTTTCAAATGTCTAGCTAGTCAGGAAGTTAGTTAAAAATCGATTGCAAGATTTGTACTGGACAAACAAACAAACAAACAAACATACAAACCAGAATCGAAGTTAATAAAATAATATTAATAATATAAATTCTGTTGAATCATATAAACGCTGCCGAAGGCAGTAGGGACCTGAAGCAGTTGACTAAAAGAATTAAAAAAGGTATTGTCACCGTGTTTCAAATGTCTAGCTAGTCGGGAAGTTAGTGAAAAATCGATTGCAAGCTTTGTATTGGTAACGCTGTCGAAGGCAGCAAGATCACGAAGTAGTTGGTTAAAAATATTTTTAAAATGCCTTTTCGCCGTGTTCTAAACTATTCTGAAAGTTTCAAATGTCGGGAAGTTAGTTAAATAAATTTTCTGTTGAATCATATAAACGCTGTCGAAGGCAGTAGGGACCTGAAACAGTTGACTAAAAGTATTAAAAAAATGTATTGTAACCGTGTTATGAGCTAGCCTGAAAGTTTCAAATGTCTAGCTAGTCGGAAAGTTTGTGAAAAATCGATTGCAAGCTTTGTACTGATAACGCTGCCGAAGGCAGCAGTAACCTGAAACAGTTGGCTAAAGGTATTAAACAAAATGCATTTTTACCGTGATCTGAACTATTCTGAAAGTTTCAAATGTCTAGCTTGTCGGGAATTTAGTTAAATAAATTTTCTGTCGAATCATATAAGCGCTGCCGAAGGCAGCGGGACCTGAAATAGTTCACTAAAATTATTAGAAAAATGTATTGTCACCGTGTTGTGAGCTGTCCTGAAAATTCCAAATATCTAGCTAGTCGGGAAGTTAGTTAAAAATCGATTGCAAGATTTGTACTGGACAAACAAACAAACAAACAAACATACAAACCAGAATCGAAGTTAATAAAATAATATTAATAAAAAAAAAATGGTAAAATATAATATATGTAAAGGATTTAATTTATATAAGTTTGGTTTATAAATATCAAAAATGTTAAAGTAATAATTTGTTTTCACCAAATATAATTGAAATATATAAATTAATATAGTCTAGTATGAAGAATAGTAAGGACAGTTTTGACAAGCATTAATTTTCACTATTATGTATGGCTATTTTAATTTATGCCCGCTTAATTTTAATTTTTTTTAAATATTTTTTTCTAAATTTATTTACGGTAATTACTATCTACATTTTAACTTTTTACTTTTTCTTATCCATATGTATGGCAGATAAAGTTTTGCTTTTCGGTCAACTTTTCGAAATTGTGTTTTTGTTATATTTACACGTTTTGAAGTTCCTTGAATCCGAAAAACATGTTTTTCGCCTATTTTAAATTGTTTTTAATGAACATTTATATAACAGTATTTGTTATTTTATTCTTTAATGTACACTCTGCCATTATGGTAATGAATTTCGGGTAAAAGAAAGTTATGTGAGTGCCACACCAGAATATTTCTTTTTTACCATATAGTTCTGCAGAAAATTTTAGGCGCCTAAAAAGTAAATTTAATCCTATTTAACCGTCTTAAGCAGGATGTTGTATAATTATAAAAGTATTCAAAATATGCCATCCGAACTGCAGAATTTCGATGTAGTAAGTTTATTCCGCCTTTTTACTTTCCGAACACTATAGTGAGGAAAGTATTGTAATCATGTCAAAAATCCGAATTCGAGATTTTGATGTTTCTATACGTTTTGAGGTCCCCTGAGTCCGTTTTCACTATTTTTACGATGATGTATGTATGTGTGTGTGTATGTGTGTATGTCTGTGAGTGAACACGCTAGCGTCTAAACGCTTCGTTCGATTAACCTGAAAGTTGGTACGCATATTGTAAGTCACCATAGTACGAACCCTATAGATTTTAGTGAATCTAGCACTTATAGTTTTTTTACAGGGACACAAAGAAAAATTCTTTATCATTATGGCCTATGGGAGCAAAATCTTAAAAGTGCGATAGCATCTAAACGCCTTATTAATCTGAGCAAAAAATTTATACACATATTATAGGTCACAAATACTCAATTTGTATCGATTTTGGAGAATCTAGCACTTATAGTTTTTTTACAGGGACACAAAGAAAAATTCTTTATCATTATGCCTATGGGGCCAAATTTTTAAAAGTGTGATAGCGTCTAAACGCCTTATTAATCTGAGCAAAAAATTTGTACACATGTTATAGATCACAATTGAACTAACTGTATAGACTTTGTTGAATCTAGCACTTACAGTTTTTTTACAGGGACACAAAGAAAAATTCTTTATCATTATGGCCTATGGGACTAAATTTTTAAAAGTACGATAGCATCTAAACGCCTTATTGAATTGAGCTGAAAATTTATATGAGTATTATAAATCACTGTTGCACTAACTACAAGCAATTTGGTGAATTTAGCATTTATAGATTTTTACAGGGACACAACGAAATATTCTTTATCATTATGATTTATGGGCTCAAAGTTCATTAGCGTTAAATAAAACATCTTGTAATAGATGGAGAAAAATACTCAAACACTCTATTATGGTTTTCTCTCTTTTGTTTGTTTAACAACTCCTCTTTCTTTACTTTATCTACAAAACTGTTAATTACTCAATGTTCGGAAAGTCGAGTGGAGTCGCTCCAGATTTTTTATATATGCGTATTAAAAATAAAGTAGGTTTTATTATTATTATTATTATTGAAAAAATTAAAGTGTTAAAAAAAGTCATCATGAAATATTCATTTATTTTAATAAATGAATTATAATTAAAAGTATAATAACAAACAGTCATAAATTGATATCACAGGATAATATCTGATCCTAACAATTAAAAAATAAATATCTATTGAGTAAATAATAGTAATCAAAATAGTTTACTTGATAAAAGTTCATATTTAATTTATTTATTTATTTTTTCTTGAATTATTATTCAAAGAAATTGTTTTATAAAGTGTTCTAAAACTCTAATAGTGAGATATTTTGAATCAAAGCTACTCAAAAATCGCGTGAAAAATAAGAAAAAATGTAGTCATTCCCTTATTGCTTCATAATATAAATCATCCCTTCAATATTATTCAGCCAAAAAATTTATGTGTATCAAATTTACAAATCTATTAATTTGAATAATAAATAATATGGTGCGGCATTCACACTACTTTCCCTTACCCTGCATTTGTATAATAAGCTATCATTATATTTTATCTATCTATTTAATTTTTCATATATACATCATACTGAAAAAAAAAAAAAAAAAAAAAAAAAAAAACCGAACACTTCGGGGCCAAAAACTGAACAATTATTTTTTTTAATTTTGTGGATTTCAGTTTTTTTTTTTTTTCTTACAATTCTGAATTAGAGTTTTTATGATATAATGACTATTTTAAAATAATAGTGATATAAATAAGTATGTAAAATATGCATAATAATAATATTATTAATAATAATAATAATAATAAAGCAATTAAAGATTAAAAAAATATATGAAGTTTTATATTGCATAATGTTTTTTCAATTAAAAAATAAAAATTTGCCTTATAAGGTAAGATACAAAATTTAAGTATAAAAACATTTGATATAATTGAGTTGTGCATTATAATATATATATATATATATATATATATATCACTATGTTTAGAAATATAAATAAAACTTTTTTTTTTCAGTCTTTGAATAGTTATTAATTTATTTCAAACATAAATGACCTAGACCTCAAATAAAATTGCCTTTATCTGTCTCATTAGATACGGCACCTAAAATATAACCATTGAATTAAATACCATCTTCATTTTCTTTCCCTTGGAAACTTTACTGTGAATTTCATTTGTTTATATTGGTTGTAATGTGCGAATTTCTGCCAGTCTACTGTACATGCAGACTCCCAAAATCTTTCCTTTTTTTTTTTTTTTTTGGATTTTTCTGATTTGTAATTTCTTCTATAAGCGTAAGAAGAAAGTATTAGATTCGTTTTTATTTAATGTTAAATCTGGAATAATGTTTATTCATATTATTTAACTTCTACATTATTTAACAAACTACTAATTTTACTAAATTTTACATTTACTGTAAGTTTAAAGTTTTCAACTTCAGTTAGACAAATTTTAAACGGTATTATTTTTTTTTTTCTTATTTTGCTCTTTACCTCTTATATTTATTTTTATTTATTTATTTATTTATTTATTTAAAAAAAAAAAAAAAAAGTTTTTTGGCACGTTCATTTCTTGTTTAGCCAGTATGCTTATTCTTAATATATATTACACTGAATTATAATTTATTAAATTACAGAATTTTAAGGCAGAAATGACTCTGGCGTTAACTATAAACAATTTCATTTTAATTATAGTATAACTTATATTTTTTAATAATAAAAAAAAAAAAAGGAAAAAAAAAAAAAAAAAGTTATGTAATTATAAATGATTTTACACGGAAAACTATTAAAGCAGAGCTAAATAAGTGATTTTAAATCATAAGATTACATTGTATTATTAATATAATAGTAGCATTATTTAAATGTAAGTTTTCGCCCCTACATATAGAAAATTCAATTACACTTATAAATGTAACATTTAAATTTTATTTTCTACATGGAGAAATATTTATTTCATTTCAAAAGAAATCTTGTGAACTTGTTTAAAAGCAAAGAAGTAAAAGTTATCTTTCAACTGCAGGATTAATGTCAAAACATACATGAGTATTGTTAAAGATACAACCCCAAGGATCTGGTTGGGAATCAATTGTATATGCTTGTAAGCTATTCTTATCCGTTCAACCCACATGCCAATCAAAGAGTCTGCGTTAGGGGGGAAGTGAAATCTAGAATAAAACGGGCTTGACCACTCAGCCCTGGAAATATGTATCTAAGAAAAGACGGGTTCAACGCTTCAGAGACGAAAATCTTTATCAAGAAAAAGACGGGCCTGACCATTTACGAGACACATTTCAAATCCGGAAAAAGACGGGCTTAACGCTTATAGGGTTATATAACTGTTCATGAAAGTCTAATTGTCCTTTTAAATTCTTAATTATTGTTTCATCTTTAAATAAATGTTCATGAAAGTCTAATTGTCCTTTTAAATTATTAATTATTGTCTCATCTTTGACCTAATATGCGATGTTCCATCAAGAGCAATAACATTTATATTTGACTTAAAATTTAAATATTTTCTATGGTATAAAATAAGTAACATTTAAACACATAATAGAAATTAAATATATATATAATATATATATGAATAAATATTTATCCTGACATGGATTTTCTTATGCACTTTAAATAATCTTAATGAATTAATATACTTGAATATAGGAAACAAAATAAACACACACACACATATATATAAGTAATAACAAATACAATATTAAACTAACTTATGACTTTATTCGTGAATGCATGATAAAGCATCTGCAATAGTATTACTGCTTCCTGGCTTATGAGCAATAGTCACTTGATAGCGAGATAGAGCCAATGCCCATCTTTGTAATCTGGCGTTCTTAGGAACTGTTTCTGTCAAATATTTTAAAGGGTTATGGTCCGTGTGTAAGATAATAGTGGTTCCATAAGTCCACATTTCGAATTTACCTAATGCCCATATTACAGCATAAGCTTCCCTTTCAATAGTGCTTCACTTTGATTGAGCAGGGGTCAGTTTTTGGCTTGCGAAAGTTATAGGTTTCAGTTTATTCTGCTCATCTCTCTGCATCAGACAGGCTCCAATTCCAGTCACTGAAGCTTCAGTATCGATTTCAAAAGGTTTCGACATATCAGGTGTATACAGAGATGTTATAGAGCACAAACAATTCTTTAACGAATTAAATGCGCTTTCGGCTTCTTCTGACCATGGAAGGTCGTTTGGCACAGTTTTTCGAGTTAAGTCCGTTAAAGGTTTTGCTATATTGGCATACCGAGGCACATAGTCTCTGTAATAGTTAAATAATCCTAGGAGTGACTTCAATGTTTTCTTAGTTTTAGGGGCTTTCAAATCTTTAATAACTGATATCTTGTCCGGATCTGGGCCGTGCTCTCGTGAGCCTACGACATGTCCTAAATATTTTACTTTCGACATCGCAAACGAGCATTTCTTTAAATTTGCCGAAAAATTTAATTTTTTCAGAGTTTCTAAAATGGATTTAATATGATTAAGATGATCTTCCCAGGTTGAAGAAAATATGATAATATCATCAAGAAAACTTTCGGCGTAGTCACTATGAGGTCGTAATACTTGATTCATTATTCTTTGGAATGTTGCTGGTGCTCCAGATAACCCAAATGGCATCACCTTCCACTGATACTGACCCTTTCGAGATACAAAACTGGTTAATTCTCGGCTTTGCTCTGCTAAGGGTATTTCCCAATATCCCTTAAGGATATCTAAATGTGTCGAGTAACGAGCTCCACAAGCTTTAAATCTAAGATTTTCTGAATTCTGCATAGGAAAAGGTGGAATTTTACTAACTGAGTTCAGCTCTCTGTAGTCCACGCAAAGTCGGACAGTTCCATATTTCTTGGCTACACATACCAATGGATATGCTATTTCTGCTGAAGAGGGTTCTATCAGGTCTTTTTCCAATAATTCTGCTATCTGTTTTCCTATATGAGATCTTAATGTTTCTGGAACTTTATAAAGATGAGGTTGTTTCCTCTCTACTCCAGACTTTAACTGGATAACGTGTGGAGGCACTTTGGCTTTCTTTAATTCCCCATCAAACATTGTTAGATATTCTTTAATCAGATTCAACAGCTGTTTATATTGCTTTGCAGATATCGAATTTGATTTTATATCAGCTTTTAGTTCTTCATCTGTTACTTGCCGTGATTCTACGGGCGCATGTTGTATATCTCCAAACTCTTCATCTGTTTCGTAAATAATTCCTACAGCTCTGACAGGTTGAATATATTTACGCAATTTATTTTGATGAAGATGTCGAGCACTTCCATCAGGTAGTTTGACATAAAAAGAATGTGGAGACTTCTTTTCTACTATTTCTCCTGGTCCTTTCCATTTGAACAAAGACGATTTGTTGAATCAGGGATTAACACTACAACTTCATCCCCAAAAGAAAATTCGGTATCTTTTGACCGTAAATTATGATAATGTACATATTTCTGCTGCTGCTCTTGAGCTATGCTATTCGCATACTGTGCCGCGTCTTCTAAACGTTTCCGGAGTTTCAACAGGTAGTCAGCTACAGATTCTCCAATCCCTTGAGGAAGTACGACTTCATCTTCCCAACTTGATTTGAGGATGGCTAGAAGTCCTACAGGTGGTCACCCATGAACTAGTAGGAATAGAGCAACCCCCGTTGTCGCGTTAGGCACTTCTCTGTATGCCCATAACAAGAAGGGCAACTGTTTATCCCAGCCTCGACCTTGTGAATTAATTGCATGATGTAGCATGGATTTCATAGTTCCTATCCATCTTTCAACCAAACCATTCGATTGTGGATAACCTGGAATGGAAAATTTAGGAACACATCCTAATCGTTTTAAAAAATTTTGTCAGCTGTGCGGCAAAATTTCTTCCGTTATCCATTGCAATTACTCGAGGAATTCCAGTTCGTACAAATATTTCTATAAATGCATCACAGGCTGCATTTGCTGTTAAAGACTTCAGAGGTATTGCTTCCGGCCAACGACTATGCTGGTCCATAACGCACAGTACATACGGATGGCCACGTGATGACTTTGGCTCTATTGCGCCTAAAATATCGGCATTAACCACTTGAAATGGGAGTTCTGGCCTTCCAACAGCTTCGATAGGTGTTCTATCGTTTACTTTTCCTTTCCTGCGCATTTGACAATCATAACACGAAGCACATAATTGTTTAACTTCTTTTGGCATTCCTTCCCACCAGAAAGACATTGCAATTCTGTATCTGATCTTCTTAGCTGCCAGATGTCCACCAGTAGGAGTTTCATGAGCTAATTTCAAAATGTCCTTTCTTCTGCTTGCCGGTACGACCAATTGAATATATTTCTGTCCGCCTACTTTACCCATATGATATAATAAACCTCTTTCAATCCAGTAACCATTTTTATGTTGCTAAGCTTCTTCGAAGCACCTTTTCAATGTAGGACAGGCAAACTGCTCATCCCTAAACACTTGTGCTTGTGGAACAGGGATATTTTCATTTCTTTCATCCTTACTATCGGTTTCGGTCAATGTCTGTTTAACTACTGAGTTATTAAAGACTTTGGTTTCTGGATGATGCGACTCGTTGTTGTTTAGCTCTGCCTTTCGAATAGTCTCGTGATTTTCTCCCTCCATACAGAACATACACTTTTCATTATCTTCTGTGAATAGGGTACTAATTGCCTCATCCCCAAGATAATTGTCGTTTGAATTATTCTCAGGTACACTTAACAAGGATTGTTCACCGACTTCATTTATTGTGATTACTTCAACCTCTTCTTCTGAAAAATAGTTTCCGGGAGACCTTCCCTCCACTTTGAACAAGGACGGTTCATTGTTTTCTTCCACAGGGGTGATATTAACCTCAACCCCTGAATTTCCAGGATTTCTTCCTTTCACATGGAACAAAGATTGTTCATCGACTTCTTTCTTCGGGATATTTACTTTATCCCCTAAAGAAATGTTTTCGGGAGACCTTCCCTCCACACTGAACAAGGATTGTTCATTAGCTTCTTTTACTGAAGTGATTCCTGTATCATCTCCCAAATAAGAACGCTTCTGTTCCTTCAACCATTCATATACCCTGGGACTGATTAAAGCTTCCTCATGCAGCCCTTCTACTACTGCAGCATGCACTTGAACATATGGAATGATTTCTTCATCTGTATGAAGACTTAGCGGAACTGACACAAGTTGTACTTCCACTGGATTACCTATAGCAGGTCTCAAAAGAATTTTCCCACTTGACTGTAAGCGTTCCTCAGGTACAACTGATTTTCGTAGTACGGTGACTTCTGCACCACTGTCCACGATGCCTTGAAATTTTTGACCTCCGATTCCTAAATCTACTTTCAGAAGCTCGCCATCTTTCTCGTTGACTGGAAATTCCCATTCGAAACACGCGCTATTTAGATTAACACTGACCTTATTAAGGCCCTTACTTTCTTGACTCTTTTTGTTTGTTTTCACGTAAGATGTACTTGCTGAATTCAATTTGGGGCAGAATTTTTTCATATGGCCTTCCTTTCCACACAAATAGCAGGAGAATTTCGGACGAATGTCTCTTTGTTCTTGCTGTGGCTTAGTAAAAACCCTTTTCTCATCTCTATTGTTATTTCCGAAATTCGTCCCTTTGGATGGAAGATTCCAATTTTCTTTATGAGAAATTTCTTTCGGTTTCTTATTGAAAGTCATTTTGACATTTTCATAATCATCTAATTTACTGGAAATAATATCAGATGACTTAAACAATGACCATTCATCGATGAAATGTTCTTTAATTTCTGGAGGTACTTTCCTTTTAATTTGATCTGTAATAATCAAATCGTATAATTCTTCAAATGTGTTAACTTCTAATCCCCGAATCCATTCAGTAAAATAGTTTTTCAACTCGTAAGCAAAATCTCTCCATGTGATATCAGCTTTTTTAGTATGCTTAATGAAAAGTTGTCGAAATCTTTCAGGAGTAAGTTTATATCTCTTTAACAATACCTCTTTAACTTTTCCGTAATCATTCGTGATTTCTTCCTCTTCCCGAGCTATAACTTCCGCGAATTCGTATGGCAGTAGCCCAATGAGATGAGAAACCCAATCATCTCTTTTAATTTCGGCACGTTTTGCCTGCCGCTCAAAAAGAACTAAATACAGGCTAATTTCGCATGTTTTAGGATCAAATTTTTGTAAGATGTTATGTAATTTTACGCGCGTTTTCTCAGAAGTTTCATTTGTAATTCCTTTCTTCTCAAGTTCTATTCTTGCATTTTCCAAACACATTTTTTCCAATTCTATTTATTCTCTTCTTTTGCGTTCCTCCATCTCTTCTTTTCTCTTACTTTCCTCTATTTCTTCCCTTCTTATGCGTTCCTCCATCTCTTCTTTCCTCTTACGTTCCTCTATTTCTTCCCTTCTTATGCGTTCCTCCATCTCTTCTTTTTACTATTTTCTGGCTTTTTAAATACAAATAAACAAATATATTTCTATTTTTCATTTGTCAAATACTAGAATTATTATTATTTCAACATTACGAAATATTCAATTTTCATTTACCTATTCTTTACCTTGTTAGAATACAAAATCGGAACAAAATATCTAAATGCTAATCCTAATTATTTAACATAAAACTTATACAAAATATGACTCTTGATGGAACATTAAAAAAAAAACATACCCTTTTTTTTTCATCAATATCATGAAATAATCCATACATGCACTAGCATTTCACATATCCTTGGCGACTGCGCCAATTGTGGCGACTGCTTTTTCGCACCTGGTTCTTTTCTTCCTGTAAACTCATCTTGAGACACATTAAGACACTGATCACGCTTTGTTTACTTTTAAAGATTTTACTTTTACTTACGGCACAAACATAAAATACATAACGAACACATAAATTAACATCAAATAAAGTATTTTAAAACAACATATAGAATGGAACGTTAGTCCATCTTGATTCACATACGCACACACTTTTGCCACACTTTCGTACCAAACTTTTCAGTTCTTGTTTTGGAGTACTCTCGAAATCAGAGGTGCGGCGTTCACAATGAGCTTTAAGTATTCTTTGTATATTGTTGATAAATATACAGTTTATTCACAATCAAGCTTGATATTTTAGAGCGCTTTAAATCAAATGCAAATTTACAAAAATTTTGTCTGTTTACAAAACTTGTTCTATACGATGCTCATCATTGTTTGCTATCGCCTGGAAGCCTAAAAGTACACGTTCAAATGTTTAAAGCAGTGTTGCTGTGAAACGTTACGCAAATGGAGTTCTATGCAATCTTCAAGGTCGGAGACAGATGCTATAGTGTCATAATATACCAAGAATTTCAGGTATCCCTGCAGCGAAAAGTAACAATAATTCAAATCAAGCGATCTCTGAGGCTGAGCAATTATAAAATTATGACGAATCTTTTTGTCTCATTTAATCACTAGTCATATTCCTATTTCAAATATATGCAAAAAAGTTAACTATAACAAAAAAGTTCAAAAATTTAAATTTTTTTGCCACTTAAATATTGTTTTTATTTCATCGTATCGATTCAAACAAGCAAATCTATATGTAAACACATGAGTAAGATATAAAAACAAACTACTTAGTATGTTCCATAACTTTTTTAATTCCCACTTCTTTGTATGTACAACATACTGTTGTCTACAAAAATGCATTTCAGCTATTAAATAGTTATCTATTTGATGCTGAAATTACTTGCCACTTAATAATAGGAAAAGCGGAACATTTTTTTGATAACTTTAAACCACTTTAAGGTGTTTTTTTTATTTTTTTTTATTTTTATTTTTTTTTATTTATTAATGCCTTTACATTTTCACTTCGTGTGGAATAAGGAATATTTTCTTTTAATTTTCCAATTGTATTTATTCAAAATTATATTTATCGTTGCAGTGCAACTTTGACATGAGTCCCCCCCAAAGTACCCCTATTTCAGTCGGTACAGCGTTGTCGAATTTTTATAATACACTCTTAATAGTGCTAAGGGAATATTTGAGTCGGTTTATTGAATGGGGATTTATTGAATGAAGTCCCCCCAAAGCACAACTTTGACATGAGTCCCCCCCCTAGGTACCCCTATTTCAGTCGGTACAGCGTTGTCGAATTTTATTATAATACACTCTTAATAGTGCTAAGGGCCTATTTCAGTCGGTTTATTGAATGGGGATTTATTGAATGAAGTCCCCCCCAGGCCCAACTTTGACATGAGTCCCCCCCAAGGTACAACTTTGACATGAGTCCCCCCAAGGCCCAACTTTGACATGAGTGCCCCCCAGGCCCAACTTTGACATGAGTCCCCCCCCCCAAGGTCCAACTTTGACATGATTTCCCCCCCAAGGTACAACTTTGACATGAGCCCCCCCCCCAAGGCACACCTTTGACATGAGTCCCCCCCAAAGCACACCGCCCCCTCATTGGGAAAAAGAGAAAAAACGTTGTTTTGCGGCTATACGACAGTTTGGACTTCCAACGTTATTTGTTACAATATCTGCAGCTGAAACACATTGGTTTGATTTAATAAAAACTTTATCATGGAATTTAGATCGTCACGAATTAACTAAAGAAGAATTTGTCGATGTTAACAAGTTTAGCAGTAGGCCTCTGGCACTAAATTAAAATCTGTCAATGTCAGATTATTATGTTTTAAATAATGAAATAATGTCGTGTCTGTATAATTTTTATTATTATTATTTTAGTTTTTCGATATTTAACCATGAATTACATTTATTTATTTTATATAGCCCAATGTTTTATATGTTTATTTTTTCTAAGTAGTATTGCTTAAAAGTAGAGCAAGCCAAAGACATTTTTCAGTAACTCCTACATAATCACAGAAAGGCAGTGGAAAGAGTGGTGGAATTTAAACCTAAATTTAAAAGAATGTTAAAAATATCAAAATCAATTAAGAATATATCGAGTTAAATGCATTTGTAAAACAAATACATTATTATATCATAATTTATTAAAGTAAAATAAAATTTAAATACATAATATTAAATAAATCCTATTTATAGAAACTTTTGTATTTATGTCCTAATATCCAGACTTTTTTTAATATAAAAATATTTCGGATAAAATATCATCTTTATTTTATTGACGGAAATTTGAAAAATAAATTGATATTTCTTTAATTTCTTTTTTAAACGTTTGTTATGTAATATATATTTATTCTTTATTTTTCAAATTATAGATTTATGTAACAATTAATTTTATAATAATTATTTGTAATGAAGAATAGAAGTATAATTATAACTTTAATTTAACTAGTTTACAAATTTACAGTGCAACAATAATTTAGCTTGGATAAACAAATCCTCTTTAAATACTGCTGCATAATGTACAGCTCAAATTACATTCTGTGCTGATATCAGCAACTTAAGTAAATGCACATTACTAAGGATAACATTAAAGTTTTGCTGATATATTTTGAACAAAATCAGCATAAACAAAGGAGAAGTATAATGTTACAAGCATAATACCAGCAAAGAATGAATAAATGGGAAATATGAAAAATTATTTCTGTATTTTCGACAAGTAAAGTTTGATAAAAAGACTACTAAACATAATATAATAACTATTTTTATATTTCAAATATATAACATATCCGAAAATTACAATGATCATATGAAAAGAAAGTATTTTAACAAGATATTTATAACAATATAATAATAAACGTTAAGAAGGTACTTATATATAAATGAAAGAATGATCTTTTATTAATTAAAACATAGCAACAACATTTAAATTAAAGAAAAACAACTGAAATCTATGACAAAATTAAAGTATTAAATATTATATTTCTGTTATTTTATTCGCTTGTTGCTTTACGTAGTATATAAACTGGTAAAATATTAAAGTTCGTTTCCAAAGTTTATCATTATTTCACCCTTTATTTCCAGTGTTCAAATTCTTTTCTGTCTTGTAATGCATATTTGGACTATTGTTTAAACTTTACTTTGCATTCGTGTAGCATAGCGGACCGCATGGGTGCTGCGTAAAGTTGAAACAAGGCTCAAGATATTTATTTAAGCTAATAGAAAGGAGTTTCAACGTCGAAATTAATAGTATGTAGAGATAACTAGTTATTTTTTTTCTTTATAAGTTTGTTTCGTCATGGCACAAACTAGGAAATTACGAACAAATAAATGCGCATTTTAGGTGTTTTGTCTTTAGTATTTATGTACAGATGTTCTTTTTTTTTTTTTTTTTTTTTTTTTTTTTTTTTTTCTGTATCTCGTACCATTTACGAGATGAAAACAGTAACTCTACAATTTTCACCTGTAAGCAATCACATCTAGTAGCGTACCTTCTATATGCTATACACAGATTAAAATAATTTTTGTGATTACTGTGTTAGTCTTTCGAAAGATAAAGGGTATAAAATAGTAGACACTGTGTTTAGATATATACAAGGTGATTATGATTAAAGTTTAAGTTTCTAAACGTTATAAAAAAGAACCACTGGTAAGAATGAGGTCAAATTTAAAAGAAATTTTATGACAGTACATGAAATAAAATTTTCATTTATTTCTTCATTATATATATATATATATATATATATATATATATATATATATATTTGCCTTAAACGCCTACACTTATTTACGTAAATTTCATTAAAAAACTCACAGTTGTAGCAATATTAAAAACAATAAATAAATATAGTATATACGTTTTCTTATAACTTTTAAACCTTAAATTTAATTAGAATTTAAAGTTTAATTATATGAAATTATGTTTTTCTTATAACATAAGAAAATTACTCCAAACATTTTACAAAAATGACGTTAAAGAGAATATTTTGAAACGTTTTTAACAAACTTGAAATGTGTTTGAGACTCTTTTTTTTCTGTCTGTGCATTTCTCTGTCTTTTTTTTCCGCCTGTCTCTCCATGCGTAGAAAGTACAAAATATGCATCAATACCAGAAAACATAGCAAAAATACAGGATATGTTTACGAACGATCGCTGTTTAACCAAGAGAGATTTAGTAGAAGCCCTACTCATTTCAGTAGGTAGTGTGAGCAATATTTTGGTTGAAGTTTTGGGTTAAAGAAAAATGCGTGAAAAGTGGTTGCCGCATTCGCTGACAATGGAACAAAAACACACTCGTATGCGACTTTCTCAACAACATTTGGAGCATTTCAGAAAAAAAAAATGTACGCCGTTTTATCATTGTAGATGAGGCTTCAGTCTTCGACCATGATCTTGAATCAAAACAATTGGCTTAGGGGTGAAGTGAACCCGGTACTTCCGTTCCAAAACAACTTACACTGTTAAAAAAATGCAGAAAAAATACAGAAATTCTCTTTAATTTCAGAAAAAAAGTCGTAAAATACGTTTTGTCTACGTAATTTTTCCGTAATTTACGACTTTTTTTCTGAAATTACAGAGAATTTCTGTATTTTTTCTGCATTTTTTTAACAGTGTAGAGTCCAGAAATCGGCCAAAAAGGTGCTAACATAAGTATTTGGGGATGCTAAAGGAATTTTACTTGTGAATTAGCTTCATAGTTGTAAAACAATAAACGCAGATTATTATTGTAACCTTTTGGAACAGCTGGATGTAAATATTCGCGAGAAAATACCTGGTATACAAAAGAAAAATATAATTTTTCATCTAGATAACGCATCCTCTCACGCAGCTCAAAGTACCCTCGTAAAAATCAGTGAATTAAAGTACGAACTTTTGCAATATCCATCCTATTCGCGAGACTTGACACCCTCTGTTCTCACATTTCAAAAATGCGTGAGTGGAAAACAATTTTCATGGAACGAAGAGGTAATAACAGCCGTGGAAGCGTATTTCGACAGTCTTCCGGATTCTCTCTTGAGGGATGGAATCCGTAAATTAGAAGATCATTGGAACAAGTATATTGTAGTTCAGGGAGATTGTATTGAACAGTAAAATGTATTTCAAACCATAAAATTGTGTTTTTCTTATCTAACGACAAAACTTATTTAACAACCTTGTATATTCCTCAGAGAAATGGTACCAATAACATAAACTGTTTTTATATACAGTGACGCCCAACTGAATGTCTAAGCAATACGTTCTGTATGAGTCAATTTTCTAAATTATATTTAAATACCCTTGTACTACTTAAATAATAATATAATTGAGAAAAAAAAAAAAATGTTTTCTGGAGAATAATGGTATTGTTAGCATTAAGGTTTCCAGGTCACATACATTTATTCAAGTATATTATCTGTAAATAGAAATTGTTTTAATTGAATCTTCATTTGTGTTAAGCTTTATTAATACTTTCTAAAAATATTTTAAATGCGATTAGATAATTAACCATTCTATCTAAGTGCACTTAGAAAAAATGTATACCGTATTTCTCTAGAATGAATAAGTGGCCATTTTCTATATCCCTTAACTAGGAATATAGATTTCCGAGCTATGCGCATAACGCACGCCAATAAGTCGAATAGACGAAATTATCGAGAATTTTTAGTGTACACATTTCTAGATGGTGAAACAATATTCTGAACACTCTAAATATTCTAAATCATTTATATTGCGAGAAATTCTCGCTTGATTTTCTAGAATTTGATAATAGACCAAGATTATAGTTGCAGAAACCCATCTCTTGTAGTCTCATTTATTTGCAGAGATTTTTAAATAACTTTGCCCTCGAGAATATAGGCAAACACTCTAGAATGCTAATAGGGGCTTCTAGAACTCGCTTTCCAAGGGAACTAGAATTTATAAGGATGACAGGGAACTATTTTTTCTGTTGCCACAATTTAGATTCTAGATGTCAGTTAAAGAATTTTTTTCTCAGTGGAGCTTTCTATCCATACGTCTGCCCCCGCTCTATTTTTGCTTAATATTTAAATTATGAATTGAAATTAATTTATCTTATTCATGTGGATTATGGAAAGTTCCCTATTTAAACTGATATTAACAGTGTAACTGGTTTATGTACAGGAAATCACAAAAGCTCTGTGGTGAGTTACGTTCTATATTTGGTACATTTTAAGCATGATTTAATATTTTTATAACACATAAAATATAACAAAATTAATATATATATATATATATATATATATATAATATAAAACACTTCATTTAAAATATTGTATGATTATCTTCATTGGTTGGTTTACAGGGTATGACAAAGTTTTTTGATTTATAGTGAGATATAAGAAGAAATTGCTTAATTTAAATATTTAGTCTTGTGAGGAATTTGGGGATGTATATTTGTAAATATATATTTATATATATCCTTATAAATACATTTGTAAAGCATAATTTAGTATATTTTCGCTACATAAAACATTATCAAATTAATTTTAGATACAGAAAAATGTTTTTACTGTAAAAGAAGCTAGTATTGGAATAATTGATTTGCTTACATTGAGCAGTAAAGTTGTTTTAATACTATATGCGATATTCAAAGAAATTGTTCAATGTTCAGATTTGTGGTGATGTTTTTGCTGCATCTTGTGATGCATATCTAAAGTTAAGGTGATATATATGCATACATAATAAGGCGGACCGAAAATTGGATAATTCAAATAAACGACTTCTAATAGGGGAAAAAAAAAAAAAAGGTTGTACCTTGGCATCCTCAATTTATGAAAAAAAAATAAATAAATAAAAGAAAATAAAAAGATAAATATTTTCGTCTTTAGTTAGCATAGGACCTTCAAAGTTAGAAAAAAAGACATAAAAATTTCAAATTTCAAAGCTTTCATTGAAATACAAATGTTATTAATTTTTATTCTATTGCCATTGAAATATTTCCTTTTAACACTCTTTCCATGTATCTTTAAATATATTTAAACCATTTTAAAAATTTTAGATCGTGAATAAGTCGTAAAATTTCGTAAAAGTAACCAAAATTCGCTTTTTTATTTTTATTTATTTGTTTATTTATTTTAAGCACATCTAGCTTGTTAGAAAATCTAATAAATCGAATATTCCGCTACGCATCCTATCATTTCTTCTTTTGTTGTCTATAAGTGCACGTGATAGTCATAGATAGTACAATGTAAAAAATAATTTCTTAAAAATGAGCTAAATTGTCTCAAAATAGCTCCGAAACAATAGATACTTAAATTTGAAAACCCATGTAAATTTAAGTTACTATTGTTCCTATCTATTGTAACCTGTGTAAAATGAGTATACAGGTTTGCAAATTTAAGTATATATTGTTTCGGAGCTATTTTTGAGACAATTTAGCTAATTTTTAAGAAACCATTTTTAACAGTGTACGTAAATTCAGATAGCAAATCATCAGACTCCGGGAAACAGTACCTGGCGGTACCCACTGAGCGAATTCTTCTCAATTTCTTAGATCATTCTCATTCCAATATATCAGTCTGCTCTCAGCAAGGAGTGTGATCAAATCATTCTGTTTTATTATTATTATTATTATTTATAATTAAGTAGGGTTCCAATAAAAAGTTTTGTTAAATATTTAATACAAAGTAGTGATTAAAAAAAAAAAAAAACTTATTGTTATATTTGTGCTATTTTTCCTGTCATTAGTAAAGGCGGCTAGCAGACAATCCTATGCTCATCCGCTTTTTAGTTAACCAGGAGAACTGGGTGCGAACACTATGGCAACGCATGATGATGTACTTTTATAATGTTCCAATGAAAGGTACAGATTATCATTATATATACCAAGAAAACGTCAGCAGTTTTTACTATTGCTGATTGTGTTAGTTCGCAAACACAAAAGTTATACCATAGAGCTTCAATACATACTATAATAGGACAATTAATATATCCCATCATGTTACATGTTACAGTTTGAAATTTTTTTTTATAACAGAGACGAAGCAAAAAGCAGCTTTAATTAAAAAGGTGAATGCTTCAACACCGATACTAAATCAAAGTTAATTCAAGTTACAGTATGTAAATGCAGAATCACCTTATGCTAGTTTCGTGGAAAAAAAAAAAAACTAAAGTTCCTATGAATGTATAGTTCAAAGATGTAAGAAAATTCGCAAATTACCAAAGTCACAGTTATGCTGCATTCAGAGAATTAATAGAAATTTTATCTAATTTTAATTCTTGTAATGGCAACGATAGGGCACTACTCGATCGTCAGTGGCGCCGAGTGTTTAAAGGTGGTGAAGACCAGCAGAAAGAACAGTCTCGTCAAACTTCGTGCACCGTACCTGCAGGTGAAAAAGCTGGGGCGCCCCATGCGAAACTAGTTCCGCAGTAAAAGCAACATGAATAATTAAAAGGTTGTATATTTTAAGTATGTTTATTCCTTGTTTATTTTCAATTTTTGTTTGACTGGACGTCTCTGTCTGATTAAATGCAACAAATGAGTTTAATTCGGGAGTGGTTTGGGCAGTCTCTAAACTGAGCTCCCATCTATGCCTGACGGATGGATCTAAATTAGAAATCATAAAATTTATTGGAATAAGATCTCTCAGAGTCAATTCCAATCCAAGGGTCGATAAATTTCGTACCGCTACGTTACAAGCATCTATTAAATTGAAGAACGATTTAGGACCATCTGCTTTGTTGACCTTTACAGAAAAGATTTTATTTATTTGGGTGATCGCTAATTGGCGCTTATTCTCATAGCGATTATTAAGGATTATTGTTAATATGGATTGATCCCCGCTACCACATGCATTAACCATGGATATTATAAAATCTATCTCTTTTAATCGCATTTTCAAATTTTATTATTTTCTTTGACTTTGGAAGTAACTCGCTCTGTTGTGATTTATTTGTTTTCGCACGCCCCTTTCTTTCCACTTTTAGAGAAAAACAAAATACGAATAATTGGGATTTCAATTAAACATTATTCGACTGAATTAATTATAAGATTTTGCAGATTAGGAAGTAACACATAAAGAACAAGAAAAAAGAGAAAAAGAAACAAACCCACATGTGATAGATTTTTTTTTTTTTTTTAAATACTCAAATAAATAATTCAATAAGATAATGCATGCAATTTTGTCGTATATTCATGCTTACAATTGATTTAAGAGTAACTTAATACGAATTTAGTTTCTGAATCTGAAACCAAAACTATTCATTTTTCAACAGAGTGTGATTGATTCAGATTCATGTATTACTTTCAGAACAATTTATTGTATTCATTTATTTAATTTATTTCATGAAGTCGATATTAAATCCACTTAAACTATAATATAAATACAGGGTGACAAGAAATAACATGGACGAAGTTTCAAACCAAATATCTGTAACTACCACTATCGCAAACTCATTTTGGGAGATGTTGTCTTACCTTGGTCACAAATGTTCTTTGGAAATAAAAGATGGTTCTTCCAACAGGATTCCGCACCTGCACACAGAGCTAAAGACACTCAAGATTGGTGCAAGACAAATTTTCCTGACTGCATTGGAGCTCAAGAATGGCCCCCGTATTCCCCAGATTTGAACCCAATGGTTTATTCCATTAGGTCCATCTTGGAGACAAGGGTGTGTGCTAAACCGCATATAACTTTGGCATCGCTAAGGGAATTCTTATGCAAGGAATGGGATAAAATATCAGTAAGTGAGTTTCGGCCCATAGCCGAAAATGTTGTGACACGTTTAAAGCTCTGTATGAAGGCTAAAGGTAGCCACTTTGAAAATTTGTAAATATAATAGACAAAATAATGTATTAATATTTATTGAAGTTTGGTGGTAATATTTTCATTAGCATTAAAGTTATAATGTATTATCATGTGTGTCCAAGTTATATCTTGTCACCCTGTATTAACTACTATCACATAAACTAAAATTCATAATTAAATTACTAGTTGATCTGCAGATCAGGATCCTCAAAGTCCTATTTGCATCATGCATTATTCAACAGATCATTTTTATTTATTCCTTATTATTCTTTCACTCTCTTTCTTCACTTTTCTCTTCACTCTTTCACACTCTCATATGCACTATTGTAGAAATTTATGAGAAAAAATAACAATGGGAAACTAAGCAATGTTCACCTGTGCCAATTAGTAAGTCTTCTTTTACTCTGTCTTTTTCCTTTTAAAAAATTCGCAATGAAAATAAAAACTAGAACAATAAAATTACATTCTCATAACGTCTATGTATAACAGTATTTTGGAGATTATATAAAAAAGATAGGGCAAATTTTTGCAGCAACTTGCATTCTGAGGATATATTTTGCCTTTACGATATCAGACTAGTAGTAAAATAACATTTATGATACTTTCAATAACATTCGCTCTAAAAATAGAAGGGGAAAATTTTCTCAAATTGAGTCATTTTTTCCTTAATCGACATGTAGAAAGGCAACTTCTCGCGATCAGAGAAATCCTCTCAAATCATTGAGCTGCTACGAGCGGCTCAAATTTGAGCCAACAGAAGCAAGTCACTTTTGAGAGAAATCGGGCCACAATTAAGTGAACCTGTTTGACGCTGAAAAAAATATCAGACTCCTTTCGGCGGAATCAAACATGGGTCCCCTTCCGTGGCAGATGAACGTGCTACCACTACGCTGCGATTTCACAGATAAAATGGTTGTGTAGCCGTTCTCAATCATTCTCAAACGGAGAAAATATTATTTATGAATTTTTACTTATATTATACATAATATAAAGCTATGAAAAAACCAATAAATTTCCTTAAAATAATACTATTTATTTAAATTTGAGGAAAGATTCTTGAAAACAGAACCCCTATGAAAAGCAGACATTTTAGAAGCTTGTATAAGCTTACAAATTAAATCTACATAATTTAGTTCGATAAAAAAAATAAATTCTTCTACGCAACGTTGTAGAATTTCTTGAATAACTATGATTTGAAAAAAAAATTATATATATTGGTTTCTTCATGCATATTATTCCTGATGTTGTGTTTAATTATAATTAAAACATTAAAACATTTTTTTCTTCTTTTTTTTAGTTTTACATTCTTTTTAATAAATTAGTTACAATGAATATAATAAAAATATTAAAGAACTTTAGACATAAATAAAATTGTACATTATAAAAATACCATGTTCTCTGTCTTTATATTTCACAGATTCCTTTAAGAAACAGTTTTGTTACATTAAAAATAAATAAAAAAAATAAATAAAAAGTAACTCTGATACTTTACTTTTCTAATCATCGAAAGTCCTCAACATATTTTTTAAACAAAGTATAAATTAATTAATTATATATATCTAAAAAAGTATTTCCATGTGTTATTTAAAATATGATCGATAGATGGCACAGTTTTGTTCAATCAAATAAAAAATGTTCAAAATTAGTTCAGAACATAGCTGAGAGTTTAACGATCGTTTTGACTGAAAATATTTTTGATAAGAAAAGACTAATTTTACTCAAATATAATTTTTTCGTAGAAATTCATCTCAGTGTATGGCTAAAAATATTGCGTCCGTTTTTGAGTAAGCAAATTTGATCACACATTTTAGGAGAGTCACTGACTATGAATATCCTCCATAGAAATCTTTGCGGCCGAGAGAACCGGAGTCGGACATTAGGAAATGATCAGTGCATCTAGAACCATTCCTGTCCTATGCTAGATGCCCGTGGATATCCTTCTACATGCACCGGAATGGCAATCCACGATGGCTTTCCTCCATTTATCCAGAAGCGTAAGCCATCGGATAGATAGGAGAAACACAACTCTTATAAGTTTACACGCATGCATATTAGAGCATATTTACCTTGGCGCTCTGAAAAATTTTTCCTCTTATACCCTTCTTCTCGGCTGGTCGGCAACGTGTGTGTTTCAAATTTCAATGTGGGACTCAATGGTTATAAAAGTGATGTACACCTGTATGCACTAACGCGTCAGGAATGCATTTTCGATTAACATTGCTATATTACATTGAATCGTCAAAATGCACTCTAACTCTACAAGAAATTTTGAAATGTAAAACACACTGTATACTCATATTTGCTACATGGATTATTTTACCTTTTCATCATACAGGTTGAATATATATATATATATATATATATATATATATATATATATATTGAAATACATTAATATAATCAGTGCAAAAATGTTTTTATGAAATTTAAAGATGACTCAACATCAGTATCAAAACAATTCCTCGGATCATAAGCTGAGACTACCCATATCAAATCAAAGAATAATTAAAGAAAAATCGAAATAAATATTGGAAATTGGAATTAGAAAAAAAGCAATATTTGCATTCTAACGTTGTCAAGGGCCTGGTAGAATGCAAATATGCTAAAATATGGATGTTTTTCTGTATATATATATATATATATATATATTCCTTAATTTGTTGTCATTTCCTCAATTATTGTCATAACGAACACTTTATTGAAAAAACACAATGCATATTACGTTATTTACACACACACACACACACACATATATATATATATATATATATATAAAGAATAAAAGAAAAAAATAACTTTTGTAGATTTTACAAACATTTAAGTATTAGTTTGAACTTCGAAGCATATTCTGTTAATTTAAAATGTAAAAATTGCCTCGTACGTGTATTCATAATAATTGATGAAAACTGCTTTCCTTCTATTTTGATAAAGAAAACATAAAAAAAAAATAATTTATCATTTTACTTTCATGTTTAAAGGTATAGGTGTAGGGGACTAAACCAAATTCACAGTACTAGTTTGGGGATAGTGACCTCCGTGGGAGCCTTTTTAAGGTGTCCTATGCCGTATTTACTTTTAAGTTAAAAAATCATGATCCGTTCTTTAAGATTAAACTGTAAGTGTAGTGTATAATTTTAAATAACTAAATAATTGTGAACTTCTCGTAATATTATTCATTGTTGTAAATAATCTAATTATAAATTTATCGCTTTCTGCTCTTTGTTCTCATTTATCACCGATATTATGATCGGTAAACATGACTAAATAATTTTGATAACAAACGAAAAGAAAAAGAAAAATTAGATCCCTGTTTACAAACATAGTTATTAAATATGCAATTTGAAATATAAGAATTATTATATGAAATATTTATTAAAAATATATAAACCGTACTTCAAAAGTGTATAACGTTTTCTATAAATTACTACACGTTTTGTTCTCTGTGAATACGAGATACTAATTTAATATATTTTCTTTTCTATAATAAAATAAATAAAAATAAAAACTCATATACTAAAAAAGAAAAAAAAAGTTGAAGTAACGAAGTAAACTATTTCAAAATACTTCCTATATAAAAATTGATTTTGTCATCTCGTCAAAAATATGAAATTATTGTGAAACCCATTGCAATTCAAAGACCATAGTCTCTCACAATGGGAATTATCCCTTACATTATATTTTATTTCCGAAGTTCAAAACATCGTAAACTCCAATAAAAAACTTCATATGCTTCAAGTGAGATCAAAGACTGCAAAACCAAGGGGAATCAAAGAGAGTGGTGAAGTCCCAAAGGAATGCATAAACCAAACGCAGTACTTCTTTGATTTCTCGGGGATGTAAACATATAGCTATATATAATATAAATATTAAATAATTCTTATTGAATATACAGTTGTGGAAAAATATCAATATAGCATATATTTTATGTATTGTTACTTAAAAATTGATAATAATAATAATAATAATAATAATAATAATAATAATATTAGAATTGAAATTGTTAAATGCTGACCTGAAATGTGGGAAAAATTGGGAAAATCAATAAACAGAAAAATAAATGCATGATGTTTCTTACAATTTTTGCATGTCCATTTGACCTACTGTTTAACTAACTATATCCTTAAAATATAACTAAGAATTAGTTTCAAATTGCGTAAATATTTTTGAACTGGCATTATTACTCGGTGTTCTGTATTTTTTTTTTTTTTTTTTTTTTTTTTTTTAATTTTTGTAATAGTAATTTTTATGGCTAAGTAAAATTCACGTTTTTGTAAAACTTTATTATTAGTAATCAATGGGGGAAAAAATGTTTAAATATTTTTTGCTAAATTAGATGTACATTGTAAACAAATTTGTTAACACTAGTTTCTTTTTTATAATTCTGGAATTCAGTAGCGCATAATGTTGAGAAACTTCATGAAATATTTATAGCTTATCTTTATCACTTTCAACTGTCAAGTTTCTGTTTTCAAAACGCAGTGTAGAACGTATATTGAGAAATTTATATAAGTGTACATATATTTATATCACAAACATTACCTTTTTAGTATGCCCTATATAAAAGTATATATTTTTATTATTATAAAATCATTAAAATTCATTGCAATTTTTCTTTTATAAAGCTTTACCATTATTCAAATATTATCTTTTCTTTAACGAAACTTTACTATTTTTTAAATCTCTGTAAAAGTAAAATTTTAAAAGCACTAGCGAGGAAGAAATTTCGAAATCTACACTTAATTGCCCTGTCAGTTTTCTAAAAGCAGCACTTCATTCACAATCCATTCACTGCGATAAAAGCTTTTCCTTGTTACGTATGCCTATTGCTTTCGGACAAATTTGTAAGAATAGATTGTTTTTTTTTTTTTTTTTTTTTTTTTCGAAACATTCTCTACCATCAAAAGAGTTAATTTATTTCTTAACTAAACTTAAATATTTAACTTATAATTACTGAACAGTGTTTCTACGCTATAAGTATATTTTAATTTCCATTCTTTGCTTTCGGTATAGAATATGATTTTATTTTATTTATTATTCGACTGTGATTATAGTACTTTAATTAGATATACAAATTATACTTATGATAAAATGATCTATTTTTAGCTAGATCCACACTTTAGAATGAAAAAATGGAAGAAAAGTAAAAAAAAAGAAAAAAAGAAAAATAAAAAATAAATTGGCATGCAAACAATGACACAATTAGAAGTGTGTAAAAAGATAAACAAATAAATAAATAACACTAACCAAATTATGCACAAAATATAGACGAGAAAATGTAACCAAAGCTCTAGAAAGGGAGACAGAGTCGGCATTAGTATTAGTATTACTATTATTTTATTATTATTAATAATATTTAAGATTGTAACTCTCATTGTAATTTACACTACTTTGATTATTCCATCATGTCTCCAGAATTTTTTTTTTTTTTTTTTTAATTTGTTTATTTGCTTTTTATTTCCGCTATCTCTCTCTCTCTCTATATATATATATACATATTTTTTTAATTAATCTGTAAAATGTACTATATTATGTATCATCAAATCAATGTAATATGCGTAAGAGTTTTTTTTCCTTTTTTTTTTTTTTTTCCCAAAAATAGAACAGCAAACAATTTTGAAGCTCCCTTTGTTTTAAGTTACGAAATACATATTTATTAATCTTTTATTATTTAATGAATAAGAAATATGGAATAATAAGTATGTGCGCACAGACACATGTACATAGAAATTATATTAATTTCCTGTCAAATGACTTAAAAGCGTGTAAATGTTGTAAAGGTTTACCTTATAAATTTTACTCCAAAATACCACGTTCTCGATTCCTGCACTTATAAATTTTAAATGTATATGAAGGTTACTTTTTTTTTATTTTTTCTTTCTTCAACTATTCGTACATTCATAATTGTAAATAAATACATAAATACCCCCATATATATATATATATATATATATATATATATATATATATTTAATATGATGACAATTAGATTAAAAACAAATAATTAACAGATGAACAATTCATCATAAGAACTCAAAAGCCACTATGGTAAGTAGTTAAATTCATTATTTTTTTTAATTTATTACTATATTTGATAAAAGAAGAAGAATACTCCCTTTTAAAGGAAATGCGTTAGGACTACAAAAGAATACTCACTTTAAAATACGTTTAGAATACGAAAAATACTGAAAATAGAAAAGGAAGGCGTTTTTAATTCATCGTAGTAAGAAGGTTTCTAATCGAGATTACAATCACAATATTTAAAAAAAAAAATAACATAGCTCAGTTTATGGACCAAGGCGCAATTAAGTGAATAAATAATAAATTAAATGGCTTAGATTGCGGAGGTAATCCGTCAGGGCTTACCACCCTCAACATTAAACTAATATATGTAAGGTTTTTTTTTTTTTCGAAAGTGTTGTTACGCAAAGTAACGAAAGGTAACTCAACCCTGCATTTAAAATATTATTTTCAATGAATATGTATGTACATTTACACATTTATTATACTCGCATGTAATTTGTTTTATTTTTCCGTTTATAAAAATCACATACATCGAAAATTGCGTTTCTGTTATAGAGAAAAACATGCTTGAATGGTAACTACTATTCATTTGAAAATTCAATATTTTGTTCGCTTTTTATTGATAATGCATAAGCGCAATCTAAATTTACTGCACTGAAAATGCAAATATTTTTAAAGATCCAAATTTTTCGAAGTAAAGGCTGATTACATAACGGTAAAAAGTCCTATAAAAAACTCATGAATTATTTACTGCATCATGTACGGCTAAACGCGGTGTACAACTAAAGCTATTTGAACACAAATGAGTCTGAATATAAAAGAGATAGGATCATGAAAAACTATTTTTTGAATTTTCGTTTTTTAAGTTTAAAAGCAGGATTTTTTGTATAAAACAGAATGAATGATTTCATTTACAAAATTTTGTGTTAGGAGTTTTTATAAATATAGTATTATTTTTCTATAAATATTGATTTAACTTGGCTACACTTCATATTCCATAATGATTGAAATGTTTTATAACTATTAAAAACTAAATTAAATATTAATAGTCTTATATCGTTTGCATATACTGAGAGAGTGTAATATATATATATATATATATATATATATATATATATATACATATATTTACAAAAAAAGCTATGATATTATTATCAATCATTATTTATTGTTTGTAATGTACAAAAACATAATTTCTTAATTATTTTTTTATTCGTATGGACATATTTTAAGATTTTACAATACACTGATTACTTCCAACTAAATAACAATTTTGTGTGTGTATTTATATCTGCCTGGAAATGTTATGCCTAGTGATAAAAGCCTTTTTTTTCCCCGAGAACTTATTTTTTTCAAATATTTTATCTTTGTTAAGTGAAATATATTAATAATTTATACAGTAGTTCAACAGTAGTTTTTCTTATAATATATCTGTACTGATAAGTACAAAGCATTTAAGTCCATATTCTTGATATTTCAGGTGATGCAAAATAAAGTTAAACTGACTAAAAACAAATCAGAAGAATCGATTAGGAAAAAGGGATTATGTTGATTTATACCTTTTATACCATTCAGTGATTGTCAAACTTCATTTAAAAACAGGAAAAAACTGAATTAAATATTTTATACCATACATGAATGGTAAATTTCTGACTTGAACCTTTTTTTACTAATCGAAATTCTCAAAGACTAAATGACATAGACTTAAATCCTTTGTACCAATCGATTGAGAATTTTTTTCTGAGTCTGACTACGTACTTAACTCAAAATCGACATTTTTGGAATTAAATACTTTATACTTATCATTACAGATATTAGCATATCTATATCAGCTTTACTTTGCTCTTATTTAAGAACTTCGTAGCTGAATTTACAATAACAACATAAAAATAATTTCATAGATTTTAAGGAAATACGGGGAAATAATAGCATTGCAGTAAAAAGTTTTTTCCTGACAATATTATTTTCTAAAGCCAGTAATATAAGATTGATACTTACGGAATTTAAGTCAATGGTTTTTAAAATATTTAAATATAAAACACTTTTTAAGTATGGAACAATTTAAAATATTATAATATGAAATAAATTAATAATCCAGATGCTACAAATTTCTACGATGTAAAAGAGTATTATTATTTTGAATAACTATGAATATACTTAGCTTTTTGCCATCAAGCTATTTTGTGAAACCTGATAAGAACAGTTTTTAGAACAAAGAAAGTAACAAGTATGTTAAAATCTAGTATGTAACTAGTTTCATAGAATGCATATTATTTAATAAGTTCATTATTTGTCAATTGTATTCTTCACGGAATGTGCAGATGATTTCTTCTCCAAAAATTAAAACTTTAAATATCAAAACTATTTTTTATTAGTCCTATACATAGAGAAATAAAAAATGCATATTTCTTTTTAAATGGCGGATTTTTTTTTTTTTTTTTTTTTTTTTTTTTTTAAATAACCAATAATATTATTAATAGTAGTAATAATAATAATAATAATAGTTTTGAAAAAACCTGAATTTCATTTACTACAGTAAAATACATCAACGTTAAAAACGCTGTAATAAACAGTTAAATTTCGTATACTGAGGTTTGGTGGCGATAAGCATATTGTCATCTTTCGAGAATAATATGATGAATTACTGCTCCTATTTTTAAGGAGAGAAGTCGATTCTGTAGTCTGATTAACAGACACAAAAAAAAAAAAAAAAAAAAAAAAGCCCAGGGAAATCTGATGTTAGCCAATAGTAAAATTGCGACGTACAGAGTTATGGAAATCGTAGTTGAAAATCAGGAAAACGGGGTTAATTATGAAATATTTAAAAGAACTCTTGTTCCTGAAATTATTTAGACATGGAGATCATTTTATCTGAGTAAAAAAAAAAATGACTGCTTTTTTTAGTAATGTTTTACAATCGTCTCATATTAAATTAAATTATTTATAAAAAGGATTTATATATTACGTTTTACTTAAAAAATACCTTAAAAACATCCTTTCATAAGACTGAGCAAAGTAATTTCGGGTGCAATCACACCCATCATCAGTGCTAAGTGCAATGACACGTCGTTTCCAGTTGAAACATCGTATTTTTGGAGCGGCAGCTTCATGCTTTCACTTCAATTTTCCAGGTCGGTTTAATTCTTGCAGTAGTTGATGCCATTCAGAAGGAATTGTGTAGTGCTCCCGGTCGTTGACAGTTTGAAAATTAGATATTATTTTGACGGCCTCATTTTTTGGCCTCGTCTCATATTTTAAATAGTGCATTAACTCATTAAAGGTCAGGTTTTTGTTTTTCTCGCAGACACAAAATCATTTATATTTACAAAAAGAAGAATACCATTAAAACTGACAACAATATCAGGGATGAAAGAGTTCCACTTTTTTACCACCAGTATTTTTCTACAAACAGTTCTAACCTATGCAGTCTGAAAAATATCTGGTAAAGTATGACAAAAATATCTGTATAGGAGTACTGGTAATAGAAAAAGCGGAACTTTTACATCCATGCTATATGTATATATATATATAGTAATATTAAATCGAATTTTAAAATAGAATTCTTTGAACTAGAATAACATTGGAGAAAAAATAAACCAGCATGAATATTCGGTATGTCTTCCCTGCCACTATGTTCTAATGACTTAAGAAATACAATTTAATACTTTCATGTAGCAAAGTCCGCAGATTTAAAAGATATTATTTTCCATTTTTTAACCATATAAAATACGAGGTAATTATGCTTATTTAATAGCGACTTCCACCTGAAATTATAATCAAAGTTTAAAAAAAAAAAAGTTTTATATATGTATATATTAACCGCTTAACTCTTATTTTTAAAAGCGAAACTTTACAAAATATTCCGGGATGAATCTTATAAAAAATATGTGGTATATAATAATAATACCATGCTATAAAAAGGAGTTAAACAGATTACTAAATTTTCATAAAGTAAGTTTTTTCTTAACATGCTTAATGTGGCAAGTATATTACGTGTAGTTTGTGGATAACTAAACATGTTTAGTGTAAACATTTTAATTTTTAAGGAAAAATTGTAAAAGATCTTTACAAAGATAGAAAAGTTGATTAAACGCTTGAAACCTAATCATTAACAACGAAATAAAAGTGACTAAAAATCATATATCAGATATGTTGTAAGCCCATATCGAGTTAAAGCAAAATTGGCAACAGCACATAGAATGAATTCGTGCTATGGAAAAACCGTGAGGTCTGAGTACAGGTAACTCTAATAGAGGTCTCCCTGTACTGGTAGTTTTTGGAATTTTTTTGTATTACATAAAATCTCCATCATCTGATTATGCTATTAATCAGTTTACATGCAATTCTGCAGCATAAGTTTTAATACAAAGCGCATAAAATTTTTGGAGAAAAAATATTACAAAGATGAGTAAATAAATAAAAAAAAAGTTCAGAAATTTAAAAGTATTTGTCTCTTATTGTTTTTATCTTATCGTACCAGTTGAGATAAGCATATCTATGTGCAAACATATAAGTAAGCTATGAAAACAAACTATTTATTTTGTTTCATAACTTTTTTTAATTGCTCCTTCTTTCTGTATCAACAAAACTGTCGTCCATAAAAATGCACTGCGGGTATTCAATATTTGTGTATCTATTGCTAAATCACTTTCCATTTAATAACAAGAGACGGAAAACAATTTTTGATAGTCAAAAACCACTTTGAAGTTTTTATGTTTGACATTTTAATTTAGTGATCAGTTTAATTTTAACCTAGTGTAGAATGTTGAATAAGATTTTTTTTCATTTGGTTTTCGTTCATATTTATTGAAATTATATTTGCCATTAAAGTACAAAATAGAATTTGTAGGTACATAAAGAGATATTAGTCGTCAAAAACATTATTATTCTTATTCTTATTCTTAATATTAATATTAAAATAAATATATTATCAATATTATCTCATGTCAACAACGCTGTCTTATAACATGATATTAAATAGTATTTTTATAAACTTTGATTGAAAACCCCTTTATAAAAACAATATTACTTTGCGACTGGTTTTTGATATTTAAAGCTTTTAAACTCAGTTACTGATTACTTTTTGCAAACATTTTTAATTTCTGTTTTATTTATTTGTTTCTGATTTAGAATAGCAGTTTTATACTTGCCATACTGCTAAATATCGATTATGAAATTTAAATACTAGCGTACATATTTGGCACAGAAAATTATAAAATATAAATTCAAAAGAAAACCATTTTTTTTCCTATTTAAAACTCTATTTATATCTGTTACTAAAGCTATTATTAAGTTTTTTTTTTTTTTTTTTTTTTTTTTCTCTTTTTATCGTAAAGAAAATAAAATTTATTACTTAAATTTTAGATTAATTTTATACGTACTTAAAAAAAAAAAAAAAAAAAAAAAAAAAAAAAATTCTTTTTTTTTCCAGTTTTTCTATACTTAACTATGAATTGCATTTATTAATTTTATATGCCCCTTTATTATTATTATTATTATTATTATTATTATTAGAATTAGAATTGTTTAAAAATAAAACAAATCAAAAACATTTTTCAGTAACTCTTACATAATCATAAAAAGACAGTGAAAAGAGTGGTGGCACTTGATACCTAAAAAAAAAAAAAAAAAGTGGGTTAAAAAAATTATGCAAACCAATAAAGAATATATCCAGTTAAAAACTTTTAAAAAACAAATACCTAATGTCATAATTTATTAAAGCAAAATAAAATTTAAATACATAATGAAATGACATCCTGTCTATAGAAATTCTGTTTTAGGTCACAATATTCAGACTTTTTTAAATAGAAAAATATTACGGATAAAATATTATTTTTAGTTTACTGACGTTAATTTAAGAAAAAAAAACATAAATTGATGGTTCTTTAATTTCTACTTAAATAATTTTCTAGCTAATGTATATTTAATTTTTATTTTTCAAATTATAAATTTATGTAACAATGAGGAATTTCCACACATAGGGGATTTGAACAAAATCCTATTTTTCTAGTAGTTTTGGGCCCATAAATTTCAAATAGTTTATTAAAAATGCAAAAAAAAGTTTTCATTAATTTAGAAAATAACTTTAAAATTTGTCAAAAATCACGTGACTTCAAAACGTTGCCTGTCGTCACAATTTATGATGCTTCAATGTTTACATTTTGTTAGCCTAGTTAGCAAGCAGCAATCCGTCTTAACTTTCATAATTATCAATCGTTTATGTGATTTCTGAGCGTTTCGTTTGCATCTTTTAATCATTTATTATTACCATTTTCCATTATCATTATTTTCAATTGTTTTCTTTTCATGGCGGTTGTCTAATGTTTTCGTTTAATAGGATCTTGTGGAACGCTAAAGAATAGATTTTGAGAAGCATTAGGCGTTGGATTATTAAACAGGGGTACAATACAATATTTATACTACGATTTTTTAATATCCTTTATTACTATAAAATACAAAACCTATTCCACTGATTCAATAAGCAAAGCAAAGCACGAAATCGAATATAAACAACGATTACTCCCGTTTGTTGTCATAAAGAGTGACGTCACGATATACTATACTGCGTTTTCTCGATAGAGTAAATAGTGCGATGTTAAAGTTGTTATAAATCAGTAATTAGACTTCAAATAAAGAAAATGTATTTATTTATTTATTTATTTATTTATTTTTTTTTTTTTTTTTTTACCTTTTCATTTTTTTTAATATATAAGAGTAAAATCAGAAAACGTGCAAATTTCTCATTATATTTATAATAATTTTTTTGATCTAGAAATAAAGCATAATTATACCTTTAATTTAATTAGTTTACATATTTACAGTGTAACAATAATTTAGCTTGGGTAAACAAATCCTCTTTAAATACTGCTGCATAATGTACAATTCCTATTATGTTCTGTGCTGATATAAGCAACTTAAATAAATGCACTTTATTAAAGATAACATAAAGGTTTCGCTGATATATTTTAAACAAAATCAGCATAAACAAAGGAACATTTTAATGTTACAAACATAATACCAACATAGAATGAATAAATGGGAAATATGCAAAATTACTTATGTATTTTCTAGAAATAAGTTGGATAATAGGAGTACGAAACATAATATTATAACTACGTTTACGATTCGGAAATATAATTAAAAACTTACAACGAATATACATGACGAAAACATTGTAAATAGATATTTATAATAGTGTAATAATAAACATTCTATAAAAAGAAATTACATACATATCAATGAAAGAACGCACTTCTTTTAATTAATGCATAGCAATAACATTCTGATTAAATAAGAAGAAGAAAAAAAAAATGATATGCATAACAAAATTAAAGTAATATAATATTCATTTATATATATATATATATATATATATATATATATATATATATATATATATACTTTTTTTATGGAGTATATAATAAATACAGGGCGGATACTAAAGTACGTTTCTACAATTTGACTTTTTCTTTATTTCCAGTGTTAAAATTTATCTCTATCTTATAATGAATATTTGGACCCTTGTACCCTAGATTTTATGTTGCACTCGCTTATATATATATATATATATCGAATCATTTACCAGATAAGAACGCCAACACTGCATTTTACACCAGCTGTCACTGTAAGCAATCACATCTAGTAAGATACAACCAGTATGCTCTACATAGACAAACATCCTTTTTGTTATTACAGTTGTAAGAAATTAATCCAGTTAAAAGGGTGGACTTTTGGATGGACTCCATGTTTATATATATATATATATGTGTGTGTGTGTATGTGTGCGTGCGTTTGTTTCACCTCTAAAATGATAATTATAAAAAGTATTTGATAAATAACATATGGTGTAAATTAACATCATAGTACGTGTACACATTAAAAACCAATATTACTTATGAATCTGTTCAAGATATGAATTAAATTTTAAAACCTTTGAAATTCATTGTAATTGAATCGTTTATTTGAGAATCCCATCAAGTACACTTTTTGAAACTTTGGAATAACACAAAAAAAACTTTCTACTTTTAATACTACTGTAGATCTTTGCCTAGAAAAAAATCTACAGTGTTTCTCAATATCCCCTAAAAAAATAATGCTTGTATTTAATTTTTAAAATTATACTCCACTCATAAAAAATTATAAAAAAATTGCATTTGACGGGTTTCTGCAATAAAATTCCTTTTTTTTTTTAAACAAATAATTTATTTTTTAGTAAAATTGTGACTTTTTAAACAGAAGTGGAATGTTAAATACAAACACATTATACTTTATACCTGAATTCATTAAATATCAAAGAAAAAAAGTCCAATCAGTTTGGTCTAAAACAAATCTCATACACCCTGTCTACGTTAGAGTAAGCTTCTGTTGTAGACCACTATAAAAATCTCTGTGCCCTGTAGTGTACTTGGCCAACTTCTTCAGGTCATTGATTTTCTTCATATTGATGGGAAACCTTCCAGATGGACATGCCATCAGTTTAGGGCACTCCGGAACAGTACTATATTTTTCACTGTAAAAGTTGAGAAGATTAAACCTTCGATAAAGTGCTTAGCAACTATTTTTCCTCGGTCAGATTTACTGTAATAAAATTATTTGTATGTGGACACTTTGAAAAAGGAATCTTGTTCTTCCTTTGAATTCCCCTTCCAGAAGTTTCATCTGAGTTTACACTCCTCTTCTAAAACTGAGGCCACCAAATATTAAAACTATAGATCGTGTCGCTTGCTATATGATAAACAGTTAATCGCCGTGTTTTGCTTGATTTAAGAACCATTTCAGCATACTGATGCGGTGTGTAAACTCTCTCTACTCTTCGAAGAAGACGTTTAATGAGCCCATAATCACGATCACATGGTAAAAATGAGTGCCTCACTGACTGAGAAGTAGTGATGAACAGTCTCGAAAATTCCCCTGTCACAAAGGTACATTAGGTATCTCACAACACAGTGATTTTTGTTTTGCCACTGAAGAGAACAAAATGTTTAGTTCCACTAAAAACTTCAGTTTTTATATAGTGTAACAGTATCGAGCAAACCTCCTGAGGAGATTTATTGGCCTCGCCTTCGTGATATATACACATTTTTGCCTTGTTAGTAAAACACCTCCTGTCAGGTATATTCGGAAGTGGTAAATTTTGCATGAACTCAAATTTACTGCAGAAACTCGCTATGTGATTTCGCTTGACGGGTTTCTGCACTAAACACAAACTTTAACATAAAATATGACCCATTGGGAGGATTGACAGTTTACATGTTTTTGTACAAAACGGTGTGTTTATAGTAGGCCATTTCGATTCTATTCATATCTCATTTCCGCAAAAAGTGTCAATTGACGGGTTTCTGAAATAAGTGATTGAGTTAGTATCTGCAAGTAGTATGAAGTATTACCTGACATGATTATTAGTATTTTAAATTTACTCAACAATTATCTTCTTTGCAGAATATTCTTTATATCCACGTAAAAATTTATTTGTATAGTAATATATTTATATATCAACTTTTATAGCTTAAACATTTAAATACTTTGCTTTTTTTTTCTTTTAATAATATTTACAGGGCAACCAAATTTTATTTTTTTCATTTTTTCCCTGTTGAAAAACTTAATATTACTGTCTCTTACAGTAATCTGCAGATCTAATTTGTTTTTTTTTTTTGTTTTTGTTACATAAATATGATATTTGTAAAACTTATCATATTTATAAAAACCATAAAATCATCATTATGAGCGATTTCGAAGTGCCTTCTCTTGTTAATTGTTAACAGTTAACAAAATTGTTAAGAATAATTGTTAAGAAAATATAAATTTTCTTAATTTTTATTTATTATTTACAAAGCTTTGCTTTTCCGAATTTCCTATTGGCTTTAAAGCAAATAAATAAAACGAATATCCGCATAAGAAAGCAATAAAAGCATATTTTAAAAATACAATATGCGTTTTCGGGTATTTAAATGCACAAAATAGCATAGCAATACTTAAATTAAAAAATACCTTTACTTGTAGATGTATTTGGATGATTTTACAATAGTTTAATTTATTTAATTAAACTATGTAAAATCGTAATATTTTATGTTATAGAATTGTAACAGTTCGTGTATAGGGACACACATATGAGTACCAATAAAGAAGTATGTAGGCGAAATTTTTAATAGGGCGTAATAATTTCTTTATACAGCCCTAAACATAGGAAATACGTTTTTGTATACTGAACAGCATTGCGTTTGTAGAATGTGGTATAAACTTAATTATCGTTTCGGGTGCAAAAAACATTGTAACGTATCAACAAAACTATTTGGAAAATCGTTTCCAGTTGCATTAGGCTTTTTTTTTTTTTTTATGTATAAAATATTATTACACTTTGTGTTGCAGAGTCACACTATAAACTACTCGCATTCCTGCTCAAAATACGTCGAATCCTTTTTTTTTTTAATGTGATTAATAGGGATTGTTTTAAAATTACGTTATTCATATAACTATCGAAGTTCGCAATTCTGTCCTGCAGTCTTCAGCACACACTTCATTTTTATTTATTTATTTATGTATTTTTGTGTGATTCGTTTTGTATTTAGACTATCAATATTTATTTGTTTTTATGCAACTATAATCGTTAGTATTTTGCGATATACATCAACTGAATTTACTATCTTAATTTATACTATGTATTAATCAATGATTTATTATTTTGAATTTGACAAAACAATACTTTCTTTACCTTAGGAGTAAGAGAAAGAAATAATAATTTGAAATGTGTCAAGTGTTATCTGATATTGTTAAGCACCAATACGACGTGAACAAAAATTTAGAATAATGAGGAGAAAAAAAAAAAAAAAAAAAAAAAAACCTCGACTAAATCAAATTGGTCTTTGTGGACTATTTATCTGTTTTGTTATTCACAGAAAACATTTTAGTATTAATAAATTGAATTAAACTTAGAACGCAAAGTTTAAATTACATTGATTTGTAATTTTTTTAATAGTTATTAAATAAAACGGAATAATTAGAGGCATAATTTATCATTTTTGCTATGGAATTACTTTTGAAACAATTCCTGCAATAAGACTACAATATGTTGCAATATGATTTCTATTTTGTTTTATAATTTATCCCCACAAGGCAAAACATCATGCAACTTTTCAAGGGAAAATATAATAAAAATCCTTAAGATTCAAGTGGATCAAGTGTTCCAGAACCCAAGAGAAATAAACAGAGTGTTGAAGTTATGAGAGGAATGAAAAAATGAAAAATAATACATCTTTGATCTCGGGCAGATTGAAAAATATTTTGCTATATATTTTTTAGTTTATTTGTTTAAAATAACTGAGTTCTTTTGTATTAGATGGAAAGTTTAATAATTAAAAAATATGTAATACACAACATAGTTTATAAGTAACTCAAAAAGACTTATTATAAGTATATATATAAACGAAATAACGTTAAATAACATACAATGATGCATTAATTAAAATGTGAGAATCAGTAGATATATTCTATTTATAATAAAGTCCTAAAATGTATTACTTTCAATGTTTACTTCCTGTGTAAAAAAAAAAAAAGTCTAACAGTTGTTACAACTGCATTAAATACCTACCCTTTAACCTTTTAAAGTTTGCTACATAATTTTATTTGAAAATTTCTAAACAAATGAACTAATTTAAAAAATATTTAGTAGTTATACACTCGATTTAAAAAAAAAAAAAAAAAAAAATATTTGGCTTGAATCATCTATGTACTAGCCTGATTAATTTCAAACAATAGGTGTCAAATATATATGTATATACATATATATTATACATAAGAAATTACAAAAAAATGTCCAACTGTTAATTTATTTTAAAATAACACCCCGTCATCATCATTAAGAAGAAAAAAAAAAAAAAAAAAAAAAAAAAAAAACGCAATTGCATCATCAATTTAGCTGGTTGCATTCGAGCATACTAAGCATTCGAACATCCAAAGTATCAGAAAGAATAAAATATCAGAAAGAACAAAAATCATTTGTTTAGTTTCGGAATAGTTTTGTTATCTAACGAACGGAGAAGAAAGGTAAGTTCAAAAATTGACTATATAAATAACTTGCATGAAGAATTAAATGTTGTTATTATTATTATTATTATTATTATTATTATTAGTTCCAGCGCAAAAAGAACGAATTTTAAAAAAATATATAATTTAATATTAAGAAATAAGAAATAGTTCTGAAATTAAAATATCGATTAAAACCGTTTAGTAATACTTGTAATTTTCTTTTAAACTTTAATTCTTATTCAATTAACAATGATTTAGACTGTAGTATTAATGTAAAATCCATCATGAATTATGAATATTGAATAATACTTACCATATTTCATACATGTTCAAACGTTCATATTTCAAACGTTAAAAGAAAAAAAATAAAGTCTTGCTAATGCACGTTTTTATAAGCTACAAAATTACATGTTTCATATTTAACTTGTAAATAACGCTTCGATAACATTGGATAATAAACATCGTTAAAAAAAATAAGTTACAACTAATTTTAATGGTCACGTAATTTATGTAGAACTAAATAATGCAGTCAATTATAAACAACATATTGGTATTTAATGAAGATGAATAATCCTATTTTAAGCAATCAGTATAAATTGCAGAAAAGCACACAAGTATTAACGGTAAAATTTTTTAGCAAGACTTTTTATCATTCGACAAAATTAGACAAAAATGCAGGATCAAACTAGCAACTTTTGACACAACATTTTTGTGGTTTGAAAGCAAGTACAGGTAAGACTGCAACTGAGGTTTTAACTGTTTTCTATATGAACTTTATAGAAAATCATTTTACAAATCGCTACTGGGTGATATTCTCTGCCAAAAAAATAATTAACGGTTCTACATTAAATGGATCAGAAATTTCCCGTATGAAACCAAACTTTCTTGCTCTAATATTCATTAAAATGTTTAAAATCTGTGTAATCTTTATACTCTGTGACAAGCTATAAATCAACTCAAAATTACAATCAAAAGACAATGTGCAAAGAATCTATAGACATTTTTGTTACAAATAAATTTCCAATTATATTTATTATTTAATTTCCTCATAAAATTATTTGAAGAGTTTTCATTTAACATAATTTTCAAGAACAATGTAGCAGTGGAAATGTTATTTTTTCTTTTGAGAAATATTGTACATTTTATATTTCTATTGAAACAATAAAAGAAACTAAAAATGCATTTTACTGAAAAAAAAAAAAAAAAATAAAATAAAATAAAATAAAAAAAAATTGCTAAATGTATTTTATTTTTCTAATTTTTTATTTAAAATGAAATTTGGTTTATATGTATTTCAATCAAATAAATCATAGTTAAATATAGAAATTTTAATGTTACAGAAAAAAATAATTTCTCAGTATTTTATCAAGAATAACTCATTAAGTTAAATCAAATAAATTTTAATAACTCGTAAATTTTTTAGCAACAAATATTCTATACGAACATAATTAGTCGTGTAGAAATTTCAATTTAAAGGACAATAACATGATCTAAATCAATATAATTTAAAATTAATCAACACTAACAATTCACTGTAAACAACCCTTAGAAATCCCTTTCTTTGGGGAAATTCAGTCATGAATTATAAATTCAGATGAACGTTTTCTTGCACAATTAAGAATTTTAGTCTCATATAATTTATAAAATGAATGTTCAGATGCGAAATTGAAAAGTACAATGATTAAAATATTTATTGAAAAATCTTAAAGATTAAATTTAAAACTAGGTTAAAAGATAGAACAAATTAATGTTTCTGGATTATTAAATATATAATAATAATAATAATAAATGTTAGGGATTATCACGTCAGGAATTAACAACTGTAATTTTCTCCGCGTTCTGTTGTAAAAAACAATTGATTTTTATAAAAAAAAATACAGTCGATTTTTTAAATCTTAGATTTGTAATTTCTTTCTTAACATAAATTTGAATAAAGGTTTTAGATAAATTATAATAATACTACCAAACGCATCTTCATAATCTAATGCTTAGAGATATAAATAAAATTTCAAATATTCAAAATAATACTTTTTAAAACTTTTTTTCCTTAAGTAATACGAAGTGTGGGTAGAAAATAGGTTATTACCACCTATACATTAAGTTATTACATACACCTGCCCTTAATTCCTGAGGATTTTCATTTTTTCGAAACACTGCTGGAAGTATTTTTTCAACAATTTCCTTAATGGGGGGTGATGCTTTTTTTTTTCAGCTTCATTAAACTGAAATTTTGTTTCTTGGTATTTAGATTTGAAACATCGGAAAATAAATAAAGTTGCATGGTGTAATGTCAGTCGAATACATTGGATGGTCTAAAACTGGGATATTGTAGTTGACTAGAAACGCCTTGACAAAGAATGCAAAATGAGATAGGGTTTTGCCTAGATTTTTTTTTTGTCTTATTATTTAATGGATTTGTTTTGTTCGCATTTGCACACTCAAAATATTGTGAACAGAAATAGTTGGACATTTCAGGATGGTGCTATATTGATTTTTTTTTTTTTTTAATGCTATTTGAAAACAGTTGTGACTTGATATTGGATCTTGCACTAACGAAAAATGTGAAGCAATGAATTTTAACGTTGATCCACAGCACTTCAGTTCTCAACAGAATAATATATATATATATATATATATATATATATATATATATATATATATATAAGCTTTATTCTTACAATTACTGGTAAACTATTAAAAAAGTCGATGATAGTTAGGACTCTATATATTATACAGTATAATTTTCAAAATTATGAGTGGGCGATGAGGCAAATTGCTGATATTATGCGGACAATGTGCTAACGACTGGTAAAATGCTACAAACACAAACCGCACACACACAAGATAAATTGAATAGAGATTTTATTGCCTAAACTCTTTATTACTTTTTCTGTTACAGTTCCAAACAAACAAGTATTATTGAAGAGATACTTTAGTGATAAAGTAATTCAAAAATCGTTATTATATTGCAGTTTATTAAAATAAACCTATGTTAGTTAAACAGTCAAAATTATTTTTGTTGTTGGTCTGCAGATATTTGACTGCAGCACTGTTATTTCGTAGTCCAATACTGTCCTTTCTCAGTTTACAGTATAAAATACAACCGAAAGTACTTAGTTAGCATTTCATGTTAGTCCTAGTTCACCCGTTCCTAAGAATTTTCTAATTTTAGGTATCCAGATTTTCTACAGAAACAATCACAATTGCGAATATGTCAACAATTTTTAAGAGAATAAAACTGCGCATTTGAACACATCCGTCTGTCTTTAATAATAAGCAATACTGTTGCTTAATATATTTTTTTTTTATCACTGTCCTCTTCTTTTTTTTCCCTTTCATTTTAGAGGTTGCAATTTAGATGTTGATTGACCACGGATTTTCTTGTTGGATCTATCGAATATTACACTTTGTACTGAACGTTACAATGTCAGTAAATAAGTAAAGCATATTAATGTTCCTTACATCCATCCGGGGCAGAAATATGTACGGTATTTTTTCTGAGTTTTGATACAGATAATTTCTCAGCATGTGTTTATAAATTTGAAAATCAATTATGATAAATAAAATATGATTTAATTGAAAAAGTTATTTTTACATCATTCCACAAAACAGAGCGCATGTAACTGTCACGTATAAAAACAAGTGCAGTGACTCGAATGCGAAAAAAAAAAAAAAAAAAACTCTAGTTAACATCCGGTCCGATCCTCATAGCAAAAGGTGAAAAGATATGTAGCAGTTTGGTTCGCTGAACAAGCGAAATAATGTGGGCTGGAAAGTATTGCATATTGATTCATTAATTATTAGATTTCGAAATCAAGAAAGACATGGGGAAAAAATAAAAATAAAATTTAAGTAAAATACTAAAGATTATTTGAAATATAGACAATTATGCGAAACATTAGAGATTATGAAAAAAAGAAAAAAAAAAGCAGATTATGCGGAACTCCGCATTTTCCATATTTTTGCAATAAGGCACTTTGTTGCTCGCAGCATTCAAAGTATAGTTGTGTTCAATTATGGTTAACCTTGAGTATATATATATATATATATATATATATATATATAAATGTGTGTGTGTGTATATATGTATCTGCCCTGTAGGTCAACGACACTATGTCAGAAAAATGTATTTTTTTTAGTAAAGAAGTTAATGATGTTGGAATTAAGTACATTTGCGATGAATAAAGAAAATTGACATAGTTTTATTTTCCACTCTCCTATCTCCTTTATAGTAACTCAACATAGTGTTTAATGTCTCTCTATTAAACAAAATATACACAACAAAAGCTAACCCTTTTCACAAAATGGACAGTGTCCTATACCTCCGGGGTACCGATATATATATATATATATATAATTTTCATAAAACGTTAACAATTGAATTACTCATATTTTTTGTAATCGATGGTTTATTTTTTTTCTTTAGTAATTTTTAGAATTTTGAGCCACATAATTTAATATTTTTTGAAGTAAAAGTGACAAGTCTTGTGTCAAAGTGAAATTCAAAGCAATAATCCTTGAGATTAAAATAGAAACACCTAATTCCCTGCGTTAATTGTTTGATAGTTTTTTAAAAAGGAAGTTCTTTTCACAGTATATTCAATGAGATAAAAGCTTTTTCTTGTAAAGAACTAACCTTTCCTTTTACAGACTCTTTGAAAGGAGAGACTGATGTATTAAAAAAATAAAAATAAAAAAACATATTAATTGCAGTATAAATCATTAAAATTCATGTTTGGAAAGTATTTTATGTATAAATATATAGATAACCGTAAACGATTAAATATTTGCGTCACATGATGAGCGAATTTAGTACAGAACATTCCTTTTTGCAGGATTATATTGTAGAATATTATTAATAAATGTTTGGTATAATATTGTTGAAATTTGCACATTAAAAAATAAATAAATAAATAAAATTAAGAAACTTTTGGAGTTTTCAAACATTTTAAAAATATAACGAAAAATTTCTATGACATCACGTTTTCTTAAAAGTTTCAACTTTACTTCAATTTTCAACCCATACGTAATATTTTCTCCTCTTGGCCAATCGTCTGTTACGTAGGTTACCTTAATAAAAACAAATAAAGTAGTATGTTGGTGATTTTCTTTTAGAAACTTTATAAAATTTTATGTAAAAAGTACACCAGGGAACTTTTAATTTTTCTCTTGAACAAAGACGGCTCATGCGATCTAGAAACAATGGTTTATAATACATTTAAACTTATAAAAATAAATAGATTGCTAAAACATCAATTTTCTACATAAATAATCAACCATTTCACATAGATTTAATTCGAAAAAAAATCACTGTTGCATGATAGTACATACGAGAGTCACTATGAAATATTTGCTATACGCCTAGGTAATTAATGTTAAACTTACAAAATTCTAGGTGTGTTCTAAGTAGTTTCATCCAGCAACAATGCACTTCTGTAGGTGAATTTTCCAAAGATTAAATGCCTCTAACCATTCATTTCTTGGAATCGATGAAAAAAATGCTTTTATAGCCTCCTCAATCTCATCTTCGATATGAAAACGACGTTCTTTTTCAGATTAAAAAATAACCAAAAGTCACACATAGCTAGATCAGGTGAATAGGGTGGATGTATAGGGTGGTATATATATATATATATATATGTGTGTACTTTTTCTGTTCCAGGATAATCTTATAAAATAAAGAAGTTTTATGATTATCCTGACCACATACAAAAAAAAAAAAAATGTAATTTTTTTTTTTTTTTTTTCTAGGATAATCATAAAAAAATAAAGATTTTCTACGGTTAATTGCAAAATGAAATTTTCCATGTATTGCTGAAATTTTCAGAAAAAAAATGTTTAGAGATGAAATATTAAAAAGTTCTATGAAAATATGTTATTCCTCATTGAGTTATTGCTGAATTTGAGGAGATTTATTTTAAAAATGTAATTTTCTAGTTATAGACAAACATACAGATTTTTTTTTTATTAATATTGGCATATTCAATATTTATAATTGCATTTAATTTCGTTTCTTTACCTAAATTAAATTTAAAAAAAAAAAAAAAAAAAGATCTTCGCTAAATGTCAGAATAAACAAATAAAAATGCGTCATTTATTATAAATTAATCTCTTTTTTTTTTCTTTGAATTTACAATTAATTTTATGTTTAATTAAAATAATTTTATATGAATTATGCTTTTATGACACATTTTTATCGTATTTGTTTGTAAAATAGTTAAAGCAAGAAACTTTCTTCATTCTAAATTCCTCGTAGGATTTTTAAATTTTTCTAAAACTTTCTGAAAATGAATGTATATAATCGCATGTGCGTGTATGTATAAACAAGAAAAATTCCCTGGATTTTATTCGGCTGTGGATTTTGTAGTAAATTAAATATTTCATTAGTTTATATTTAATGAACTAAGTTAAAAAGATTCAAAATTTTGCTAACTATTTTCCAGTATATATGTACATTTTATATTAGTTAGATATGCTTAAATGTGACTTTAAACATTGTTTAAAGACGAAAACTGGGGAGGATCCATGTCTTATGTATAATAAACCTTAATATTCAAATACTGAAATAGCTTTTAAAAGTTTTTCTAATATATACCTGATTTATAAATCCCCAATGTTCAACTAACTATTTTCAAAAACATGTAAGATTTCAAAAATTTAATAATTGTTCAGCGCTCTGTAACGCGAGAAAATTTTAAGGCCGAATGGAACTTATATAAATTCAAAATATGAAACGTAGGGCTGAATGTTTTTTTTTTTTTCTATTTTAATTTTAAATTTGTGCTGAATTATTTCTTTTTATTTAGCTTTCCTTGGAAATTTCCTTTGAATTTCTTATTCCAAGATAAAGTTTTTCATTTGTAATATAATTTATATTGTAACGATAATAATTATTATTTAAAAAAAATTATTATTATTTCACTGTTAAAAATTTCATTTCAAACGTGAACCACTATACGGAGTATAAGTAATACCATAATATAATTCAACTTCCCTTTTTAGTTTTCTACTTCTTGCGATTGAATTTTTGTTGCACCAAAACTTCGAGCAGTGTTTCGGCGTACATGCAATTGTAATTATCTTCTATTCAGAAGATGGCACCACTAGCGCGATTAAAGTCACTGGCTGTAAGTCGGAGAGTGAAAATAAATTCTGTGAAGTGAAATTACGTTTGATTAAAGCATTCAACATCAACATTCATTACAAGAGAGGAAGAATTATTTATTCAATTGTTCACTAACCAGACGTCACTATACGAAAGTTTATTGAAGTATATCATTTTAAGAAGAGAGAAAATATATTATTCAGTCCAGGAAGTGTGCATCAGTTAAATTCTTTTTTAAATCAAACCAAATTTAAATTAAAGAGCGTGGTCATTTATAACGTACCCATTAGTCAAGATAAGACCATATAAAATTAGACCCGTTTGTGAAAACCAACGAAACATATATACAAAAGCGTGCCACAGTTCCAGAATGTTTGAATGGAGACACAAAGGTCTTCAGTTTGATCACTGCTTCTGTCGAATGTTGATATATATATATATATATATATATATATATAAACATAATACTAATATTTGGTTCAATATAAAATTACCAAATCAGGGTAAAATTTCAAATCATCGGGTGGCTGCAGCTACTTCAGTTGAGGTTCAAAATTACAAAAATAACTAACAATAAAAATTAAAAAAAAGTTATCTTCAAAATAAGTAACAATCAATTTTTAACAGGATTTTACTGAGGCAAAAAAAAAGGGCCTCTTTTTCTAAAATTTGAATACTAGTAATAAATACAATGTTTACTAGTTTTTAAAAGAAAAAAAAAAAAAAAATCATAACAGACCTATTTATTCAAATATCTGATATTTTTAACGCCTTTCGAATCTTGTGTTAAATGTCAATTATCTAATTAAACTAAAGGTAAAAAATATTGGATGATTTACAGACGATTAGTGCTTTCATATCAATAAATCCTCTGATGATAAATTATTTTCATACATAGGGACTGTAAAGAAAACAGAGTCTACATCATGTCTTTCAGGGTAATTTAGGTTGCTGAAGTGATTTAGCGTGCGGCGCTAAGTATTGCTAACAATAACAACAGTACCTTCTTATTAAAAAATAATCCCTATTTGAATATATTTATTGATAAAGTCTGAATGAATTTAAAAATAATAAAATACAAAAAAAAATTGTTAGAAAAAAGGGAAAAAGAAAGAAAGAAAACCTTAGGAAATTAAATATAATTTGCTTTTAGTGACAAAATTCTGTTTCTTTCAAAGAACTAATTATTGACCTGCTCCCATCTTAGACTCGTCTTCATAAGCATAAGATTGTGATCATTTCTGAAGTTTTTGAATTTACATATGAATTTATTCATTCACACACATATATATATATAGGGTAAGTGCACCAGTGATTGACACTTTTAGAGCAATCTCTGATGTTTTTTATGTTCTAGTCATCACAACATACTTTTAGAAATCTTAAGTTAGTACATATGGTATGAAAGACATTCAGAACCACATATATGTTAAAATATATACATTTGATAATTTTTTTTTTTTTTTTTTTTTTTTTTTTTTTATGAATTTTTATTTGACACTCGCTCAATGTTCCAGTAATTGCCACTGCCAGTTTTTCATTTTATCAGTAATTGGCCTCTTATGTTTCAGTGTTTCACACGGCTGGTTATTCATTTTACCAGTTATTAGCACCCTATGCTCCAGTGTTTGACATAAAATGTTAAAATTCTTATATGTAAAATATATTATTTTATTATTTTTCTTATTTATTAATTATTTCTGGATAGATGTCAATTACTGGGGCATGCCAATCACTGGATCACCTACCTACCTATATATATATATATATATATGTTTGTGTGTGTGTGTGCGAGAGAGAGATACGTTTCACTCGAATTGATTGTGATTTAATTTTTATCATTAATCTAAGGGGAATTTATTTCAAAATCTGTGTTATATAAAAAAAAAAAAAAAAAAAAAAAAAATGCATGTTTGTTTGTTCGTGATATTTAATTATGTTAACCATGTATATATGTATATAAATTACTTTTCTTTCAATTACAATAATTTTATTTTAAAAATGAAAAAAATTGTAAGTGGTGCAATATTTAATCAACTGTGCGCATCAAAGTTTGTAAAATGTTGATGCATAATATTTTATCTTTTTAGTTTAATCTTATGTTTTAAATAATAATATTAATAATAATAAATAAATATATCTGTCTGATATGACTCTGTGACTAAAACAATGCACACATTGAAATCTCTGAAGCACTTTGGGATTCATTTCACACCTGTTTCTCCAACAGACAATTAAAAAAAAATTCCCTGTTTTGTTTCAGCGCATTAAAAAAAAAAAAAAAAAAAAAAAAAAGAGGTGGGGGGGGGGGGCGCTTTTAATCGACATTTTCTTAAACAATATTGTAAGGGATTATAAGGAAGGAAAAATACTTTTACAATTCTGTGTGATGTATAACTATTTTCTGTCTTTGACAAATGTATCCCGATTGACAGAGAAGAAAATTACTCAAGTTCAGCAGATATGTACAAATTAAATACCGAAATCATTATTTAGGTTGCTCGTACCTTCTTTTATTATTAAACTCTAACATTTAGAGAATGCTTGGATAAAGCATCGAATTCCTATAAATTTTGTATTCGAACACTCTAAATTTGAATGTGATATTTAAGAGACGCATTACAGTGTTTTATTTTAAAAACATTGTATTTTATTCAAAGTAAAAGTTTCAGGACTTTAATAAATTAACAATGCTTAGATATTCGCTGATATCTAATACCCTTTATCATTCAAAATTCTCTCCGAAATAATAAATTTTCTGTTCAATGTGTCCTATAGTTACACCATTTTCAACAAAGGTTGCAGATATTTAACTCTCCAGTTGTAAAAAATCGTCTAAGTTCTCTATTGACCGAACTTCCCTTATGTATTTGCTGTCCTTTTTCCTTTATCGTACAAAGAAAAATCGAAATTACAAATTTTTAGACATTGTTTCAGTTTTATTTGTTACTACAACTTTCTGCTGCAAAATAATAATAATTATTATTAATATTATGATACAAATTTTGACTTTACCTACTCCCTTGTTTTAAAGTCAAATAACAATAATTAGAAACATGAAAAAAGAATTTCACTTTTTTTCTGTAATACTTTGATTATTCCCGATATCGGAACCAAGATGGCGGGACGAAAGCGACGTGACTAAAATGGCAGGACCAAAACAGCGGGACCAAAATTTCCTCGGGGCCAATTCGGCGGGACCAAAGTGTCATGTACCCACCCGAAATGCAGGAAAAATAAATTAAGTCAACTAGAACCGCAAGAGAAAAACATCATTTGCCCCGACCCTATGCAGGACCCTAAAGTACCGACAGACGTAGAAAAAGACAAGTTCTTTTATTATTACAGATATGCATAGTTTAAAATAAAAATTTTGGAGAAATGTTCAGTAAAGAAAATATTAACCACTTAAATCTTCATAATAAAGAATACTTTCAAAAAAATTTTTTTTTTTTTTTTTTTTTTTTTTTTGAAGAATGCCACAAATTCCATTTATTTAAACAATTTCCTTTTTTAATATTTTCAGTTTGTAACCTTCATCTCGTACATTTCAGATTTAAATGGACAACGATTTTTTTTTTTTTTTTTTTTTATTTATTTCTTTAGTTTCCAAATCTCCGATACGTTATTAATACTGCAATTACCAGGCAGCAAATTATCCGCATTATTGAAGCGTGTTTTATAACATGTAAGATTTAAATATGTAAGAAGAAAATCGCACAGAAAATAATGAAAAAGATTTTTCCACACAAAAAAATAAAATAAATAAATAAATAACAAATAATAATTATAATAATAATAATAATAATAAATAAATAAATAAATAAATAAAGAATAATAAAATAAAATAAAATAAAATAAAATAAAATAAAATAAATAAATAAATAAATATAATAATAATAATAATAATAATAATTTATCGTGTGCTTTTAATATTTGCTGGGAATTGCATCTAATACAATTTTTTGTAGATTTTGGATCTGTGCATTGCAGTGAATATAGTTTTATCAGATTATTCTATATACATAGAGAGAAAGTATTGTATTCGCAAAAATTTCCGACTTCAGGTTTTTGATGGGTTTACAGGTTTTAAGTTGGAACATTTGAAAAACATTTTCTGAAGGAACATTTTTTTTTTAGAAAATATCGATTTATCAGAGTATATATTTATGCGCGTGTATATGTGTGTATCAAGCATGTTATAGACGCTGTATATCACGTACTAATGAATAAAATGTAACCAAAAATAGAGCATAGTTGAATCATAACTAAAAGTGCTCTTGATTACATTTGGGGATCAATCTCAAAATGGGTGAAGCTGTTATTCCAATTCTTCGTGATTTCGAACGTGGCAATATACATATATATATATATATGTATATGTATATATATATATATATATATATATATATATATATATATATATATATATGTAATGAAGTGAACAAGGTAATTATTTTTGTATTCTAATTTCTATCGCTTTTAACCGTTGGGAGAGGTATATCTTCAATATACGTAGCTTTAAAAAAAAATCTGTAAATACAATTAAAACCAAGGTTTGAACCATAGATCTAGGATAATTCAAAACAAATTTATTTATTTTTTTTTTTTTTTTACTTAATTATGAATTTTTTTGAATCTTATGAAAACTATATCAGGAAAAAAAAAATCATTTCCTCAAATGTCATCTATAGGACGCAAAACTGAGTTTCTTTCTACATTTAGTGTAATAAATAATTTTTACACCGTATATATTTATAGGAAAATCCAAAAGAACATTTCGTGATGATCACAACTCATTATTTTAATACTGGAGATGAACACAAAGAAACTATATTTTATATATTTACATTACATATCGCTCAATATTAAAAAATAAACAAATACCGTAATTAAAAATTTTACTTAATCAGCCATATAAGAATGGAAATGACTTGCATTTACAGGGTGTTTCAGAAAGGACACACGGAATCTGAAATGAAATAACTGCGAAACAATGAGAGACAAAAAGGAAACAAGTGGTATGCTTGACAGATAAGTCGGGAATTTTTTTACATGAATAAATTACGAATTGTTTTCTTGTCTGTAGCATTTCAGTATTATTTTTTATGAAAGCGTCGCCTTATTATTGTCGGTCTTTGACCTACTTAATGGTATTCCAGTACAATAAAAACATGTTGTTCCAAGGAATACAAAAATTTCTTGAAACAGCTAATTAGTTACAAATTCCTTACACGCGTGACATGTGAAAGAAACTGAAGAATGGACTTTCTGTACTTTTGTGTACTATTTAAACCTCCATGTTCTTTGGCGCTAAATTATTAACGAATGTTAGAACAATTTCTTCAAGCCAGTGTATAAAAATTTTCTGGCCTTTCATCAAATATACCACTTTCAACTTTCTGTTTCTCACAGTTTCACAGTTGTATCATTTCAAATATAGGAATTAGTTCTGAAACTTCCTGAATATTCTCCAATATATTCATTACTTAAAAAAAAAAAAAAAAAAAAAAAAAAAAAAAAACGCAATTTTAACTTATAACGATCATTTTTTATTCAAACGATTTACTAACAAATTAGAAAAATAATAATAACAATAATACTTGTGACATAAAATGATTTTCATATAAGTTCTTACAATTTCTTTGCTGACATTTAAAATTTAAATTAAAGACATTAAAATTAAAATACTACGTAATAAAACATTAAATGACATAGCAAATTCCTATTATCCTACACATTTATACATCATATAAATTTCTTCGAAATTCCATAAAACGGATATTTTTGTGATTTTAACTAAGTATTACAAGCACTTTTAATATTTTATAAAACTTAATTTAGTAGAAAAGAGTCTTTAATGTGTTTTTGTAAATGAAATAAATAAATTCAGGATTTTTTCTTATTATCATGCAAATTTTAATATTCAAACATCTGAATTATTCACATACCTATATCCACTTTTTCCCCTGTTAAAACAAAAACAACGGTTCTTTTGTAATATATAATTCATTATTTCTACCATGAAGATTTATTTCCCAGAGAAATAGGTACTAAAAATATTCATTATTTTTTAGATGAAAATTTCCCAAATACCCTTTTAAATGAATTTCCTTTACAAATAAGAATACAAAAGCTTTGTGAAGAGTAATAGTTATTTTAAAATTATACCGCATTTTGTAATGCATTCTAGTTATATTAAGAGTTTTAAAATAAAACTGATTTTTTGAAACATAGAAATCAAATTAACGTTGCGCAACCATTTATTGAAATGTATTTCAAATTAATAATTTTTTCTTGCTATGTAACTGTTAAAAAACTTTTTGCTTTTTGCATTTGCATTAAATTTTCTTCTAATTTAGAATATTAATTTTCGGGATATTTAAAATAGGAAAATAAATTAAATAATAAAAAAAATTAAAAAAATGTTTTAACTAAACAGTGATATAAATATTGTGAAGTATACTTTAGCTCCACAGAAAAAAAAAAAGAGAGAGAGAGACAGAATATTTTATCTTCATTTACTTTATTGTTTTTGTTCTCATTTATGTAACAAATAAATGCATTCTTAACCAAATATTAAAAATCTGGTGTGAAACAACCACACGACTTCCATTACCCACTATTACACGTATTATATGCATTTTTGAGAGATAATATGATCAGAAAACCTAAAAGTGACCTAAAGAGAAAATCGTTAGAGCCGTTTCTGAGATACCAACTTTTACAAAAAATCAATTATTGACCGGAAAACAATAATTACATACAAAAGGATATTTAAAAGTGAGTTAATATGGCGAGTTCGAAAAAAATCCGTACAACCGTTTTTAAAGGAACGCCTTTGCGAGGCCTGGAATTGAGCTATTTATAGAGGACGCCTATCAATTTTCCTGAACTAACCAACTATATCATTCGAAAGGACATCTAATAGAGCGTTTATATTGCAAGTTTGAAGAAACTCGTTAGAGCCGTTTTTGAGATACGGACTTACGGTCCCACTTCGAGTTTCCGATGTCCCGGTTTTTCAATTTTCACCAAAATTTGGAAATTTCATCTGAACACCAGACGTATTTCAATTCTAAAGTTTCGTAGCTCTATCTTTATTAGTTTCTGAGCTATAATAGCCAGAAGATTCTCCATATACATACATACACACAAACACACACACACATACACACACATACACACATACACAGTGACCAATTGCCAAAAACCACTTTTTTGGACTCAGGGGACCTTAAAACGTGTAAATCAGGTGAAAACCCGATATCGAATTTTCAGACCGAATACAATACTTCCATTACCTACGGTAGTAGGGTAATGGAAGTAAAAATAGAGTTATTGCTGTAGGAAACATTTTAAATTCCCTTATATACACATATCTGGATTTTAGTAGTTACTCTCTGCCTAGATGTGTGTATGTGTTTATCTGTTCTTGATTAATTTTATCGAAGCAACAACAACAACAAAAAAAAATCAAGTTTTAACTGAAATCCCAAGCATGTTATTTTATAATTTTTATTTACGGGATGTTATTAGCATCTCTTAATTTGTATCGGATACATTGTTCGAGATAAGACACTGACAAAATTATTCAAACACATTTTGTCTATTGGTAATTTTCTTCTCAGTACATTCTAACAACTTTAGACTACACTAAACAAAATTATATTCACGTACATTTTTATAAGGGAAATTAGTATTCTCATAAAATATCGTATAAAAAGAATTGATCTTTCATCTAGATATCATACAAAAGAATTGCTATATATTAGCACTATGTCTAGAAATGGGTCTATGTGCATTTCAAGTTTTATTATGAACTGTTTCACTGCGGGAAATTTCTGTTTAGTGAAGCTTCTATAATTTATAATCGATATACGTAAGTCAAATAAACCAAATAAGTCGAATACGAAATAACTAAAAAAGTTTTAAATAGTGTGTAGAAGAAACTTCTTCCTTTAAATGAAAAAAATCTGGAGTGACTTCACTCGACTATTCGAATATTAAGTAATTAACGGTTGTATAAATAAAGTAAGAGATGTCATTATACATATATATATATATATACTTTTCTCTATGTCTTATGTCATTTAAATTACAGCTATTCCCCTTGAAATAGTTTAATCATAGATCATAATGACAAAGAAATTTTCATCGTGTCCCTGTAAAATTTTATAAACGCTAGACATACCAAAATCTACACAGTTCGTGCGACGGTCACCTATAACAATTACATGAATTTTCAGATTATTCGAACGAGGCGCTCAGACGCAATTGTTCTTTAAATAATTTGAGTCCATAAGCCACAGTGACGAATAAACTTTTTATTTGTGTCACTGTAAAAAGACTATAAAATCTATATACTCAAAAACTGATACAGATCCTTCGAAGTGGATTTGTAACATGTATATAATTTTTCAGCTGAATCCGATATAGCGTTTAGACACTATCGAACTTTAAAAAATTTCAGACAATAGGATATAACTATAAAAAGTTTTTCGTTGTGTCTCTGTAAAAGAACTATGCAGGCTAGATTCACCAAAATCAGTGTAGTTCGTGCAACGGGGACCTATAACATGATCATAAGTTTTCCGCTCAATCGAATAAGATGTTTAGACGCTGTCGAACTATAGAATTTGGTCTCATAGACCATAATGATTAAGAAATTTTCGTCGTGTTCCTGTAAAATCTATAAGTTCTAGACTCACCGAAAATTCTTCAGCTTGAGTGACGGTGACGTGTAATATGTATATAAATTTTCAACTCATTAGGATGAGATATTTAGACGCTATCGCATTTTAAATTATTTGATACTATAAGACACAATGATAAAGATTTTTTCATTGTGTTCCTCTAAACTAAAAATATAATAGTCCGGTCAATTTAGACATAAAAATAGTGATCAAATAAAGAAATGTTCGACAGAGCTGAATCTCAGTAGAGACCTTAGGTTTACCACAAAGAATAAAGTGTCAAAAGTCCCAATCGGTCCCATGTGTGCTAAGGGACTTATTCGGGCCCCAAGGTCAAAATTTTGGGTTTTTTGGATTTTGCTCGAAAACGGTAAGTTTTATCGAAAAAGTACATCAGAGTAAAGTTGTAGATCTCAAAATTCTCTATAAAAATGGTCCTTATGATTTTTTCTCTAAGACCCACCATTTCCCAGATATTACGCTTGTAAGAATCACTTTCTACATAATATGCACACATTTCCACACCGCCTGTGAGGTAGTGTACTCGGCGTGTTTTTTTTTAACCTGGTTTCCCCGGTAGACCTATTCCACGAGCCTGTATGACGTTATTTTCAGGAAAAATAGTTATTTAATAGTATGAAGATTATTGATATTGGTTATTGAGTTTAACTGTCGTTCGAATGTATTTTTGTTACTTTAATCTGACTCATACTCTTCATACTCAACTTCAACAATCATGTTTTCTTCTTCTTCTTCTTTTTTTTTCTTCTTCCTGTTGCTGAATGTTCAAAAATTGTTCAAATGAAGATGAATCAGTTGTCCCTTCATCAAAATCACACGAATCTTCCTCTCTTGTATTTAATTGAACATTCGAACACGATAGACCTTGGCAATTGGTACACGCTGGAGAACACTGCAACCCTATTTTTTTACAGCCACATTTGGCATTACAACCTTTCATGCACTTGCAAAAAATAGAGTCAAGAAGTTTTTCTGGAGCAGGGGGCAGTAAAGTTTTAATCGGTTCCAAAGTATTATTTATAAATTTCCAACCCCAGTCTTCAGGGTTCAGTTGATTGCCTTGCCATGTCTAAACTTAATAGTATACTCGAAACAAATGTTGAATAGCAAATGCCGATGTTGGAGGAAGACAAGATAGTTGTACTTGCTTTTTGTTTCGTGTATTTTTTACAAATGTTAAATATCTGTACTTATCTATGCAATCAATTTTTTTTGGAGCTCCATAAACCTCAAGAAGAAACCGAATTCCTTCAGTAATTAGTACTTGAAGTGGAGAATTAATTTCTGTAAATACTTTTGCGCAGTCAATCAAATCTTTTTTTTTCAAATGGTTTTAATACTGAATTTGTGCCCCTTCTGAACATTGCTGACGTAGTATCGCAGACGATTATCGCATGTAAAAATAAAATATAGTTTTGGCATTTTGGATAAGCTGATAAACTTTTAGAAGAATATATTTCTGGGCGTTGTTGCGCCTTTCCAGGTTTCAGAAAGTAAATAATTTTATCAGATGGAGTCCTTGCATTGAGTAGTACTAACAAATCGACATCTTCGCCCACTACAATAGTTGTGTTTCTTGCATTAAATATTTCTATTGCTGTTTCAATTATGAGGACATCGGCGTCATTCGGAGCTTGTTTCACGGCAATATTTTCAGCAGTTAATTTGTTACTCAACATAGAAATAAATCGAGATTTATTATTAATGTTTGCAAAAAATTGTTGTTGGTTTACTGGAACTGTCATAAATTCATTAAACATTATGTCGGAACCTGAAGATGTTTTTGTAGTACGACGACGTTGTTCTGCATGTTTTATGTTCTTTGTTGTGCCACTATAGCCATCAAATACTACCGTAACTGTATGACCATAATGTATACGTAAATACTGAACATATTTTTCAAAAATTACATTGAAGGTTTCTTCTCGATCCCACACAACGTGATATCCTCCATCAATAACGTAAGCAGCGTTTGTACAATCAACCTCAGCATTGACTGATTGAAAGCAATCGTAAATAGCTGACTTCATTGTTTTACGCAATCCAGCTGCATCGAAGAGTGATAACGGGTAAGGAGCTAATTCATATGCGAAAAAATTTTCAATCTCATCCTCACAGTCTTAGTGACACTCATACGTTGAAATAATAATACTGGGTCTATTGGTACTTCTTCTTCGTGAACTTTCACAGTGCTACTCATAGCTAAAAGAGGAAGTACTTTTTCTGTGCATTTCAGTTTTATATCATTGAAAGTTTTACCAGTAATTTTAGACATCGAGGCAATCCCAACTTCACGAGCTTTATGACAATTAATCTTATCGTCACCAACGACTCCTGAAACAACAGATAAGATTTTGTTAATTTTGGGAAAAGGATCATGTGATGAAAACCAGTCAAGAAGTATTTTAATATCTTTAGCATCTTTCTTAACTCTCGAATCACTCGCATCTACATGTTGATCTGTCGTGTCCATTCGAACATTAGCAAGAACTTCCAACCCGTCACACACTGTGTTCATTGCATGCATTCCGTAAACCCATTTGCTTATCACACTTTCTTTTGTACAGTCGGGGAAAAAAAAAACGCAACACTCAACGTAACTTCGTTGCTAATCACTGCAGAAAAATGTAGTAGGCATCATTCGACGGGGAATTGTGAGTAGTTTCAGAAAATGAAGAGAAATTTTGAATTGGGGGTCGTCTACATATTAAAACGCGCACCATCTTTGATTTTGTCAATGGTAACCCCCTATTTTTATTTTATATTTGAATTCCTGGGGTCGCGGCAACGCGAAAAAGTATATTGGTTGTATATTTTACTCATTTTTTCACAGAGTTATAAGCGTTCAAACTTTGAAGGTGCTAATGTTAAATTCATATTTCAAACTTTTATTAATATCTTCATAAAAAATAACTTGATCGATATAATTTTTTTTTTTACGAGATACAGTGAAGAAACCCAAACATAATCCATCATTACTTTTGATTCTGGAAAATATTTTTAATTTTGAAAAATATTAATAAATTCATATTCATAAAAATTATGAATTATGACCTATATTAATTTTTACATAAAATGAATCCTAATGCTGAAAAATATGGGTGTGCAAATTTGCAGCTCATTCCAGTTATTAGTTTTCGAGATATAAATAAATCTTTCTTTTGGAGTGGTTTAGGGGGCCGTCTCTTATATAGTTTTGCATGAGATAACGAATCAAATCTTAAAAAATAACAAAGAAAATTAAACAAAATACTTTTATTTTTTATTTACGGGTCAAATTATATAACAGCAGCGTCAAAAGCAAAGAAATGAAACAAAAATGATGATTTTTAGACATTAGTGTTAGCATCAAGAATTCCTGTTTTCTAAAGAATACAAGCCCCGCCTTCATCGTTCTTCAAAACAAAACAATACATTAAAGAAAAGTAAATATGACACTGAGTATTCGTGTTAAACCCCTTAATTTATGTTGACAAAAATATGCACAAGTGGTATTTACTTCATCGATTAATTGGTGATTAATTTTGAATCTTTTAAACAAACACTAGAAGAAAAAAATTAACTAAATAGGCGGGGTTTACTGTTTTAAATAGAAAAATGGGTTTAATGTGAAATTGTCAAATATAAAAAACGAATGGAATTGGAATGCAAGACAGACCTGTAAAATCGTTTCTTAACTACCGTCATAGTTAAAAAAGGCTTAATCATTTGCTTCATATATTGCTTTATTTTATTTTATTTGTTTACTTATTTATTTATTTTGTAGGGGGACGATTATTATTTTAAGGACACTTTATTCTTTAAAATTTTATTAATACATTTTAACTTTATACATTTTTCAAAACATACTTTACCTTTTATAAATATATTTTAACACTTTTTGCGACTGCAGGATTTTATCTTTTTGACAGTAAGACCTGCTTACGGGCGTTATACTCTCAAAATAAAATATTTCAGAACAAATTTTCTGTATTCACAATTATATTACAAATGGATATACATTATAATTATATTCTTTCTAATCAATACATTTCTATCCATAGTATATTTTATTTCAAAAATATGAACACTGGGTACACACTTAAGAAATATGTAACACACAAATTACGAAAGAAACGCCCACTAACAGAGTTACAGATTTTCAAATGGCGTGAATCTACGTAAGCGGTCGCGAAAGAGTTAATTAAGAAATTATATTTTCATAGAAATTATAAAACGAATCGTACAGTTCCACAGATTTCAACTGATCCAAAACTGGTAAGTGCGATTAAAATTGTTTAATATTTACTTCATGAACACTTACAATAATTTATCCGAAAAGATTTAGTTTATGCGATGCTGTGTACACACACACACACACACACACACACATATATATATATATATATATATATATATATATATATATATATATATTATTTCATTTCGTATATTATGTTACACCTACGAAAGAAAATTTAAGCCTTATTGGTGATCAGTACAGCCATAATAGACACTTTTACTTGAAAAATATTGCGCGTTTTTCACAGAGTACTATATGGAGTAATCGCAAGTGTAATGTATTTAAAGAGACGTAAAATTATCTAAAAAAGTACTGAAGTATATATAAATCTAAAAAATTGAATTCAGGATAATTAAGGAACTGAAAACGGGGCAACGTTTTATTAATATAAATAATTTTTTTTCCTGAAAGATTTCCGGTGTGAAACATTAAAATTTTCTAAATTTCTTATAGGATCTTAATTTTATTTTTCTACATTTATAGATAACCCCCTAACACATTTTTCATTATAACTCTATAAATACTAAAGATAAAGTATACAAACAATATACTTTTCCGCACTGCCAGACTCTCAGAAATTCGAAAATGAAGTCAAAATTGGGTGTTGCTATTGAAAAAATCAAAGTTGGCGCTCATTTCAATATGTTGATGACCCCTAATTCAAAATTTGACGGCATATTCAGAAAGTGCTTTGAATTTCCTGTTGAATGATGTGTATTAGATGTTTCTGCGTCAATTAATAACGAAATTACAGCGGGTGTTGCGTTTTTTTTTTCCCCGACTGTACTTCGTCCTCGAGAAATACCTCCATCTGTCTTCATGGATTTCATCATTGATTGTTCGATAATCATATCTGTTGAAGTTCCACAACTAAGTTTATCAGAACGTCTAACAGTAAAAAATCCTTGAGTAAACCTTTGATAGACACTAGGATCAATTACCTCCTCTAATCGAAGCATATTCTGCAAGTATAAGTGCGCAGACTTAGCGTCAGGTAATGCCCCGATGCATGGAAGTAAGGAAGCATTTCTTTAACGCTGTTCAAATGAGCTTGCCAATCTCCCATACATTCAGCTCTTATAAATTCCTTTGCAATCGACACCATCCGAAAATATTGTACCCATAATTGTGCAGTTGGTCCTCGTTTCTGATATTCTATTAATTTTGTATTGAATAAATCAAGTAAAAGTCCAGATGTTTCCTCATCATTTTCAATGTCATAATATAAAAGAGTTTTATCGAGAATATTTTCCACTGTAATTATAAGATCTGCATCCATAACATCATCAATAGCTAGTTCTTTTAATATTGTTAATGCTAAAGTGACCTGAAGTAACGTGTGAGCTCGAACTGCCCTCGCGTAAGCATGGCCATTAAGCATTTTCTCTAAAGACTTAGATGCATAAATCTCAGAAAGCTCTTCTTTTAAATCACTTCCTCGCATAATATAACATATTGCGCCAAAAAATGACATTAACAAATGAAATCCTCCCAGTCATACTATAATCTTTGATAATTCCGATTCTTCAGGTGCAGCAGATACAATTTCGCGAGCTTTCGCAAACAGAGGTTGATCAAAAGTAATTATGCAAACTGTATGGTTGCAACGTTTAGCATCTTCTAAAGCACAAAGTAAAGTTGTGTATATCGTACTGTAATTACTTGCAGGCTGTTGAACAAATGGCAGAAATGAAATTTTTGATTTTGAAAAGTCTACAATATTGCTAGTCAGGTGTTCAATGTAACCATTCCAACCAGGTAAAGGAAAACTTTTGCATTTTCCATAGAACCATATCACATCACCTTTTTTTTGGAAAATATACTTTTGTTTCATTTTCATATTCAAAATCTCGCACATTTATTTTGCTATATCCTACTACGCCAGTATTTTGATAAACCTGTATAGGTACATGAGCCTTCGTTGCAAAATCTTTAGCTGAAAGAACTTCAGTTACTCGCGGCATCGGCTGTTCTAGTAATACTGAATCTTTGGGAGTTACAATTTGTATTATACCCATGATATGAAGCGTATTATTACCGTCCAAAGTATTTACATTAATATCAGCATTATCTGCAACATATTGAACAAATGTGCCAGTTTCTGGTGATAAAATGTGAGGTGGGCGACTGAAAACTGCTGCTGCTTCATAGTTCATTGTTTCACTGTAAGATGCGCATAAACCAAACGATGAGAAAATTTGTATAAGTCGTTTTGAACCAAACCGCCGATAGAAAAAAACTGAAAGACCCAGTTGTAATTTAGATTTGAAGGATCTATGCCGAACAGCAGTCATTATGCTATGACTAATATTTGTGCAAACTAACTTTAAATGATCCAAATTATGACGCTTGTTTTTAAGAATGACTTGTTCCAAAAAAAAAAAAGATAATGTGTCGGGAATATCGTTATTTGTATCTTCAAACATTCTACCCGGTGGCGGGTACATAGTATTATCAAACACACAAGATTGAATATCTTCTCGAATAATTTCTGCCGCAGCTTTTAAAGTCTTCCACCGTTTTTCATTTCATTCAAGTTTTTGTTATCAGACCAGGCTTGACTTAAAATGTCTTGGTAATTGTCTACAAAACAAATAAATGTTAATTTCCCAAGCTTCTCTGTAATAATAATTATACTACCATACTTTAATTTCAATCGTATTTTTATAATCCCGTTTTCTAAAGCTACATTTTGGCAAACATTCTTCAATTCATCCAGTGAAAACTGGCAGTCATCGGTACTTTCATTGAAATTGAAAATTTCCTCCATTGCAGAGTTTATAGCCTCACTTTGAGGACGGCCAATTTTACCGCCAGTATTAGGTCTCAGGAAGGTTTTGTAACAACTGTCATGGTATTTAGCGTCAGCAGCGACTAAATCATACTCAAAGTTAATACGTGCAAAGACAGCTTTTGACACATCTTCAGAACGGTCTTTAGCTAATTTTAAAATGGAATCTTTGAATGTAAGTGTGGAAACTTTATAAATTATTCGGCGATAATTCTGCGCTTTCTTCTTCTCTGCTCCTTCATCCGCTTCATCACCACAAAATAAGCAGTGTTTTTTAAAACAAAATATGGATTCACTTACTCGCGCTCTAGTATGAGGTGGACTTACTTTTGAAGTACTGGCTTGTTCTTCCTCACGTTGTCTTTTTGCTGCAGAGATTGAAGTTTTCCGAGTGTATGATTTTCTGCAATCCACGTGAATTGTAACGGATTTTTGACTCCTTAAATAATCAGCAAACTCATCATTTCTTGCGATACTTGCATCGATTAAATTTGGCATTCCACGACTGACCACAACAGTTTCATCTTCAGTCAGAAGTTTATTACAAATAAAGCAAAATTGTGACCTTGTTTTTAAAATATTGATCAGCACAAACTACAATAGTAGACGCTTGTAATAAATACGTATATTTACTCGAACTGCACGTTTAACACAAAAAAAAAAACAGGTACGTGAACGATACCACACGGACAAAAGAATAGCCAGATGTTATTCAAGGCCATACAAGTAGAGGGGATACTGTAAGGGACTGGCGGTCTTTTGAGAGTATATTTTCTTAGAATAGTATAATGTATACATGAAAGAGACACAAGTAGGCATTTTTACTTGCTTGAGTATCTGAATATGTATATACGTGGCATATGTGTGCATATTATGTAGAACGTGATTCTTACAAGCGTAATATCTGGGAAATGGTGGGTCTTAGAGAAAAAATCATAAGGACCATTTTTATAGAGAATTTTGAGATCTACAACTTTACTCTGAGGTACTTTTTCGATAAAACTTACCGTTTTCGAGAAAAATCCAAAAAACCCAAAATTTTGACCTTGGGGCCCGAATAAGTCCCTTAGCACACATGGGACCAATTGGGACTTTTGACACATTATTATTTGTGGTGAACCTAAGGTCTCTACGGAAATTTGGCTCTGTCGGAATTTTCTTTATTTCAATTGTCCAAATTAAACGGACTATAAGTGCTACATGGTGCAAAGTAGATACAGTTACTGTAACTGTGATCTATAACATGTATATAAAATTTCAGCTCCATTCGATATGGTGTTCAGACGTTATCGCACTTTAGAGAATTTGAGCCAATAGGGCATAATGACTAAGAATTATTTTTCGTTATCTTCATGTAAAACAATACGTGCTAGACTCACCAAAATTTATTCACTCCGTGCAACTGTAACTCATAGCATGTGTATAAATTTTTAGCTCAATCGTTTAAGTGGTTTAGACGCTATCGCATTTTAAAGAATTTGGGCCCACTTTTCCCAAAATAAACACAACTATGCGCGTTAAAAACGAAAGTATACTAATGAATTTTAGAAATCAAAACTAGATATAATTATGTCATATATACTAATAATGCTTTTAAAAGTTTTTTTTATTAAAACTATAAATCAAATAAAACGTCCAGACATTCTCTGTTCTATATTTGGATAAATTTCTATAAAGAGAGTATTGTATCCGATGTTATAGATTTATTTAATTATTTATTTATTTTTTATATATCAAATCGTTAATAGCAAAGGCTCAGTAAAATTTATTTTACTGAGATAAAAGCTTTTGCTTGTATCGTCTTTGTAAATGGTTTTCTTTGCTAGTCTGATAAAATACACTTAGTAAGATATATTCTTTCATTGATTAATGTAAAAATTAATTGTTTGAAACTTAAGTTGAGATGCTAATGCTGCTTTTGTTCGCTGTAGTAATTTTTTCTCAAATGGTAAATAATAGTGCTAATAACTGTTGAATGAAATGCTAAACAGTGCTAATAACTATATCCTAAATTTTTTAATAATTAAAATAGATAAATATTGCTAGTACCGTGTAATAATTATTCAATATGTAAACAGAAAATGGTTTCAAACTTACATTTAAAATTAAAACTTATGTATTAATTTCAATTTATTCATTAATCAAAGTTTTTCTTCATATATATATATATATATATATATATATATATATATATATATATATACATATATAAGAGTCATATTTTATTTTATTTTTTTATTCAATGTTATTTGAACTTTAAAAATTTCTTGAAACAGTTTGCCGATTATTATGTATACTAGAATACGACCGATATTATTTTAAGTACTTCTTTTTTACTGCAAAAATTCTACAAAACATTAAAGGATAATTATATTAAAAGACTAGTGTGTCACACAAATCTTTCTTCTATATTTTCCTATTCAATACGCAGTACAATTTATTTCTTCTTCTTATTATTATTTTTTAATTATGAAAGCAGATGATTTTCATATCAAGAACTATATTACAATGAATGCCCAACGGAGCTGAAATTTGCCGTGAATATGGCGTCCGTCCCGTTCTCGGGAGGAAATTGCAGTATAGAAGCGTGACCTATCGACAGAAATGCACTCAATTTAATCAGCATAATGTCTCATGATGGCTCTTTCACAAAATTTTATACGATTTTACGTAATAGAACCTGAGACATAGCCTTCCTGTATATTGCAGAATTTGTTGTATAGAAGTGTCACATGTTAAGCGATTGGCACCAAAAGCTAACATACACTATGTCATATGTCAAGGTGCACCTGCATATAAATTTATATGCAACTTCGTGCGGTAATTTCTTAGACTTTCTTCCCTGAAACTACGGAAATCACTGTATGGCAGCGCCACTTTTTGAATGATTTACAACAAAGGTTGATAGACAAGAATTTACGTCAAGGTACATCTTCACATAAATTTAAAGCAGTAGAGCCTGAGATACAGTTGCCATAAATTTTGTCACACATACACACATGCAGATAATTTATAAAAATGGTCAAATTGAATTCTAGATCTTTCAAAATGTGTAAATCCGTCAAAAACCGGGAATCGAAATTTTCAACAAATCCAATAATTTCTTCTATTAAATATAGAATGAAGTAAAAATAGTTGTATTATAATTATAGAATGTTGCATCCAGTGTAATATGAAACAGGTCAAATATTTATACTGTACACAAAAAAAAGAGATAGAAAGAAATTGAACAGCTAAAGGATTAAAATATATTTGAATAGCTTTATGTCACTTTATTTTCCATCCTAAGAAAAAATATTTATGAAATAATACAGACATAATTTATTTACTTACACCATAAGTTCTTCTTACGTAATAATTCAGACTTTATTAATAAAAAGAGAATATGTTTATTTACATATCATTACACAAGAAGGATGAATATTTATTTCTAAATTTAATTCTAGTTTAAATGTTAATATGTATCTCTAAAACTCAACAATTCTATGCAAAATTAAAAGTTATAAGAACAAAAAATTTATCAAATGTTATTTGCCAAACATTGAGAATGGAATATTTAGAATTTACTACACACGTAATAATGCAAACTATATCTTTATGTTTATATATTCCGTTAACATACGACTCAGTGTGTTTTAACTATTAGTAAAATATAAATAAATAAGTAAATAAAATACTTATACGAAAAATATTAGCTTCACTTATTTTATGAATGTCAAGAATTCATTATGCATCCGTGAAGCATCTGTCTAATGAATTCATCATTCACGAGTCATAAAACATATCTTACTGATGCAGAAAATATAGTGTCTAGATATTGAGATATTAATAAGAGCTCTGTGATTGAGAGAGACATGCAATAAATTTAATGTTCTCATGAACTTTCACTTGACGTATTAACGTAGATTAAAACTGAGAAATAAAGTTAAATTAATTCAGAGTTAGATTCAGTTTACTTTTTTTTTTAATTTGATTCTTATTCAAATAATATTAAATCGGTAAGTCATTAAAATTGATATAGAAAAATCGTCTAAATTGAAATGAGTTTTTACTGAAGTAATAATTTAAAGGGATTTTAAATAGATGTACTGCAATATTTTTTGTAGTTTACCTTGTTCGATATAAGTTTTATTAATTTTACTCTTGACAACAGGGAAGAATTTTTGATAAATTTGTTACAAATGTCAAAAAACTTGAAAATGTTGAAAAATTATTATTTATTTATGCTTTTTTGTTTCTCTCAAATTTATTTTCTATAGGTGTTCACCACATTTTTACTCATTTTAAAGGATTTATATTAAAATCCCACTATCAAATCTCTTCAAAATGTTAGGTTTATTTTTTTAGAAATTGACCTATTGCAATCACTTAGTTTATCTATATCTATCTATCTACCTATCTATTATCTATCTATCTATCTATCTATATATATATCAACATTTTGTCATCCCGATTACTTCCGAAATAATACTCCAAATCGAACGAAGTTTGAACCGTGAACGTATCTTTTAATGTCTCAAAAGTGTTCATTAACCAAGTTGCTCCGCCTTTTTGTTTTCCAGTGTCGGCCCATTCAACATTTCAAATCCACATTGTAAAAATCGTATTTAAAGTCAGAATTGTTTTAATTTTGATGTAAATATAGACAAAACAAGGGTCTTAATCAAGTTTATTAATGAACCTTATCCGCGAATTTTCACAAAGTGGCGAATATCTTAAGTTAAACGGGCCACTTGAAATTATGCTATCACTTGAAAATTTAAAATCACGATAACTTACGAAATAATACTCAAAATCGAACCAAATTTGGACAGTGAAAATATCTTGGATGAGTTTGTTAACCAAGTTGCTCCGACATTTAGTTTTCAACTGGACACCACTTGAACATTTCAAATTCACGTTGTAAAAAGAGTATTCCGGATTTGTATGAATTTTGATGTATCCATTAACCATGTAAGGGTCTCAACCAAGTTTATTAATGAACTTTATCCATCCTTTTTAACAAAGTGGCGAATATCTTAAACTAAACAGAGGCAATTGAAATCAAGCTACCACTTGAAAATTCAAAATCACGATAACTTCCGAAATAAAACTCCAAATCGAACAAACTTTTGAACAGTGAACTCAACTTATAAAAATCATGGACGAATTTGTTAATCAAGTTTCTCTGCCAATTTCTTTTCAAGTGTAGACCACTTGAAAATTTCAATTTCACATTGCGAAAATTATATTCCGAACTTGTTTGAATTTGTTGATACATAAATCGTACAATCATTTAAACCAACTTTGTTAATGAATTTTTTTCGATATTTTTAACAAAGTGGAGGATATCTTAAAATAAGCGGAGCCACATGGAAACAGGTAATCACTGGAAAATTTCAAATCACGAATAATTCTCAAAAAACGTTCCAGATCGAACCAAATTTGCACAGTGAATTTATCTTATAAATATCTTGGATGAATTTGTTAATCAAATTGCTCCGCCAATTTGTTTTCAAGTGATAGCCACTTGAATATTTCAAATTATAAAATATCCCATATTGTAAAAAGTGTATTTAAGACCGGATTAAATTTTGATGTATACATAGACTATATAAGGAACACAAGCAATTTTATTAATGAATGTCATCCGTCATTTTTAACAAAGTGCAGGTGTTATAAATTAAGTGAGACAACTTGAAATCAGACTTCCACTTGAAAATTTATAAATATGATAACATTGTAATTTTTGATTATATTTGAAACAAATTTAGGTAGTGGTCTTATCCTATAATTATCTGGGATGAGTTTGCTCGGCAACTTGTTCCGGTGTTTTGCTTCCAAGTTGCGGCCACTTTAAAATGTGCCATATCGATAACTTTTAAAATTCTAAATTGATTCAAACAAAAGTTGGATTGTGAACTTAGGGTTCAAATATCTTGGATAAGTTCGCTTGGTAACTTGACCCACAATTTCATTTCCAAATGGCTGCCACTTGAAATTTTGTCACTTGGATAACTTATGTAATACCGAATTAATTCTAATAAAAGTTTGGTAGTGGATTTATCATTCAAATATTTCAGATAAGATTGTTGTGCATCTCACTGCATTTTTTTTTTAAGTGTTGGCTACTTGAAATCACGGTGGAACTTGAAAATTTTTTACCACGATAATTTTTGAAATACTGAATCAGTTTAAACTAAAGTTTGACAGTGAACTTAAATAATAAAAAAAAAAATCTTGGATGATTCTGCCGGGCAAGTGTCTTCGCCATTTTCTTTCCAATTTGCATCCACTTAGACTGTCACTTGAAAATTTGTCATAACAATAACTTGTGAAACATTTCAATGATTCGAACCAAAGTTGGGCAGTGAACTTATGCTTCAAATACCTTGGATAGGTTAGCTGGGGAATTTTATCCGTTTTATTGTTTCCAAGTGGCGGTCACTTGAAAATTTGTTATCACGATAACTTTTAAAATACTTCAATTCAAACCAAAGTAAAAAAATGGATTTATCATTCAACTATGTATGATTTCAGTGGGCAATTTTCTCCGCAATTTTGTTTCCAAGTTGCATCCACTTGAACTCTGCCACTTGAGACTTCGTTATCGCGTTAATTTTCTAAATACTGCATTAATTCTAACCAAAGTTGGACAGTGAACTTGTCTTACAAATATCTTGGATTAGTTCACTGAACAACTTGCTCCGACATTTTGATCTAAGCAGTGGACAATTAATTTTTCAACACGGTGACTTTTGAGATAATTAAATTCGCACTGTAGAAAAACTAAATTTGTACAGTAGACTTATCTCACAAGTGCATTTGATATATTCGTTTTCCAACTTGGCCTGCCATTTTGTTTCTAAGTGCCGGCCACATGAAAATTTTAAATTAACATAAAAAAGTGTTTATGAACCGATTTGCTTAAAACTCTCCATATACATGGCCTAAATCAGTATTACCAATTCCATTAATAATGTGTCGCTACTTGATAAGTAAAAAGAAATCAACCTATCCTTCCGAATGAGCCGGAATGATTTTTTTTTTTTTTTTTTTTTTTTTTTCTATAACGACACATTTTGTCAATCACTACTATTTGTATTTCAAATCCATATAAAATCACCAAGATTCGGATTACGATAATAAAATACTGTAATCTTTGTCAATTCTTCTATGTGGAATTATTGCAAATAACTTTTGTTTTTTCGCGTAATTCAATAATATACGTTATTTTATGTAATAATTATATGAATCATACATAACTGCTAAATAAACTGGTCGGAGTAACTGCGATGTCTACTTAAAAATCCTGAAAGAATTTTTAAAGCATTTGCAGTCGTTTATATGCTTAAGTTTTACTGTTTTTAGCAAATAAATAAATAAATAAAAATTATATATATATATATATATGTGTGTGTGTGTGTATATATATATACCTGATTGGGCCTTAATTTCTGATACAAAAATTTGAGATCGTCCGCTGTTATACAAGCGCAGTAGAAGATAAAATAGTATTTTTAATTTCATCGTTGGAGTTCGTCTGCAACATTAGATCTTAGACTAAGAGGTTATCGAAGAACAACTGGCCATTTTCTTACAAATGAGTTAAACCGCTAGATGTACACTAAAGCAAGAGTACTGTTGCGCAGGAACGCTCATAACGGCTGGAGAAGAATTCTTTTTATCGACGAGAAATTTTTTTACATTGAAAAATCTTTCAATCGACAGAATGATCATGTATACGCCGTAAGGACTGCTCAAGAAGCTAAAGAGAAGAAAAAAATACGTACATTGAACTCATCTTTCGACTTCCGTAATGGTTTGGTTGGGTAACAGTTATAAAGGCGTCACAGAGAATCATGTTTGTGGCAAAGGAATGGAAGTCATTGCAAAAATTTATCATGACACTATCGTAAAACCTATAGAGAAGCCCCTCAACGTAAAATTGTTCAATGGACACGATTGGACTTTTTAACAGGACAACGCTCATACGCATAAAGCAAAAACGATCCAGTGGTGATTGAAAAATAACGTGCCAGACTTCACAGAAGGCAAAGATTGGTCTTCCAGCAGTCCGGATTTGAATCCTCTTGACTATAAATTGTTGTCATTGTTGGATGGAAAGGTGTTCCAAAAACGACATTCCAGTTTGAAAAGTCTTAAACATTCTTTAAGGTACGCAGTGATAGAAATTCCCATAGAAATAGTGCGTACCTCGGTAGCTGACTGGACAAAAGGACTTTAAAATTCCTTTAGAATTGTTTCAGAATTTATGGCACTACTACGTATGTAAATTAGTGTAAGTATTTTTATATAAAGCAGTATAAGAGTTTTCTTAACACACATAGTATTTTATTAACGCTTTCGAAAGCATTGAAAATGATGTTATAATATCTAATAATTATAAAAATTTTCTTGGGTGTCCACTTTGGCCCATTTTTTTATATAACAACATACAAAATAATGTCGTTTAAGCCTTAAAAATAAGCTTTATACCTAATAATGTAGAAGAAAATGACGAATTTATAACAGAAAAAATGAAATTATGGACGTTTCATGATCCGCAACTACTGGAAAAATTAAAAAAAAAATACAACATGTTAAAGTATGGTGCGAAGAAAACAAAAGTCATTAGATTTCTTTTACATTTTATTTATATTTATTTTTCAGAAAGAAGCAAAAAAAAAGCTATCTATAGCGGAATAAAATAGTTTTATGATAAAGAAGTTCCAGATATATAATAATTTAAAAGAACTAAGAAAATATCAAGTAAACAATAATATCGTACCAGATGTATTGGCAAGTTCAGAATTTTTAGAAAAAACAAAACATTTAACCCGTTAGTAGTCGGTATAGACAGCGCTACCTTTTACAGATTGCGCAATTTTTATTTAACTCTCATCAATAATTTTAAGAAGTGATGTGATCGACGTTCCTTCGATTTTATTCGCGTTTTATATATATCAAATGCTACTTCTAAAAATTTTTGGTGGCTATTGAATAAAAAAATCTGGCAACATTGAAGGATGGACAGCAAATCGACCAACTAGCGACTACTAACGGGGTAAATAAAATTTAAAGCGAAAAAAAAAATGAAAATAATAATAATAAATGTGTTTCCAACACAGGAATGTACAAGTACACATAGTAAAGGGGAGAGGGTAAGTGTTCCTGAAACGTTCTTTAACTGCCATCTTGGTGTTTTTAGGAAATGTGTCTTTGAAAGGAAGGGCTGGTTCGATTTGTGTGTTACCGTCCTACATGCATTTTCTAACATTACTGTGCATTAAAATACGTGCATTATATAGATAATAACTCATTAACCCTGCAGCATTTAAATCAGTCAAAATGTGCAGGTGTTTGACAAAATAATGGAAGCACTTTCATTTTTTTTTACGTTTTGTCGAAATGTTTGAAAAATACTTTATTGGTTCTTACTGAATTTTGAGAATAAGAAAAACCTGTCTTTCTTTTATATTTTTCTGCACAGATTTTATTACGGAGGTGCTTAGAGGGCAAACAACAAATCCAATAATAGGAGAACTATTTGTTATTAATAGGAGAACTATTTGTTATTAATGTTCTGAAAACGCGTCGATCCGTCTACAAATTTTAAGTATGATTATGAATGTTATATTTTGTACCAGTGTAGATATTTGTAAGAAAAGCTCGAATATTTAAAGAGTTAAACATATTTTATTAAAAATGAAAGTTTTTCTTTTTTGCAAGATTTTACTTTATAACTCTGAAGGTTTTTATACATAAAATATATTATTTAAACAGAAAAATATGTTATATAACAGTACGTCGTTAATATTGCTTTTCTTCTTTCAATCATATATTTTGCAATTGTATAATGACCTATGTGATGAATTCACTTTTTAAATTGTGATTATATTTCAATTCATGCTACAAGAAAAATCATTTTTGCATCAACTATTCAATTAGTGAAATTATATATCTTCGTGACAAAACAACGTAGAAGAAATTAATTTTTGCTATAAATAAATTATGGCTAAAAGGCGTTAACCAAAGAAGTAGTTTAACAGTAATTTCTTTCATATATTATTCTATAGAAATGATAATATCGACATTAAAAAAAATGTATTTTTATAGAAAATTGTTTTTAATAATTTTTAATAATATATTTTAATAGTTTCATTTTTCTTTTTTTAAACTCATTTAACAAATTAATGTGCCGCAGTTTTTTTTTTTTTTTTTTTTTTTTTTTTTTTTTTTTTTGTGGCATTAATAAAACGAAAATATTGGGGTTGTGAAAGGATTGATTTACCGAATTTTGATAGATTTACACATTTTGAGATATACTGATTGCGACATTACCATTTTAAGAAAATACATCTGTTTGTGATTGTGTGGTTAATTTATTCGAAAATTTCATTATCTTATTTTTTTTTTTTTTTTTTTAATCAAACAATACAAAGCACTGAATTGCTCGAAACTATATATTTAGTTCTAACTAGATAAAAATAGGGGCTGATTAAATTTTGGCGTATACCATTCAAAAGGAGAAGCTGTTACGTTGCCTTTCTTTAATTTAACATAAAGGGTATAAAATGTCGGTGCTTTTATACTGTCTGAACTCTTTAAACATATAATGGTGCTAATCTTTACGTGTAAAAAAGATACTAGGAAAAAATACTCTGTATCAATTTGTGTGGATGTATGTGAATAAATATTTTTCTCCATTTACTAGGAAGCTGTATCTCATATTCACTAAACGAATCAGACTTTATCTATAAGAACTTCTTTATGCAAAACTGTACTGAGTCAATTTGGGTGCATATCAGTCGATGGGAAATTATGTTGATTTACAATTTTTTCTTATTTACGCGAAGACTACATCTCAAGCTCATATTGTGTAGTGTATAAATGCATAAAACTTTATGTACACTGCAAAATATAACAATAAATATTACTGTAGATTGTGCTAGCATAAAGTGGTTACAGTATATTCTGCTGTTAAAAATAAAGAATTTACAACAGAAACAGCAGTAGCGGAATTTAAATTAATATAGGTTTCCACTGTAAATTACCCTATTTAAGAGCAGAATGTGGTAGCACACAATTTTGCCAGTAAATTTTACTGTGAGAACTACAGTTAATTTTTACAGTGTGTGCTTTGGCAGTTATGAAAAACTACGATGAATCACTTTAGGACATATCACCTGATAGAGGGCTCTCCGATTGTGTTATTTTCCTAAATTCTCAGAAGGCTAAAATTTAAGTCAGATTGTCATGAATCTCCCAATGTCAACCAAATTTGATATGTTAAAATACAGGATAAACTTTACACTTGAAATATCTTTATTAGAAAATTAACTAAGGTTATTCAATATGAGAACACACCGGCCGATAATTTGTGCTATTACACAGTACTTTACGCTTTCCTTAGTTTTCCGACCAATGAATATAATATTATGAATTTCTAGAATAATATTGTTTTTTTATGCGGGATCATACTATATATATTTAAAACATATTGAAATTTAAACTTTGCATTATAGGTATAAAGTAATTGTAAATGATTTGTTTGATTCATTTTAAGATTTATACACTATCTACCAATAAATATTTGGACACTTTCGAATTTAGACATTTGTCAAATATCTAGAAACTTTCTTTAGGAATAATTCTGAAACTTTCGTAATGTAAAGAACTTGTTATACCTCATATACATTTTCGCAAAAGTTATGTCTCGAAGAGTAAAAAAGGACCAGTAACTAAAAAAAAAAAAAAAAAACTAAATATGTTGTATCACCCCATAACGCTTATTTATTTAAGCTAATACTTATTTTTTTTTCAGAAGATAGTACATAGCTCTTGTATTCAGAAATAGAATTTAATTAATTATATATCTATATAAATTACTTATTTCGCATTCCTAGAAATTATCATTTATACATTAAAACGAAAGAGAAATACACTTTATATATATATATATATATATATATCAAATTGATTTATTTCATTAATTAATGTTGAATTTATTTTGAGTGAAAACTAATAGTTATATTTTTTGGCAAATTACCTACTCAAGTTTATATATTTTAATTCTTATTCATCTCTATTTATTTTTTGAACATTGAACGTTAATGTAAATCATAAATTTTATAATTTTATTTTCAAGAGAACTAGAATTTTAACGTTCACCGATTGAAAATAAGTCTAATATTTTTGATAATTTATTAAATTTAATATATAGGGTTCTCATAAAATCACTTGCTCTGTTCGTTAGCTAAAACTAATGAATGGAATCAAACTAATTCTCTAAATTTTCAAAAGAGACCGTTTATTTACGAAAAGAAAGAAAGAAAGAAATTTAATTTAAACACTTTCTGTTGTTGTTGTTGTTGTCGTGTGCCATTCGGAATTTCCGAGCCCCGGTAGTGGAACTACCGGACTTATTTTAAAGCAAGAGGGTTGCGTCTTCCGTTACTAGGAACGCCTCATAGGGAGGAAGTACGACTTCTAGTTCCATATGCTGGTGAAAGATGGCAGCACCAGCCAAACTCGAATTTTGATCCGGATCAGAGCGAGTTTAGATCCATGTTCCGGTACCCCCAGATGTATAATTTTTGATGGGAACTTGGAGGACTTTGCGACCACGACGGAATTTAACGTGCACCAGTCGCCATTAGCGTACACGACGGTCTTCGGCCGGCTCGAGGACCGAACCCGCAATCTTTCGATCACGAACTCGCTGCTCTTACCAACCAGGCTACCGCGGCAACACTTTCTGTTACATACGCACTATGAAATTTTCCCAGTCATCGTAGATTATTCAATTTTATTAGTGCATAATTGATTATGGAGCTATTGAAAACGAAAAAAAAATCGATAAATAAGAAGGAAATGCATTATGCGGAATTTCATTTATCTTCGAATAACTATAAACACACAGAAAATAATGAATTACAGAATTAAACTGAACAATTTTCTTCATTAAATAACATTTCGGTCCCAACGACCACATGCAATATCTGCAAATTTACACAATCGAGGTAGATGAGACAAATTACATACAGCATGTGTGGCACAAGGGACAAAATAGCCACAATCGGCATCTTTTTTTTTTTTTTTTTTCCCCGCTGAAATCATCTTTATGAGTCTTACTAAATTTATACATAGAATTTAGTTTCATTCCGTCCATTAGTTTTAGCTCCAGATTCCAGCAAACAGGAATAGGTATTTTGTGCACATCCTGTATTATATAGTTATATTATATACAGAGTTTTATATATTTGATAATTTTCATGGTATCTTAGTATATATATGTCTAGACAGATGAGCTGTATTTTACATTCTTTACTATTATTACTATTATTATTACTTTATAGAAATACAAACAAAAGATGTTATTGTGCTTATTTGTTTTACTAAGAATTTACATTTACAATTAAAATAAAAATATTTTCTTAATTGGTTAATAATTTATTTGCTTTTACCAAAGAAAAAAACCTAATTATTTTCATATCCTTTTAAATGCTAGTTTTAAATCATTGTTTAAATGAAAAAAAAAAAAAAAAAAGATCAATAATAATTAAAATATATAATGTTATTAAATACTGAAATAATTCACAGAATTATGATGTAGAAAAAATGTAGAAAGAAGAAATAAAAGAATTTTCCTCCTAAAGTGCATACATTTCTAAATATTTTTATTCATATTTGTGTATTTTTTTTATAAGTACTTATGTATATATATATATATATATATCTGTGTCAGTGAACTGATATGCGATCAAACACATGCAAATCATTTGACACTTGATCAGGAAAGGTATTTTGATCTTTTGTCACTTGTATAATGATATTTTCTTTTTTTATATAACATACTTTTAGCGGAATGATTATACCTTTTATGTGAAATAAATCCCTATAACCAGACGAACTGAATCCTCGTTTTTATTTTCACAGGCAAAATATCACCAAACATTCATTTAAAATTCTATCCCAAAATTTATAAAGCTACAAATTTTATGTAAGAAAGTATCCAGTTTAAATAATTTTGCCTAATTAATTGAAACAACTGCCTTATTTTCTTATATATCACTATGAAATAAATTTTAGTAAAGTTTATTAGCATTTCAACTTTTAAAAAATATTCTATTTGGAATTACATTGCATAAAAGTGTGAAACATTTTATTTATTTATTTATTTATATTTTAATTGATGGTTAAAACAAAAGATAACATTATTAGACCTGCTAACTATGCTAGTTTATCCGTAATGGTATTAGGCCCCGCCTTTTTTCACACCAGAATAGCTGTAGAGTAATATTCAGTGATATGTTCTCATGAGTAAATAAGAAGACTATTGCTCTACAACTATTCTGCTGTGAGAAAAAAGGCGGGGCTTAATACCATTACGGATAAACTAGCATAGTTAGAAGGTCTACATTATAAAACAACATAAATGTATTTTCATTGAAATTATCAAAAAAGAAAAATTATCTCATAAGTGTTTATAAAAATATATTTGCCCATTTTTTTTTAATATTTATATCAACGAATGATTTTACAAAAAAATTCAGCAATAAAAATATTAGCGCAAACTCAAATTGTATAAAATAAATAAATCCATCAAAAATTCTCCCTTTAAGCTTTTGCCGATTTTAATGGCTGAAATGATCCTGATAAGGTTATTTTTGTCCTTTGAAATTTTGCCTCTTTTCCTTCCTAACTATCGAAATTAGATCAAAAGAATAAGACATGAATGTGTAATGAGTATGAGAGAGTGCATTTAAAAATTCAGCACACGTGTTTCAAAAAAAAAAAAAAGAATTCCGTAGTTTTAAAAGCTATTTAACTTTTCGTCAACATATGCAGAATATCAATGGAAATAAGCTTTAGATAAAACTTAAATGATTTGAATAACGCTAAGTTAAAATAAAATAAAACTAGAACCTTTTATTTTCTTTGCCTGATTAATTTTTGTGAGGTTGTATGAAGAATTTAAAATAGTTTTAATTAAAAATACAAAAGATTATTTTTATCTATACATTTCTTTAAATATATGCATCAGGTTAGACATAATTAAAAAATAATAAATATTCATTAGGCTTATAGAGATTATTGTAAATTTCAAAATATATGTGCAGAGTACATGTCATAGAATAAAGACATATACACCCTTGTGCAAATTAATTGAAACAAAATCAAAAAATTGAGAAAACTAAGAAGAAATGCTATTTTATTTAATTTTATACAAAATCAGAAATTTTTAATATATAATATGACCCCCACGACTATTTATTAACATTTGGACACGATTCGGAATGGATTCTACCAACTGTTTACAGTCATTTGTAATATTTGTGTCTTTGTATCACACATGAATCAGCGCCGTGATTAGCTTCTCCATAGTTGTACAGTCCATATTTGATAGGCAATTCTTGCATATAGCCCAGAGATTCTCCACTGGGTTGATATCAGGAGAGTTCCTAGGCCATTTCAATGTCTCAATGTGATTCACAGACATAAATTTCATGACCATTTTGGACGTATGGTACGGGGCAAAATCCTGCTGAAAAATCCCCGTTCCATCAGGGTACCGTCTCTTCAACTCTGGAACAACCTTTTTATCCAAAATAGCTGTGTTCTGAGCAATGTATTGCTCAGAATGCATCATACCATCAACAGGCTGCAAAGAACCAACCCAACTGTAACCGAAACAACCCCAAAACATCTTCTTTTGAAGATGTTTAACGAAGATGTTTAACAAATTGTTAATGTGGCAATCCCGAATTCTTTCACCTGGCGATCTCCGCACATGTTGAATTCGCTGCCTTGGACGAAAAAATGGCTTTCGTTGCTATATAGCACTTTAATCCAACTTTCAACTTTCCATTATTAGGTTTTAATGTCCACAAGCAACGCTTTTTCTTCATTGATTGGATCAGAAGCTGTTTCTTGATAGACTGATTGGCTGGCCGACTGGCTCCAAGAAGATGCCTCCGAGCAGTAGATGAGATAATATTTAGTTCATGTTCTTTTAAATCACTATTAAGTGCAGCACTAGTCTTTCGAGGGCATTTTTTACTTTGTATAACTAAAAAAGAGTCATCTTTTGACGTTGTTTTCTTTTTTCGGCCAAATTTCTCTCTCTGCTTTAGAGGTATGGATCCTGTTCCTTTATTGTGTTTTATGATACGGCTCATAGTTGCAATACTAACGCCAACTATCTTGGAAATCTCTCTATAAGTATTTGGTGTATGTTCGGAGAGATTAACATTGTTTGTACGCTTTTGCAGAGTCACATCCATCTCTGACGACAGTGAACTCTCAACTGATGTGATCATAGCTGGAGCTTTCATTTGCGGAAGTTCCTACGCATGCGCTCTCAGAATTCCTCTGTTTAGTGGAAATTGTTCCTAGGCAAAGGATTTATTCATCACACCCATACTTTAACATAGTTTAGTATGATTGTTGAAAAATATTAGGAATGATTTTAAAAATCACGAAAAAAATAGTTTGTTTCAATTAATTTGCACAAGGGTGTACATATGTATGCCAGAAGACTCATTTACAAGCAATCACCAAATATTGAATATTATTCTTTTAAATAATACTGCCTGAATATCAAAAATAGCGAGTTCTTGATCACTTTAAACCATTTACATAATTACAAATACATCTTCAAATCTCTAATGTCCGTATTCACAATTAATTTCAACTCTCGGTTCAACGCAAAACTTAAAAACCGTCTAAAGACCGAGTGCAGATTTCCAGCACAATTTGGCACGCTGTTCTAGCGTCGAGGATTTCATATAATCTCTTATTGATTATATTCACCGGAAAAATCTTAAAATAACTATAGCGCTAGATGGCAGAAATAACGCGTCAAATTTTGCAGAACATTTGCACCCCACCACCGGGAGTTATTGCTGAATAACAGCCTAAGAAATCTAGTTATTCTATTACTTTCAACGCCTTAGAATTACTTTAATTAGTCAAAATAATATATATATATATATATATATATATATGAATGTATATGTATGTACGTATATTATATATATTATAAACGAGTTCCAGAAATCTTTAAATAACCCTAGAAAAATTCCATTTTTATGTATTACCACCTAAGTAAAGCAACGGAATAAGCACCGCAAATTCCTAGCTTTTCTCTTACTAAATTAAACTGTATAAAAGCGGACGCCAATACTACTTATTTACACTTTAAAATTATTAAAGTAGCATATCTTATGCTCGTATAATAATTCCCTATAACATTAAACATTGTAAAATTATTCCTACGGTAAAAAGTAGTTCACTAAAATTAAAAACTCAAACTATATGAAAAAATGCAACTGACATCGCTGCTAACTTTAATCTGTTCTATTTCTTGAATCAAAAAAAAAAAAAAAAAAAAAAAAAAACATCGATGCCACACGCATCACATAATCTTTACATTTTAAACAAATTTTGAAGATAGCACGCGCTCATATTTTACATAAAAATTAAAAGCATTAAATTCATTTAACTCTCCCATATAGCAACGATCTTCCTTCATCACTCCCTGGGATATCCCTATATATCCAAGATTCTTCCCGGAAGAAAACGGAAAAGTATGGGAAATCCGAGGGAAAACCTAATGTTACATTCCTAAGGATAAAAGTACACAGGTAGTTCTCGGGATAAACCTCCGTGGGACTTTTTCCCTAGGGAAGGCCTTCGGAAACACTTACAAGGGATTTTCTTCCCTAGAATTTCCAATGGAGAAACTCGATTGGAGTGCTGTGTCTTGGGCAGGTGTATTTGCTAGGCGCATGCGTAATCACGAACATTGCGAGAAATTTCGAGACGGTGACCGCACGTGTTTCAACCATTTTGTTTTGCTTGCGTACATGCTACAGACTAAATACAAAAGCAGAACCTCTAGATTATTTTAATTTTAAAAAAAAGGAAAAGATTAAAAAAAGTGTTTGCAAGAAAATACAAGACAAAAAAATAAATAAAAACCTTGCTAATAACAATTGTTTTGTGCCGAAAAACAGTATATATATCGCTCCTTCAGGTTATTATATCGACTCAAAAGAAATGCTATTAATTTTTATTTTTTATTAATTTTTACTATTTTACTACACCATTTGTTAAAAAAAAAAAAAAAAAAAAAAAACCCTTATCAAGCTTGAATATTCATTGAAGGAAAAAAAAAAAAAGATTCTTAAAATTGGATTAATAATTTAAGAAAAAGTGCTTCTCACGCGATTACTTTAAAACGTTTACAAAACTATTTTCTTTATTGTATTTGACTATATCTTGATATTTATATGTTTACATAAAAAAATATAAATAAATAAATAAATAACGGAAAAAAAAATGTTTTGCAAGAAAATATCGTAAGTTGAAAAAATATTGTCTGAAATAGCAATTAAAATTTATTATAAAATGTTGTTTTCCATTGCATTTATCAAGCTTTGAAAAAATAAATAGTTAAAAATACTTAGATTAAATGAGCTATTCTAATATAATGACTTAAAAAAAAAAAAAAAAAAAAAAAAAAGAACTGTTATCAGTTTAAGAAGATAGATTTATTCATACAGTGATACATGTATATGTATTATTTATGCATGAAAATGCTTTAATTAAATTTTATTTTAAAAAATTTAAATTACTGTTGAATTTCAAGTATTCAAAATTTAAACAAATTATTTAAACATCTAAAATATTAATTTTATGTTTAAATGAATTGTTTTCTAGAAAGTTAAAAAAAAAAAGAAAATAAAGACAATTTATAATTCATAAATTTAAAAAAGAAAAGAAAAAATGATTAAAATGTACTTAATTTTTAACGTGTTGTTTTGCAAATTTCACTATAAAAAGGATAAAAAAAAAAGGTAAATTTAACAGAAGATTGGAGATGATTCAAGAAATAAATAAATATATATATATATATATATATGGATGAAATTGGCATTAATTATGTTATTCTTATATGAAATTTTACTATGATTTAAAATTATATACATATGCGTATATACATATACATGTGCGTGTGTTGTGTTTACAATTACGCAACGAGCGGCAGTCTGAATCAGAAATAAGACTCAGCTACATAATTATATTATATTTATGAAATCCTTTTTGTTTTACTGCTTTTTTATTCGTTTTTCAGAAATTTAAAGTTAGTTTCTTTCTTGTTAAGAATATCGAAGGAGTATTTACATATTAATATTCTTTTAAACACAGCAATTTAATCGTTCTTTACACTTTAGTTAATTGTTAATTTTTGTTTAAAAAAAAAAAAAAAAAAAAAAAAAAAAAAAAAAAAAATTGAGCAAAAAATAAATTTATAAAATGAATTTGTTAGAAACCCTGCATGTCTCCTATCTTAAAATAAGCAAAATAAAATGCATCGAGTTTTAATTATCATTATTATAGACAATATAATAACTGCTTTATAGCATTGCATAAATCCTATGTGAATTTGAATTCTTATAATATTTATTGTTTCGAAAGCAGAAGTATTCTTTCTGGTCATAGCACCAGGCATTTCGTGGAAAATATATTGCACACCCTCTATGCGGTAAAACTTGACCAGACAATAATCCATTCTTCCGCTAATCTTAAAGCGTGGTGAAATCACAATCGCATGAATAGAAAAAGAAATCGCTGTGTACTTTCGATGGAAGTAAAACCTCGCCCGTTTTTCTAGGATTCTGAGGTAGATAAAAATTTCATACTGATGAAACTGAAAGAGTTTTAAACAAAGACGGGGGACAAAAAATTCCACAGAAGAAAAACGAGGCATTTCTTTCTCAGGTGCAAACACGTGCCACTACATTGATGGGAAAAGCATTCCTTTCAAAGCGGGTAGTAATAAATAGTTTTATAGCGTGTGAAGAGGTTTTTAGTTTGAATATTGATTGTACACAAGTTTTCTTATTTAATCCATCTTAAAAAGTTTTTGATAGATTAAAAAAATAAAAAAAAATAAATAAACTCATATAGTTAAGGCAAATAAATTGAAGCAAAATAAAAACATTTAAAATCACTCTTTCATGAAAAAATAAATAAATAAATAAATCTATATATTACATGCACATATATATGCACTTTTCCTATTTATTTATTTATTATTATTATTATTGGGGGGGGGGGGTGGAGTAAAAGAGAATATATTAAAAATTATTTGCATGTTTAATGCATAATAAACATTTTTGGAAGCGTCAAACCTGTCATAATATAGCATTGTGTAGTCCATAACGAAGCTATGAAAATTACTTTTTATTTTCATTTTTATTTTCTGTTTAATTATTATTAACAATAATATTTTCTGTTAAAGCTGCTTCAAATAAAGGTCGTAACTGCTTCAGGTCTAGCGCTTCAGCCCGCAAAATTAACAAAATTTTTTGTATTTTACTTTTTAAACGGTACTGTAGAGACTAATAGTATATGGCACATACTAGATAGTCTGAAAAAAAACGGTGTAGGTTTAATCTCGTTTATAACAAAAGCCCGAGTTTCCCGGAAATAACGTTAAAAATGATGTAATAGCTAAAACTATGCATTGGAATAAACAAACTACAATTTTATTCATGGTTTCCATGTGTGCATTTAAACTTAATAAAATAATGATAAAGAATAATTTAACGGAATAAATTACATCACAAATGCAACAATGTTTTGAGATAAAGAAACTGAAATTTATCCAGGATTTGCACGGTTTGGAAGATTCATTCATTGATTCAATCTGTATAATCCGCGGAATTTTAGGGTCAGGGAAAATAACAATAACGGTCAGGGAAAATAACAATAATAAATTAAATATATAGAATTCAACCACGTCACGAGAAATGAGTAGTATAAATAATTAAATCGACACATGGTTAGAAAATTTGAATTAAAGAATTACGATGTCATTTTTAATTTTTTGAAGACATTTAGAGCTCGAAACTAAAACATATAAATATCATAATTTAAGAGACAAAGTCATTTTCTTAAATATCTTGTAGACCAGTATTTAGTAATTTGAACTAACAAGGAAAAATAAATTTGGAAATACATGTGTAAAAATTGAGCGCTAGGCCGTCACAGACGGACGGGTAATGATATAACAATGGAAATTATTTTAATACCTAAAACTTACTTAATGTCTGAAATAATTATAATTTGTGTTCAAACATAGTTGATGTAGTGAAAAAAAAAAAAAAAAGTTAGTGTTTCCAGATAAATTAATGCTTTTGTTTATGGATTTTAGTGAAGGATTTTAAGAGCATATATTTTCTAAATAATAATAGTAATAAGAATTAGTATCTAAAAAAAAAACCTTATGAAAAATATTTTTGAATATTAAACTCCATGTGAATCAATATATATATATATATATATATATATATATATATTTTAATTTCTTTAAATTTATATTTTATTAATTTATTATAAATTCATTTATCTTTTCAAAAAGTATGGGAAATATTAATTTTTTTTTATAAATATTATTAATTTATTTTATTCATGTTTAAAAATTATATCAAATCGTCGGTATTTTGATGAGAAATAATAATAATAATAATAATAATAATATTAAGTAAAAACTGTATTTAGCTGCATTTGTCATTTTGTTCATAATTGTGTTTTTGTGTAGCTACATTATTATTATTATTATTATTATTATTATTATTTAATTTAAAGCAGCATATTTATAAAATTGTCAGAAACATGAAAATATTAAAAAAAAAAAGAAAAGAAAGAAAGAAAGAAAGAAAAAAGGAATGTATTATTCAACATCATTATAAATCTCAAAGCGATTAATAAAATTTAAGTTCCTACATAAATATTTGGGAAGTCATCACATATAAAGATTTTTCTTTTTTTTTATACGCTCTAGATGTTGATATATAGCCTTACCGTACATGGATTTGAATCATAGTGCCGCCATTTGTCAGCCGATATATATCCAAATTGAAAATATATGTATACATAATGCCGGTTTCACAAATCAGGCTTTATGCAATTATGCTTAATAGAAGCTGAGATATAGCCTTCCTAAACAAAGGGAAAATTGCAGTACAACAAACACCGCCACCTGTTCAGCGATTTGCACCAAAAGTTGATAAGCACTAATTTATTTCAATATACATTTGAGTATACAAGATGGCCATAATTAAACTCACAGTGCTCATAATGTTCTGAAGCCCAACCTGATTGCGGGAATGGCGGTAAATTTTATGCGAAGATTAATAAAGATCCAAAGAATTCCGCGAAAAATTAAAAAAAGTTGCAAATGTCTCTACTGGGAGAATATATGATGCTGCGCAACGACAGTTTTAAAAAATGCAAATTTTGTGACAAATTAGTGCAAAGTCTCCAATTTTAAATAAGAATTCTAGACAAAAGCAACACTGTATGATTTGCACAATTATTAATTTTAAATAATAAAAAAGGACGGAAGCCTAGAAAAAGAGTGTCACATACTGCCACAGCGGTAAGTTTTTTTTTTTTTTTTTTTTTTTTTTTTTCTCGGAATCCTTTGTTTTTGGTTTTATTTAATCTTTCCACAAAGTTGGTGCCATTCTCGCAATGGAATTGTGGATTGATAATTGCGAATTATCAGTTTAATTATGGTCACCTTGAAAATTCATAAAAAAATCTGTGTATCAGATTTTGAGCTAGAGCTAAAAGAAAACATTTATCACAGACTGATGAAAAATTTTTTATAATGATCAATTCAAGTTCAATACATCTGAAAACGTGAAAAACCAAAAATTGAAATTTTTGATATTTTTATATAAATGCATATAATTTAAATTATTAATTTCGCTACAAAACTATCGTAAGGAATTGAAACTGTGGCGCTGACATTGTAGGGGGTTAGCCCCCCCCCCCCTCCCAGAAATTTTGGACACGGACTCCCTATTAAAAAAGAAATTCTTTCCTCTGTTTCTTATTTAGTTTTTTACCAAAATCATTGCTTTAAAGTAAGTTTGTTGTAATTGAAAATAGACAAAAATCGAAAAAAAAAAAAAAAAAAAAAAAAAAAAAAAGAAAAAGATGAATAGAAAAACAAGCAAAGGCTGAAACTCTATTTAAGGAGATGTGTGTGTGTGTGGGGGGGGGGGTAGTTCATGGGAAGATTATTCTCTTCTCTGTGCTATGGGAATCTCAATCATTGATGCTTTGTGCATGAAGAGCAAAAGCTTTCAGAAACATCGATGTAGAGTAATATAGCTATTTTCACAAACGTTACTGCCATATTGTTATTATTACATTTTTTATTTTTATTTTATATTATTAATATTTGATACGCCTGATGCTATTCTCTTCCTTATGTTTAAGTGAATATAATTTTTACAAAGATTTTTGAGATATTTAATTCGACTTTTTTAAAAATTCTTTTATTTATATTCTCATTTTATTTATTTAGTTGCTTCTTTTTTCCCTTTGCATTTTTAAATAAAAATGAACTTTTTTGGATATAACGTCATGAACTTATTAACAATAAAAATGTACATAAAAACTTAAAAAGAAAACATAGCACAAAATATTCCGAGATATTCTACTCCCCCCCCCCCCAAATTTTAACTTAAACATAGTTACAATATTAGTTTAAAATTGAAGTGGCCGTATTATTCCAATGATATAACTTCTACTCCTAATTCTGTTTTATAAATTCGATCTACATAATTATGTAAACTAAATGGCAAAGACTATTATTATGAATCACAGACTACAATAGAGGAAAAGGAAAACAAGTTCCGTAGTATTTGAAAGTTCCCATTCCATTTTTCCTCCTGTCTTCCGACTGCGATCCGTTCCAGATACACGGAGGCTCTCCCACGGAGGCCGCTACTGCGGACATTTGAAATACCCAAGGAACACCGTAGGAGGAATGTGGGAAAAACTGGAACTCCGTCGGAGGTTTGTTAATTTCTCCGCCGGAGTTCCTATGGAAAACTTTTTGCTATATGCTATATGCTCATATTTTACATAAAAATTAAAAGCATTAAATTCATTTAACTCTTTTTTTTCTTTGACATATTGTTCAGCACGTGAACTTACAAAAATAGAAGATAAATAATAAACAAATTTATACACTGAAATAGAAAATGGCTCAGTTATAACATCCTCCCACCTTTTGATTATAGGTTATAATCAAAACCAAATGTTGCAGGTGTAGTTCTCAATACATTAGTCTTTCAGGGACTTTAATTCTCCTTCCCGCTTTGCTATATCTGACTGGTTCCTCTTCTGAAGTTACAACGGGTTTAACAGTTTGAGCAGAGGTTTCCTTTGAATGGTATGCTTCTTTCAGTTTTGAACTATTATTTGATGATGTTACTTCTAAAGGATATAATCTTTGAATAGGTCGTAAAAGTTCATGTTGCGAAGTTTGAACCTTTACAAGTCGAACTTTATTATCTTTTCCAGGAATAAGCTCTGTGATACGGCCTAGTGGCCAGTGGATTCGTTTCTTGTTGTCAGATCCAATTAATACAATATCTCCGACAGCGATACCCTTTTCTGGCTGCTTTCTGTTTGCTCGCTGTATGAGAGCACCCAAATATTCGGATCGGAATCGATCTCTCAAAGCTCTGACTAGGGACTGCCTGTATCTGAGCCACTTTGATAAAGAATTTTGTTCAACTGCATCAACATCTGGAAGCTGAATTTCGTGAACATCTTGAAGAAACATAGATGGGGAGATAGGCTTTACAGTAGCATCTTCAGAAAGATATGTTAGAGGCCTTGAATTCACTACACTTTCAACATCAGCTAAAAGAGTTGTCATTTCTTCGTACGTAAGACAGGCGCGTCCTAAGACTCTTTTAATAAGATCTTTTATTACCCTAATCAGCCTCTCCCAGAAGCCACCCCACCACGCCGCCGTTGGCGGGTTAAACTTCCAGTCTATGGAGTTGACAGACCCATATTTTTGTATACATTGCCAATCAAAGCTTCTCAATAAATTAGCTGCGCCAACAAAATTTGTTCCGTTATCACAGTAGATAACAGAGCATCTTCCTCTGCGAGCCACAAATCTTCTCAAACCCATCAAAAATGCATCTGTGGAAGCAGAGTTCACTAGCTCTAGATGAACAGCTCTATATATAGCACATGTGTGAATCCCAACACAGACCAAACCAAGAGCTCACCCTAAAAGAGCACCATCGCCGCGTGGAAACACAACTTAACACCATCGCGGCACAACAAGAAGAAATACTTAGAAGAATAACAATACACGCCCGCCCTCAAGTAAAAGACCTACCCACAGCCTCCACCTCTCAGACTCAACCAGAAAAAGAAACCTCCACAGCAAACCAATTAACAACCAACGGACATCCAACACCCACCACAACAGCAGAATTCCCATCACTGGAAGAAGCCAGCAAGACGAAAAACCGACGCAACTCCCCAATCAATCAACCTCCAAAACCAACCCAAAATGAAAGCCACATCAGAGCCACCAACGCCTACTATAAAACCCTCTGCACAATTTACATCACGTCCAAAGACTCAAAGCTAAGCGGCACGGAAATCCTCCGACTGATGAGAAATTCAAGAGTAAACACAGCGGCGAGAATATCAAAGTACAACACCTTCCGTCGCTCCATAGACATTATCTGCAACACTAGAGGCGACGCACAAACACTGATCCAAGATTACACAAACAGCACAGACCTCACTTCCACACTAATCTTCAAGACAAAACCCAGCCCCCAACAACGCCTCATAATCATGGGCGTTCCTGAAGAACTCTCCAAGGACCACATCATGACAGGACTCTATGAACAGGGTCTTCTCAATGACTTATCTGCAACAGCAATAAAACATATAAGACAGTTCCCCTCCAAGGCACAGAGTTTCACCAACCACATCTTACAAGCACCGCTCCCAATAGCAGAATCAATAATAAAAGCAAAATTTCTCCAACTAGGTCTCATGCGCTGTACAATGAAACCTCACACCCAGGCAATGAGATGCTCAAAGTGCCAAAGTTTCGAGCACTCGCAGGCCCACTGCGACCAAGATATCCATTGTTCTCACTGTGCTCAAAACCATAAAAACGATAAGTGCAATGAAAAGCCCAGTTGCATAAACTGTGCAAGAATAAACCTCCAAAATGCGAAAAAAGGCATTCGCCCCATAGACAATAACCACCCAGCTTACTCTCCCACCTGTCCGGGTCGAATGGAAGCCTACAGTAAATGCAGGGAAGCTCTCGATAAAAAATACGTAGCAAAAGATGAAAAGGCACAGCAACCACACCGTCCGCAGCAGCAGAAAAACTCCAGTCAGGAGAATCAAAGCTCCTCTGACCACAACCGCAGGCAACAAAGGAGGAACCAGCCCAATAGCCATCAAGCCCCTGCAAGTCCCCACCCATGGCTGTTTAACCCATTCACACACTTTATGGCTCACCCAAGTGGACTCCCACAAGGCCAATTCACCAATCTCAAGGGCAATCAAGGAGGCAACACCGCAGGCAACAAAGGAGTAACCAGCCCAATAGCCATCAAGCCCCTGCAAGTCCCCACCCATGGCTGTTCAACCCATTCACACACTTTATGGCTCACCCAAGTGGACTCCCACAAGGCCAATTCACCAATCTCAAGGGCAATCAAGGAGGCAACACCGCAGGCAACAAAGGAGTAACCAGCCCAATAGCCATCAAGCCCCTGCAAGTCCCCACCCATGGCTGTTCAACCCATTCACACACTTTATGGCTCACCCAAGTGGACTCCCACAAGGCCAATTCACCAATCTCAAGGGCAATCAACACAACAACTTCAACGGCGTAGACACCAGCTACAGGTCACGAACAAGGAACTTCTACTTTGAGGGAAATCAGAGGTTCCTTTCACCATCTGGACCCTTTGGCTGCATACAAGACGCTCAAGGAGTACAGGGGTAACTCGTTTTCTCTTCTCTTTCCCCTCCTGTCCCCGCCCTCTCCCTCTGCCTCCCCCTTCCTTTTTCTTTTCCTTTTTTTTTTCTCCCCTAGATGGGGAAGTCTAGGAAGAAAAAGAAAATACCATCGGCTCTCTCCTCTCTCTCCCAAGAGGCAACATCCTCCTCAACACCAAAAGTCAGCTTCAATAACCTAAATTTCCTACAGATCAACCTCAACAGGTGCATGGCAGCGAACTCGACGACCCGGGAATTCATGGAAGAAAAGTCCATAGACATCGGGCTGTTGCAGGATGCTTACTGCACTGTGGGGAGTGATCTGTTCGGCTTTCCGTCTGCCTGGTCAAGTTTCAGTTCCAAAAACAACACTGTCCACATAGTCATAGCGACACAAACCCTTAACTACACACACGTTTTCACTGGGGAAAATTGTGTATTCATCTCACTTACCACTAGGGAAGGTGAACTGCTACTTGGAAGCGCTTATGCCGCCCCGTCTGCAGACTTCGAGGCCTGTCTGCTGGAATGGCAACACCTCATAACACACAGGCCATTATTCATTTGCTGCTGCGACCTCAATGCCAATTCCCCGTTGTGGTGCTCACCTAAAAAGGATCGCAGAGGTCGCGAGCTAATAGAATTTATAGCCTCCAATAACCTATGCTTGGCCAACATTGACAACTCTGCTCCCACCTTTAATAAAAACGATGCACAGGGCTGGCCTGACTTTACTCTCTGCAACCCTAAGGCGTTCGCAAGAATAAACGACTGGTCAGTTCTGGACATACACAACAACACAGATCATAATTACATCACATTCTCAATAAGCACCATACCCTCAATATCACACTCTAAACGCTTCGCCACCAAGCATGGCAATTTCAAAAAACTCAATAGCCTAATTCAAAAGGAATCATCGAAACTTATCTCGGAGCTAAATACAATCACTAACGAGGCCCAGTTAGAAACATACACTCAAAACCTCATAGCCACAATCCACACTGCAGCAACCTCAGCATTCAGACTGAAGAAGTCGGGACGGCAGTTCGCCTACACCTTCTGGACCCCCCAGCTACGTTCCATGCGTAATCGACTCACAGCTCTTAAAAGACAATTAAAATATATCGATCCATCCCTAATCCCACAGCAAAAACAAGCAATCAAACTTCATTCGGCCCTTTTCAAAAAACGCATAAACACAGCTAAACGCAACGCATGGAAACACTTTTGCTCATCACAGACCAAGATTTTCGGAACAGCGCAAAAATTCTACAGTAACAAATTCTTTACACCAACAGAACTGAAACTGGAGCGCCCTCCGGCGCTCTCTTCCAAACGTAACAACCTGGAATACCTAACAAGCACACTCTTCCCAGAATCTCTCCTCACAAACTTTCAAGTGCCCGTCTTCTCGGCTCCCTCGGATGTCCCCTTCACGGAGGCCGAGATCAAAGCCACTCTATTCAGCTTCAATGTAAAGAAAGCTCCAGGTCCCGACAATTTAGACTTTAAAATTCTCCGCAATGTACACCTAACAATACCACACCTCCTACAAAAATGGTCAAACCTCTGTCTAAACTTTCACTACTTTCCAGAAATTCTCCGCAGAGGCGAAGTGGTGTATTTCCTGAAGCAAGGGAAACTCCCCTCTGAACCCTCATCCTACAGACCGATCTGCCTCCTACCAACGTTAGGAAAATTATTGGAAAAACTGACAGTAACATGCCTAAATTTCTACCCCGAATCAAACAACCTGCTCCACCCAAACCAATTCGGGTTCAGAGAGGGCAGATCGTGCGACGAAGCAATGCAAGCCATCAAGAGTTCCTGCGCCGTCAGCTGCAATGCCCAGAAATACACCACCATCGTCTCACTAGGCATACAGGGAGCTTTCGACAACATAGAGTGGCCCCACATTCTACAAGCTCTCCAGGACCTTGGCTGCCCGAGGAATCTGGCGGGAGTTATCATATCTTATCTCTAAAAACGAAAAATCCTAGTTAACTGGGGGGAAGGCTCCTCAGAACTCCCTCAATCTAAAGGCTGCCCGCAGGGCTCATGTCTTGGTCCATTACTATGGAACATAATCGCCAATAGCATCCTTCGAGAAATGAGCTCGGCGGGCTTCGAGATTTTCGCGTATGCTGATGACTTCTCCCTGATTCTCTCCGGCCGCATAAGGAAAGATTTGGAAGACCAGGCTCAGGTAGCCCTCTCACTCTTTAGTGGTCTATTACAAGACCTTAATCTCAAATTATCCCCCTCAAAAACAAAAGCACTCACATTAGCCTTTCCAAAAGCCCTCAGCAATAGAAGATATCCCAAGATGCGGATCGATGGCATCAGCGTCAACCACGTGGAACAACTCAAAATTCTAGGAGTCACTTTTGATCGACGCCTCAACTGGTTGCCCCATGTCAAAGACTTAAAAATCAAAACGCAAAAAATATACCATAACTCCTTAAAAATGGTTGGCAAGAGGTGGGGTATTTCCACCTTCCACCTCAAAACATGGTACCTCACAATAATTGACAAAATTCTCACGTATGGGGCATCCATCTGGGGCGGCCATCTAAGATCTGATGCAATAACCCAACTAAACTCAGCCCAACGTCCGTTCCTCTTACAAATAGCAAGAGGCTATAAAACCATTTCGACTGATGCCATCACCGTCATCACAGGGATTCCCCATGCCCACCTGCAGGTATCACAAATCAACATAAAATCCAGAATTCTCCAACTTAAAGACCCAGAACTTAGCTCAACCATTTTTCCCAACACCCCAATCCAGCATCTTACCTGCAGCTGGGCCCTCCACCCCGGTAAGGATGTTGCTCTTCTCATTACAAACTGCTCTAAAAATAGCTTCTCCCCGTCTGTCCCTGTGGCGGTCTACACGGATGGTTCTAAGACGGATGCTGGAGTGGCTGCAGCTTTCTGCGTCCTAGCTTCAGGCGTCGTGACCCATCAGTGGGCGGGCAGACTCGAAGACTACAACTCTGTTTTCCAAGCGGAATTATATGCAATACAAAAAGGCATTAACTGGATCTCAGAGGCAAAACATCAAGATATAAGCATTTTCAGCGATAGTCTCCCAGGTCTGCTCGCCATAGCTCGACACAGGGGCAGACACCCTCAAGTAATAGAAATAAAAAACTCCCTTAGCACCCAAAACTGTAACTGCTCCCTGGCTCACGTTTCAGCCCACAGGGGCGTAGCCGGCAATGAAATAGCTGATTCTCTTGCAAAGGCCGCAACAGAGTCGGAAGTCATAGACGTCCCTCTCCCAGCCCCCCCTCCTTTGTCAAAAGGAAAATTAAAAATCTGACCATGCAAAAATGGCAAGACCTATGGTCTACCTCCGAAAAAGGTAGGCATACCTATAATCTTATCCCAAATGTTAGCACAAACACCTGGACCCTAACACCACCCATCTCAGCCTTTTTAAGTGGCCATGGCCCTTTCCCCTCCTACTTAAATAGATTTCATTGCCGGCGCTCATCCCTGTGTTCATGTGGAGAGGAGGGAACGCCGGATCACTACTATTTCTCATGCCTTACAGAAGTTTTCCATCTTAGAAACCCAACCCCTAGGCCAATAAACTGGCTTCCAAACATCCTAACCAATAAAATCCTAATCCATAAACTCAATAGCATCTACTCCTTCTTAATGGATATATCCAATCGAACAGACTAAAAGTCTCCCAAGTAACTCTTCTAATAATAACGACCAACTAATCATGGTCCCAAAATTAACTTAAATAAATTAAATAATTAACTTAAATAAATTAAATAATTCTCTCTATCTATCTATTTCATTAAATTTTTATTTTATTTACCTTTTTTTTTTTTTTTTTTTCTTTTTTCCACTCTCCAAGTTGTCTAATGTGCTTCTCGGTACCCAGCAAAACGCTAACTTTCCCCACTACCCCATTACCCTCTTGTAGCGTCAGAAGTGCAGCAAAGGTCAACCTGAAACCAAATAATGCAGCAAAAATAAATTCACCCCTGCAAACAAGCAACTATGATGCCTTCGGAAGAAAAGTCAAAAGATCAATCGCCCATTGTCGCGGGTAGGATCTAAGCCTGGCGATGAATTCTGTAATTTTTTTTTTTTTTTTTTTCGTTTTTCAATAAACGTCTCGGGACAGCCCACGTGGACTTCGGTCCTAGCATAGCTCAACACCGCTCTTCGAGCGGTGAGCCGGGGCTGCTCCCCTGTTCAATACTCTCTTAATATAAGTTGTTAAAATAACCATGGTTTTTGAAAGGAATTAAATTATATTCGCCAGATAATTTGGCGATATATATATATATATATTTTTTTTTTCTGCCAAGGATGACCGATATCAAATCTATTCCGCTGCAACATATTAGCATCTTATATCAGATACTTTAATTTGAAAACGAATTTCACTTCAAATTATGATAGAATATTTATTATTTTCCTTTTAATTAGTATATTAGTTGGATATTCATTGTGTAAATATCATCCTTTGAAATGAAATGTTTATGTTTTCAATGGAATATGGAAGTTTGCCATTTATTTTTTTTTATCTAGAGTTTTGAAATTTAAAATTCAAATTTTATCAATTTTACAACAAAATCAACTTAATCTAACGCATGCACATGATAACCAATACATATCTATACCTAAATATGGGGATTAAAATCGGGAAATAACTTTCCTCGATTTTTAATATTTTTTTACGATAAATCCATTGGGCGTTTAACATAGGAAATATTTTTCTTGAATCCACGAAAGGCCAGTGACGTCATCACTTCGCTTGCGTATTTAAAGTCCTCATAATAAGGAAAAACGATTCACTTCATTTTACCAAAATACTCTTTTTAAGACTATCGTAGATCCTGTTCTCAAATTTTCCAACTAACTATCCAATAACTACAGACATTCCATGCTAACACAAATTCACCTCTACTCGATACCTCCAACCAGCTTTCTCACCCACAACATCTCCAAAATATCCAGGATCCAGCTAGGGACTTTCTCATTCTCAACCGAACATTTTATCTTGACTCGACATTATCACCTTTGACTACTCTACTTTCACTACTCATTTCAACTGGTGACTTTTACTTACCCAACCAAACATTCTATCCCAACTATCACTTTACACTAATTTCAAAACTAAAATCAACTGGCGGCATTTACGTACTAAACTCGACGCCAATCATACCTTACAATGTAAACAAACAATGAAGCTTGATAAAAATATTTAAAGGCTTTAATACGTTTTTACAAATATTTTAAGATTTTTAAGGCTTTAATATGTTTTAGAAATATTTTAAGCATTATTTTAATGAAACAGTCAAAGAGTCGTTCATTCGGAATTAAAGAGTTGTCCATTTGGAATTTGTATTTTCTGAATGGCAACAGTTTTTTTTTTTTTTTTTTTTTTTTTTTTTTTTGTATTGCGTTGTTTATAATCATGAAGTTACATAATTCTATTAAAAGGTTCATGTTTATAATAGCCAGTGATCCGTTATATTTAATTTAGACATTTAAACATTACAATTGAATAGTTTTTCAAAGTTTTATAGGAAATAAATAAGAATATGGGCGATACAAAACATGTATGAAAATGATATGTATGTTTCCGTAAGTTCAATTGAACAAACGCGAAAAAAAAATGGCTTCCAAAAGTATATGTTTTGAAGCGGTGTAAACCGGAATCGTTCATGACACATGAGGGTCATTATTATTATTAATAATACTGGTAGACAATTCATGTACAAAATACATACTCCAGTGGCCTTAACAAATTCATGAATAGTCATATAAAGAGTCACTCATACATGCTGAATCGATTTGTTTATATACATTAAATTAATTTAAATAAATAATTTATATATATATATATATATATATATATATATATATATATATATATATATATTAAAAAAAAAAAAAAAAAAAAACTATATTAGATGTAATGTCATAGATCAGAAATATTTATTTAAATACTGATTAATGGACCTATCCAGTTTTCAACAAAAAGAAAAGAAAAATTGGAAAACGATTTGCATACTAGATAATTAACATAAATATCGATTTCATATCCCTCCTTCCCCCCCAAAACGTTGACATTTTAAAATATAAATATTTAACAGAAAAAAAAATATATATATTTTACTTATTTTGTCATAGGGAAAAAATGCTTTCTTGACGTGCATTTTATTAATGTTTAACTCAATAAAATTAAATCCAATAACATATAACAAAAAATGTATAAATAACGTACTAGATATAAGCAAGTTATCTATATATATAAAAGAGCAGAGTCTGTGTGTGTGTGTGTCTGTCCGCTACAGAATCCTAGGCCGTTTCACCGAGCGGGACCAAATTTGGAACGGTTAATGTTTACGACCCGAGAAAGACAACGCCCCAAGTGATTTTAAATAATTCGCCCCCCAAGGGGGAGCGGGGGCAAAACGTAATTTCACAAAATCCTTCATATCTCAAACAAAAGTCAGATATCCGTAAAATTTTTGCTTTAAAATATAGCTAATACAAATGTCTAAAAACCAATTTCTGGAATTTTTGAAATTCGGTCCCCAAGGGGGGCGAGGGGGGGGGGGAAACGTGATTTCACATGCGTAAAACATGAATTCGCATAATCCTATATATTAACCAAAAAAAATAGATATACGTGAAATTTTTGCTCTAATGCAACTATCTAAAAACCAATTTCTGGAATTTTAGAAATTCAGCCCTCAGGTTGGGCAGGAAGGGGAAGGGGCTATGGAGCAAAAACAAATAGAAATACAGTTAGGCCGTTCAAAATTGGTACAGATAGGTTTTAAAGGCCTGCAAGTCGAATGGGTATATTTTCGATTGTGTAAAGTTATTAGGAGGGGCAAGAAGGGGGAGGGGAGGGGGGGATAAAAATAGTGTCAGATCGTTCAAAATTGGTATATAGAGGTTTTCGATACTTACAAATCGATTGCGGATATTTTTGAATTTGTAAAATTATTAGGAGGGGCGGGTAGGGGGGCGGTAAGGGGGGGCTATGGGGCAAAAACAAATAGAAATACAGTTAGGTCGTTCAAAATTGGTATAGATAGGTTTAGGAGGCCTGCAAGTAGAATGGTTATATTTTCGAAAGTGTAAATTTATCAGGAGGTGTGAGAAGGGGAAGGGGAGAGGGGAGAGGGGGGGGGCAAAATATAAATATAGAGTTAGATCGTTCAAAATTGCTTTATAGAAGTTTTCGATACCTACAAATTATTTGCGGATATTTTCGAATTTGTAAGGGAATTTTCGAATTTGTTATTAGGAGGGGCAGTAAGGGGGGCTATGGGCAAAAACAAATAGAAATACAGCTAGGCCGTTCAAAATTGGTGAGACCTGCAAGTCGAATGGGGATATTTTCGAAAGTGTAAAGTTCTTACGAGGGACTAGAAGGGGGAGGGGAGAAGAGGGGCAGAAAATAAAAATACAGTTAGATCGTTCAAAATTGGTATATAGAGGTTTTCGATACTTACAAATCGATTGCGGATATTTTCGAATTTCTAAAATTATTAGGAGGGGCGGTAAGGGAGGGCTATGGGCAAAAACAAATAGAAATAGAGTTGAATAAACATGAATTCGCATAATCCTATATATTAACCAAAAAAAATAGATATACGTGAAATTTTTGCTCTAATGCAACTATCTAAAAACCAATTTCTGGAATTTTAGAAATTCAGCCCTCAGGTTGGGCAGGAAGGGGAAGGGGCTATGGAGCAAAAACAAATAGAAATACAGTTAGGCCGTTCAAAATTGGTACAGATAGGTTTTAAAGGCCTGCAAGTCGAATGGGTATATTTTCGATTGTGTAAAGTTATTAGGAGGGGCAAGAAGGGGGAGGGGAGGGGGGGGATAAAAATAGTGTCAGATCGTTCAAAATTGGTATATAGAGGTTTTCGATACTTACAAATCGATTGCGGATATTTTTGAATTTGTAAAATTATTAGGAGGGGCGGGTAGGGGGGCGGTAAGGGGGGGCTATGGGGCAAAAACAAATAGAAATACAGTTAGGTCGTTCAAAATTGGTATAGATAGGTTTAGGAGGCCTGCAAGTAGAATGGTTATATTTTCGAAAGTGTAAATTTATCAGGAGGTGTGAGAAGGGGAAGGGGAGAGGGGAGAGGGGGGGGGCAAAATATAAATATAGAGTTAGATCGTTCAAAATTGCTTTATAGAAGTTTTCGATACCTACAAATTATTTGCGGATATTTTCGAATTTGTAAGGGAATTTTCGAATTTGTTATTAGGAGGGGCAGTAAGGGGGGCTATGGGCAAAAACAAATAGAAATACAGCTAGGCCGTTCAAAATTGGTGAGACCTGCAAGTCGAATGGGGATATTTTCGAAAGTGTAAAGTTCTTACGAGGGACTAGAAGGGGGAGGGGAGAAGAGGGGCAGAAAATAAAAATACAGTTAGATCGTTCAAAATTGGTATATAGAGGTTTTCGATACTTACAAATCGATTGCGGATATTTTCGAATTTCTAAAATTATTAGGAGGGGCGGTAAGGGAGGGCTATGGGCAAAAACAAATAGAAATAGAGTTACGCCATTCAAAATTGGTACAGATAGGTTTTAGAGGCCTGCAAATCGAATGGGGATATTTTCGAAAGTGTAAAGTTATTAGAATGGCCGGGAAGGGGGAGGGACAGAGGGGCAAAAAAAAATAGTTAGATCATTCAAAATTGGTACATCGAGGTTTTCGATACCTACAAATCGATTGCGGATATTTTTGAATTTTTAAAATTATTGGGAGGGGCGGGAAGGGGGGAGGGAGCGGAAGGGCAAAAAAATAAAAATAGAGATAGATCGTTCAAAACTGGTGCATAGAGGTTTTTGATACTTACAAATCGATTGCGGATATTTTCGAATTTGTAAAATTATTAGGGCGCTCATATATATGCATTCGCGCGTGCGCATCGCGCACGGGTATACGCTGCCGAAGGCAGAGGGGACCCGGTGCATAATTTTTACCGATCAGAGTTTTTTTTTTTTTTTTTTTTTCACATGATAAAACTTAATGCAATTTTGAGAATTCATTAATTATAATGATTTCTTTAAAAATAGTGACCAGCAAAGCGGGCGTAGCCTGCTAGTATATATATATACATATACATAAACGGCGCTTTTTTCTCGATACATTTGTTATCATAACTTCTGCCAAAATTTTTAAATAGAAAAAATTTAAATTGCGAAATATTTTTAAGCAGGAATTGACAGTTAACCTTTTATTTCATGCAGTATGAAATGGTAAATAATTTATTTGATATATATATATATTACTAAAAAGGATTTTTTAAGATATGTGAATTAAAGTATACATACCTTAAACTATTAGTTAATTACGACTTGAGGTGGTACTTCAATGTAGCTTTTGTAGATAGAGGTCAAAAAGGTAAAAAAATTATAAATATACATATATATGCATTTTTTATTCTTCTTTTTCTGATATTCAAGGTATATACCTCAAGTAATACATAAATTAATTATAACACGTGTAATGATCATGAAAATGCCAATCAAAAAAGTGACTGGACTATATAATTCCATTTCTGGAATATAAACGTCTACACGCAGCGTCTAGTGTCATGTAGTGGGATTAAAATGAAGAACATTTGTTCTATTTTTATAAATATCTTTGCTATTTCTTAAAAAATTCAATTTCATAGCCTTTTTTATTTAATGTTATTTTAAAGTAACGTCAGAAGACGAAGGGTTAAATAAGGAAATATTTTCTTCTTCAACAGCTTGCTAATTAATATCTGTCTTTCAATAAAATAATGTCAACCTTCAGTTTTTTAACTCGCTTTTATTAGCTTCACCTAAATGTATAATGTTTGTTTGTAACTACTCTGGGAGCAAACAAAAAATTTATATTGTAAAAAAATACATTTCCTACGTGAACGATGTGGCGTTGAGGTAAGGCTCCGCGCTACGAACCTAAAGGTACAGCGTTCGATCCCAGCCAGGGGAGATTTTTTTTAAATGTTTTTTATTTAATTCTAAGTTATTCTAAATAAAGATTTAAATGTATGAAAATATTATGGTGTGTCACTCCCACGATTTTCTCTTACCCTGCATTTTAATACTAAGATAGATATTTTGTGCTTTTTTAGTTCACATTTCTATAAAAGCGTGTTATTTAATTTTTTAAAACTATAATATTATGAAGTATTTTTTTTTTTTTTTTTTTTTTTTTTGTACTGATATCTACTTTTATAGAAATTTCTTTGTTTCTATGTTTAATGTCTAAAATGAAAACAAGAATTAGAATAATAGTAATAAAAATGAAAATAATAAATATAAGCCGATTTTTTTTTTTTAAATAATAGATATAAAATTCTCCACAAAAAAGAATTTAACTGAGTACGACAGGACATATTTTAATATATCCTTCCATATAAAGTAAGGCAGTAACTGTAAAACATCCCCAGCATCGGTTACCATATTCATTTCTTAAAATTTATTTGGTATAGCTTTAGATTAAGAGGCTTTAGCGGCCTTTAAATTAAAATCGGCGATGAATTAAAATGACTATCGCAATTTCGTAAGTGAAGACCTTGGCAAAAAACGTCCAAGCTAATTCGGTGCCATATTTAAAATTTCGCAAAGAGGTTCTTTACTAACCGGTTCGCAAAGAGGTTCTTTACTACTATTTCTTTAGAACGGATTTTTTCTTATTTTATTTTATTTTTATTTTTTACACGAAAAGAAATATATTTACTTTGGAATCAATTTTTTTTTCTTGTAAATATTTTCAATTGAAATGGGTTTTTTATTTAAGAATTTTTTGAATAAATTATGCGATTGGACTAAAAAATATAGCGTTAGTTAGATTTTGTTTTTATTAATAAGTGTTCCAAATTTTGATAAAAACAGAGAAAAATTTCAGCTTTATTTACTGTAATAAAAAATAAAAATGTTTGCACGTTCATTTAAAATGTAATAAAATAAATGGCGGTAACCGTTTATTTATAACAGTCTGAAAAAAATAGTCCTGTCGTACTAAAAAAAAAAAAAAAAAAAACGAAGAAGAAGAAGAAAAATGTAGAAGGATGAGCTTATATATTATTTTAATTACTCGTTTTAAACATCTGATAAAAACTGAAAAATTCTTTAATTTATACGAAACGTTTTCACTTCACATTGTTCTCCTCTAGTGATCAAATTGTTTTTTTTTGTTTTTTTTGTTTTTTTTTTTTTAATAAAGGAATTAGGATTTTAATTAGGAAGGAATTAGGAATTTTAAAGGAATTAGGAATTTTAATTCAGGAATTTTCTTTGATAACTTATTACATGAATAATTTAAGGAAATCTAAATACTTCAATTCGTGTTAATTCATTTGAAGTCAGTTTAGTTCTAACACATAATTAAATCTCTGTACTCGTTGCATAAAACATTTTATAAAGCAGCATTCCCTTTGTTTGTGTAAAATCAACATGGACTATATAATCATCATTCTGCAAGAATACAGTTTAAATATGCTAAATATTCCTATGTAGATCACAAAGAATGAGCTTTTAAATGTAATAGAATTAAAATATTTAATTTTTAATTAGTTCTTCGTTAACATGAAAGGAAGTAGCGACTTGCATTTTATAAACACATTAAGTTTAAAACTCAGTTAAAATTGAATACTGTTTATATATATTTTATTCCGATATTTAATTATATTAAAATCTCATTAAGTTATGATGATATAATTACGGTCATTACTATCTTAACAATCGTTATATCTTGTAAAATTATAGGATTTTACTTTAATTTTAAAATTTGTTTTAACCACTACTAAAGATACATAAAGTAATAGACAAAATTATGCAATTATTTATTTTAAACGAAAAAACCACTATACATAGATTTATTAAAATTTTTAACAAGAAACATAAATGATAATTTTCTATTTACAAATTGATTATTTTAATTAAAAATATGATATATATATAGGTACATTTGATTTTTGAATGAAAAGAAAATACGAACATAAATAATGGAAACGCCTTACTTGCTTCATCTTACGGCCGAAGTACTTTATACGGGGCGCTTCGCTCTTGTCACCAGTTTATAGCGTGTCGAAGTCTTTTTTTTGTAAATTGGGCTTGATGTTCTGCACGTTTGGTTGCTCTCCGTAGTCGGTTCCGCCAAATTTTGTCAAAACCCACTGCATCGTTTCCTTTACAAGAATTTGGATAGGAAATTATTGATATTTTTTGTAATGGCAACGATGCAGCAAGTATTTACAAAATCTGGTGTCAAATGTGGGAGAGTAGCGAAGCGAGCAAAAGATTAAGCACAGTCAATAAAGGCATCTACACAGCATCAGCCGCTAAAAAGTGCGGGTCACCCCGCAGAAAGTACTTCGGCCGTAAGATTAAGCAAGTTACGTATTTTCATTATTTAGGCTCTTACTTTCAAATGCTTCAAGTTAATTTATTTTTGATGGGGAAAAAAAAAAAAAATTTAACCCCTATTTTTTACTTTCTCTTACCCATAAGGTAGATAAAGTATTGTTTTTGGGTCAAATTTTCGAACGCGAGATTTTGTTATATTTACACGTTTTGAGGTCCCCTGAATACGAAAATCATGTTTTTAGCAAATGGTCTGTGTGTATGTCTGTGTGTCTGTCTGTTATCAGCATATCTCAAAAACAAATTATGGCAGAAATTTCAAACTTGGTATTCTAAATGTGTATCATATAGGGATGCTACAGTAAGCTTTTCGTTAAGATAAAGCAAATGGTTCGTGTACAGGGACAATCAAGAGAATTCTAATACATTACGTCTATGGGGGGAAATTGCAGGAAAGTAGAGTTTAACGTCTATAAACTGAACTAAACAAAATGAAACGAATATATATTTTTGTAATAGATATAGTTAACTGGGAAAAAAATTTTGTGTATGTAGGAGCCACCCCTCGAGGTACCCCCCTCGAGGGGAGTAAATTTTCATGATGGGTATCTTTCAAAAGAGCTCGCAAATACCTTTAAAACGAATGGTTAAACCGTCTATCTGCGATAATTTAAAACAAAGTTATCAATTTTTTTTACTTTTAACGAAGAAAAAAACTTAGAAAAACAAATCTTTTTTTTTTTCCCCTTTTCAATGATGAGAATAAAATGGACATTTTTTTGGATATTTGGTGTTATACCACTTCTCTAATATCGAAATCGTCTGTATTATCATAAGAGATATTTTTTTAAAATAATAATTTTAATAAATTATTTTTTAAAACAGAATTATTTTTTAATAACCGAATTAAACTCTATGTAAATGTAGGTGCATTAATGAAACAGGGGGTTGAGGAGGGCGGTAGCCCCCTCACACAGAACTAATTATTATATAAAACTCTTCAGAAGCCTAATATGAATTGTTTAACACAGGTTTACATAACAGTACTCGTTATCTTACCTTTTAATCTGCAACCTGTATTTATAGTGTTAAATTTCAGGGTAAGAGAAAGTCGTGTGAGTGGCACACCGGATTATTTAATTGTACATTCAATGTAATCCGTGTAAATGTTAGCGATAATTAGTTAGAAAAGCCAGTGGTTTGGGTTGTGGTGTTCTACGGAATTTTTTCGCACATTTAGGATTATTAATCCAGTTTTTAAAATGTGTTATAGATAAACATTTTGTTTTTTGATACAATTGTTAGTGCATTGTGGTGCTAGTTTGTTATTAATATATATATATATATATATATATATATATATATATATATATATATATATATCAGTAAGGTGTAGTAATTGATGTATTTCTAAAAAAAAAAAAATTTAAAAGGAATACTTGCAACGTTTTTTCGACATGGTAGAGTATACTATCATCCAAAAATTATTAAAACGGGATTTTGTTTCGAAATCATCCCAATATCATTACTGTAAAAGAACTTAGGATTTTTTCTTTTTTTCTTTTTTTTTTTTTTTTTTTTTTGCAAAGCGAATAAAATTCTTGACAATATATATATTGACGGTAAGAACAGCAACAAAGATTATGATACGAAATGTAAGTAAATCATACGTTTTGTTAATGTAAGAATGAAAACGCATTCTTTCCTCTAGGAACTTGTGAAAATTTTCAAAAAATGAATAAGAGTAAGTAATATATATATATATATATATATATATATATATATATATATATATATATATATATATATATATATATATATATATATATATATAATATACATATGTATACACAGCAATTAAATTTGTTATTTATATATATTTTTTATAAGGTATAATTTGATTTTACCTATAATCATTCATGCAAATATTTCAGATAGCATATATGATAAAATAAGCTAATGATGTCTCTTATATATAGAATACAAAATACATAGCACGTTGAAGGAATGTGTAAGCAAGCATATGGCTTAGGAATATTAATATAGTATAACATCATCACCTTCAAGAAATCTGGGAATGGTTCAGAAAGCTTTAAATGTTACTTTAAAATCATGAACATGGAGAACGAATAAAAGCATGAAGTAAGTTAGTGTTCAATAAGTGAATTCAAAGGGATGAAAAAAAAGAACAAATGAGGAAATGGGTCTGGATTGCATCACTACCTTCAAGAAGGGGAGGGGAGATGTAAATAATAAATGTACATATAAGAACGAATATATATATACACAGGGAGAGAGAGCGAGATGCATGCATAATATGTATGTGTGCACATACATAAAGTGTATATTTAATATAAAAAAAATAATTTCATTTTTTATTTAACTTCATCATAAGAAAATAACCTGAAGTGTCATACACACGAATTTCTATTACCCTGCATATAAATACAGCAAAAATATATTGCAGATTAAGTCATAAGATCAATAGGATAGTATAATGAAGTTCAATTAAAAATAATTTAAAATGGTAGCAGGAGACTTGGCGTTGGAATATTAAAACAGGAATAAACTACTACGTCAGAAACGCCAAAGAAAAATTATTGAGGTGCATACAGCTGTTTCGGTAGCCTAAAGCGTACCGTCATCAGTGCAAAAAGAATTCTGAATCATGAGAAGATTCTGAATCATGATTCTCATGATTCAGAATTCTTTTTGCACTGATGACGGTACGCTTTAGGCTACCGAAACAGCTGTATGCACCTCAATAATTTTTCTTTGGCGTTTCTGACGTAGTAGTTTATTCCTGTTTTAATTTAAAATGGTTTAGAGCAGTTTTCTTAGACATGCGATTGTATGTGAGGGGACTGATGCCAACTCAACCACCTATTCAACTACAAGTTAAATTATAATACCTGCATTTACTAAAAAAAAAGAAAAAAAAAAAAAGAATCAAGGCTATTATTACTTTGCCTTCAAATTTGACAACCTTCACCGAATTTTTCATGTGTCCAACTAATGCGAACTTCACAATACAACATTTGAATTCCTTGCAGTTATCTGTTTTTAAGTTTACTGATAACAGCTATAGATTAGCATACATATTAACCGCTAAAACGGTGACTTTCGTTTTCAGGGCTCCTGGAAACATGATATTATTTAAATAACAGAGTTTAAAATAGAAGTTACACTATGCGTATGAAAAAAAAAAAAAAAAAATCTGGTGTGAAACAACCACACAACATCTACTACCCGCTATTACACACACATTATATGATTTTTTTTTTTTTTTTTTTTTTTTTTTTTTAGGTATTATATGCATTCTTGGAATTTTCCATTAAAATAAACTTGATACATATGTAAAAGCATATGAAACAGAGTTTACACAGCGAGTTAAAAAATAAGAATAATCTGGTGTGTCACTCACACGACTTTCTCTTACCGTGAAATTTATTACTATAAACACAAATTGTAGATTAAAGAGCAAGATAATGAGTACTGTTATGTAAATTCATGCTATAAATATTCCAATTAGACTTCCGAACAGATTTACTTGACAAATAATTTTGTGTGATGAGAGGCACCGCCTCCCTCAACCCCCCGTTTTATTATTATACTTACATTTATATAGAATTCAAATCTGTTATTACTTCAAAAATCCCTTTGAAATTATAAAGACAACTAAAGAATGCTAAAGATACTTATTATAAGTGAATTAAATTCTCGATGCGAATGTATATTTCTTTAAACTACTACATGTTACTATTTTCCAATAAAATAATTTAATCTTAAAACAGTTATTTAAAAGACTTCCTTTTATAAGAGTAATTCAATATCGCCAAGCATATCTCAGTAACCATAAACTCTAAAAGCATAAAATGAAAGATACTATGAATTTGCATATAAATTTGGTTAATAAATTTGTGTACTAATTTATGCATTAGAGGGAAAAGAATGATTCTGAATTCTGATTATTTTAGATATACTTTGATAAAACAATGTAAATGTATTATCGAATTTCAAATCACTTTTTTCAGGATAAATGAAAATATTTATATACGTAAAAGGATATTTTTTTTAGGACGTGGGTATTATGTGTTTCCAATAAAAAGATTAAATAGAAACATTTTTACCCTTTGCCATTGAGTTATATACATGGAAATTAAATTTAGAGGAAAGTTGCAGAACATTAATTAAGAGATTAATGCGTTAGAAGTTACTAAGGAATTAATTTTTATATTTTAATATGAGGAATCACGTTTTTCTTTTTTTTTTTTTTTTTTTTTTTTTTTTTTCAGATTTACTGTGTATTTGTATCAAAATTTAACTGTTGTATTAAATTGTAAAATAGTAATATTAATAATAATAATTTCGTCAATTGAGTGACAATTGCTTTATGTTACACAATCCTAGATATGCTTATCCGCTGGATGAATACCAATTTTATAAACAAATTTAATAATTATAAATATCTGCCAATATATGTAGTAGGGTCTTTGTTTCATATTGGAAAACTTCGAATGACCTGCATGAAACAGGAGTCTTTTGGGACTAAATTAAATCTCTAAAAGGCACTTTTGTTATAACCCAAAGAAACCATTTCTTTTAGACACCGGTATTATGTCGTCAACACTTGTGGTAGGCTACATTGAATAAAGCTGTAAGTCCTGAATCATACAATAAATAAAAATAATAATAAAATAAAAGGAAATAAATAGAACTGCCGTCTAAATTTAAATGCTTTTTATTAAATATTTTTAATTAATTTAATGTTACAAATTAGATCACTGATATATTTCAAACTTCACAAATTTGTATAAAAGTTTACAAAATAAATAAATAAATACTTACGCTACATTTTAATGTTTCAATATTAAGATTTAGAGAAATTATAAAACGTATAATGAAAGTTTTTCAGAAACTAGTAATTATCTTGCTTCAGAGAGTTCTACAAGGTACAAAAGACCGTCAAATTTCACTAATTTTGGTAAAAATTCAAAAGTTTGATTTACACATTATTATCATAAAAAAACCATATAGCAAACAGGGTTAAAGTTGAATTAATGAAAACCAAAGATATTTTACTTCTGAACCATACGGAGTAGTGATAAGATCCCAAACCTTATATACTGATGAAATTTGGCAGGAAATAGATTAAAAAAAAAAAAAAAAGAAAAGAAAAGAAAGAAAGAAAGAAACTCATGAACTGAAAATAGACGTGAAGTACTTTCAACATATGTTCCAAAATTCTTTGCGAAAGTCATAGTTGCTATCGATATTTCCGTTAGAGATCTAACAAGATTGTATATTGTTCTTTAAGTGCAATTTCTTGATATTCGGTATTACAAAAATGAAATTTTACCTTTTTATGTAGATGGACTTGAAAATAGAGTCCTGTTCCCAAGTAGAGACAAAAGAATATTCATGCAAAATAGCTCAACACCCCAAACTGCGGAGACAGCATGGTGCTAATCAATGCAAGAAAGGCAGTCATTAATGAGGGGTCAAAATGACCATTTAATTCACGCGATCTGAAACCACTTGAAAAGTTATTGTCTAGCCTCAAGAACTTTGTTACTATATAACCAAATAATAATAATAAAAAAAAATGGAAATTAACGGTAAGATTATAAAATTCTAATTATATAATATATATCTATATATTTATATAGATAGATACAGAGAGAGATAGGAAGAGAGAGAGTTACTGAATAATTTACTCTGAATATTTAACTTAAAAGAAAAAATACTGCATACGAAACTTATATTATTAAATTCTTGTTATTATTATTTCTTTACAGTATAGAATAATAAATTTTCTAAGATAAAACTATTTATAAATTTTCATCTCTAGTCTCTTTCGATACTAGTTTTGAATGAAATTAATGTTAATAAAGATAATAATATAAAGATTACAGCTATTATATATAAATCAATAAATTATACATATTGTACACTGAAAATTAATGCAAATAAAACAGTTAAATCTTTAAACGCATTTTAAACATAAAAAAGTTTGTTAAATTTTACACAATATAAATTCTTCATGTATTTTTAAAATATAACATTATGTATTGTTTTTAAACGTTCCGAAAGAGCATTCTCTGAAAAAAAAGTTAAATAATATATTAAAATATGAACGGAAAATATATATATATATATATATATATATATATATATTGGCTACCTTATCTTTTCTAGAGTATTTTAGAGAATATATATATATATAAACATATATATTTATATATAGAGTTATGTTTAGTATTAACTTATGTTGGAATTATCTATTTGTTATGTTTAAATTAGCAAAGCATAGAATTTCTGCGATAATAGCGTAGATAGTTTTTTATAGGCTTTACTAAAATAATAGTATAGTTTTAAAAAAATTAAAGAACACGCTTTTGTAGAAATGTGAACTAAAAAGCACAAAATGTCTATCTTAGTATTAAAATTCAGGGTAAGAGAAAATCGTGTGAGTGACATACCATAATATTTACATACATTTAAATCTTTAATTAAAATAACATAGAATTAAACAAAAACCATTTTTAGAAAATCTCCCCTGACGGGGATTGAACGCAAGACCTTTAGGTTCGTAGCGGGGAACTTTACCTCAACGCCACGGGGTTCACTTTGGAAAAGTATTTTTTATACAATTTAGAATTTTTGTTTCCTCCCAGAGCGGTTACAAACGAACATACAAACATACATACATACAAGTAGAGCTAATAAAAGCGTGTTAAAAAAAAAAAAAAAAAAAAAAAAAAATGAGAGAATAACATGCAATTTTAAATACGTAGTTTTACAGAAAGTAAATTCGTGTAGGAAGATTACAGAAATTTTCTATTTATCAACAGAATAATTTTACAGGCTATATGTGCAATACTATCTATGTGTAGAAAAGAAATCTACATTTTTAAATATAAACAGGAGTAATCTTCAAATAATAAAGTTATCATTTGATCAATAACAACAATCTACTGTTTTATCTATTATATACAATAAATGTCTAATGTATGGAACGAGAATTGTAATTCTTAATGCAATCACGAATTGTTCCAAACGACTTATGTTTAATAGTGATACATAGAATTTTTATATCAGAACAATCTAAAAAATATATATATAATAATAACTCGAAAGAATATACGCAAAAAACACCTGCGTTTTCTCTAATGAACGAAGTAATAACGAGTGCAGTATTCATACACATACCTATATAATGCCTTTGTTATAATATAGATGCTATTTCTTTTCTTTCTTTTACTTTTCTTTTCCGTTTCCTTCTTTCTTTCTTTCTTTTTCTTTTTCTTTTTTTTTTTTTTTTTTTTGAGGACTGTTCTTAAAAAAAAAGAAAAAATACATACTCATAAATATAAAATAGGATAAAAAGTTAGTTCATTATGGAATTATTTTTAACATTTAAACTTAAAGAATAAGCTTTAAAACCATTATATAAATTTAATTATCAAAACTCCCACTAGAATAATCCCTTCAAAAATCATTAGCTAATAGCTTTTCCAAATGACTTTTGAAAGATATGCATCAGGTAAAAGAGATTTCTGCTTTGAAAAGTTCTAAAAGCTTTTAAATTAGTATAATTAGAAAATAACATCGCATTTCTCTTTTTAGCATATGCAAATACTTTTCGGGAAACTTTTCTATTTCATTTGGTAAATAAGAAAAATTACTTTTAACTGATGAAATATATTAACTTTTGCTATTGTTCTGAATGCTTTTTTTTTTTTTTTTTTTTTTTTAAGATTTTTTTCTGTCTCGGAAAATTTAGAAGATTATTACATACTTCCAATGATTTTTTTTTTTTTTTTTTTTTTTTGTTCTTTTTAGTTAGAAAATTTTTAATATGATAGTCATTTAAATTAAAAAAATTAAACAATATATACTCACTCAAGATTTTAAAATATACTCACTTTAACGGTACCCAATTTTACAATATACACTCAAGTTACACACTGGAACAAAAGATAAAAATGTTGAAAATCACATTTTTTTTTCAAATATTATTTTTTTCTAGCTTAAAAGGCAAATCTTGTTAATTTAATTTAGACAATTTTTTTCTGGCATCTCCATCATAATTTACGAAAAATTTCCTTTTTAATGTAAGAAAGTGAATAAATTTATAGATGAATTCAAGCAATTTATCAGATTTTTTTTTTTTTTTTTGATGAAATTTGTTATACATCTGATCATCGATGTTATATTGCTTTTTAATTATTTTTACATCAAACATATATTTTAAACGAATGATGTCTCATATAGTACGCAAAATATTTAGAAGTTCGTTGTTGTTGTTGTTAACTATACTAATTTTTTAGAACATATGTTAAAAAAAAAAAAAATGCGGTGATTCAAAGTTTACCAGTTAAAATAGTTGCCTTCATTATTTATGCTACACGATTTTTTTTTTTTTTTTTTTTTTTTTAATAAAATTGAAAATATACTTTAAGCGAACTTCACTTCATAATCATTTATTTTTATTACCTTTAGTTCAATTTTTATTCAAATCACACAATCAACTGTGGAAGAAAATCATATTTATTGAAATTTTATTTTTCCGACTGAGTGAAAATAATTTAGTTCACTTTTCTACTATCAAAAAATTTCATTGGTTTAATTTTTATAAAAGTAAAAACTTTTTAGTCTATTGGTTAACTTGTTTGGAAAAGAAAAAAAAAAAAGTTTTTTTTTTTTTTTTTTTTTCTACAATTCCATTTTACCTTTTAGTAAAACAAATGTTTTAAAGGCGGAATTATCGCTTTAGATCTTGCACATGCACATGCTTATCCTTATATGTATTTAAGAAAAGGCATTGCTTGTATATATGGATATGTTTCACATCTCCCACCAAACTACTGAACCAGCCAACTTTTCAACAAAATTTACCCAGTTACTGCTTTTTACTAAGGATAAACTACTGTGGGTGTTTGGCATCCCGAGAACATTTGCGATGGAAGGGGTTAAAGAAAAACACTCTTAAAAATCTAATTGGTTTATGATTTCTATTTTAATAACGCAGTTATATATATATATATAGGAACTTCAAATTTAATATTCAAGCTACTTTCACGAATACATTTTCCGCAAATGTATATGTATATTTTAAATATTAATTAAATTTGGTGAAATTATTAAAAGAGATAGTCTAAAATTGCGCTTTCGTCAAAATTTCATGCAAGCAATTTAAGCATTTCACTCTAAATACGTCAAATGGCGTCATTTATTTTAAATGATTTGATGTGAAAGTGCATTTTCATAAGTGAAATCTGCAACCATTTACTTATGAATGTGTGGGACTTTTATTTACTAGTATGTTATAATTAGTAACATATAATATTCTTAACGCTACTTTAAATTGTAATATATCAGAAAGACTTTGCATGTCACAGATAAATATAATATTCATCTGCGTAACAAAACGAAGCTCTTATTATAACAACATTTTTATTTATTTATTATTATTATTATTATTATTATTATTATTATTTTAAGAATGTTGTTTTTTCAGGATTATATTTTACAGGAATATGTTTATAACTTTTAAATAGACTGATCCTTGCACAGCAAAATTTCATGTCTTTTCGCTCAGCAACAAACGAGATCAGAGTAAAAGAATGCAAAGGAAATCGAAATAGTTATAGCATCAAAATGTAGGGAAATGATTCAGACCCTAAAATTTATGTATCATTTATAAGCTATTGAATGGTGAAAACGAGAAATTTTACACTACATACACTCCCATACGCATATATTCTAGATCAGTGGTCCACGACTTTTTGACTTTATGGACCACTAAAATCGCAATTTAAAATCTCACGGACCAAAAAACTTATAATCTAAAATTCGTCAACCACTAGTACTTTTGTTTAAAAAGTGAAAATATATTTCTAGAATAATAATAGGAAATTCCCAATTTAATAAATATATTATAAACATATTTAATATAATGCATTATAATTTTTTTTTTATTATAAAGAAATGAAAATACCCATTTAATCATTAAAAAAATGCTTAAAGGTTTTTCGATTGCAATGATAAAACTATATTTGAAAAACATCAACTCCTTTTTCCTTTATAACATTAATTCCAAAACAAGATGAAAGATTTAACTAAAGTGATAAATTGCTATTTTCATGTATAAAATGTCTTTACTAATTTTATTAATACATGTAATATAATTTTAGATTATTAAAATCCAATTGAAAATGATATATTTTGAAGATTTCGACAATTTTTAAAATGCATTTAGCTCAATTCTTAGCTTACGCATTGAATGCAGATGAGAAGTTCAAAGTACTTGTTACGCCTGACACTGACAACTAAATTTATGTGATAAAAGCTTTCCGTTTTTATCTTTTCGTCGAGAAAAAAAATCAAATGTATGAGTATGACTTACTCAGAAAATCCTTAAAAATTAGTCTACAACAGCTTATTTTCTAATAAAACCTTTAAAAAAATGCAAATAACATTAATATTTTTCTATGTACTACCAATATTTTGCCTTGGACGATCGATTAGCGACCACTTTTAAATATCAATGATATTAAAAACTTATAGAAATTTCTTCTAGTATTTCACACTCGCAAGAGAAGTAAACCTTGCACGGTAGGTGATGTCAACGTGGTGTAGTTTTAAACGCATTTATTAACGTTCCTTTGAAACGGTATATTATTTAAAAAAAGGAATACCTATATGTGCATTTAACCGTTTGAGTACCGTCGACTTATACAAATTGCATTGATTGCTGAAAGTAAAATTTAACTGATTTTAACACAAAATAAAATTGTTTAATAGTGTGAAGATTTGCAGAAACGCTATAAGACGCTTTCTTTTAAATAATAAAACATGTGAACGGGAATTTAGAAAATCGCGAAAAGTAACAACAGCACCACCAATGACGCGATATATAATCAAATAAGTAAAATTTCCCATAATATATATGTGTCACCCAGAACGGTTGGTGCATTTTTATAAAATAGAAGATGGGGTTGGTGGGGCGTGTAAAGAAGATAATAGTTTAATTTTTCTTCGATAGAAGGAACTGCACGAATGAAAAACGAGAAATATGCTGATCAGAATCTTGTTATTCACATAGTTATACGATTAACACAGCTTACTTTGTTTTTTAACCCCTTCATTTGCATTCATGGAGTGTTAATTTTGATGCTGACTTGGTGGATATAGCATTATTTTTTGAAGTCGTCTTTTCTCAATTAAGAACCGTTACCTAAAGTTCCAGTTAGCGGTGTTGTAACTCGTTTGCAAATTGCAAACAATTCATCATCTCTAAACGTGTAAATTCATCGAAAAGCAAAAATAAAAACTTTCCCGAATCTCATATTTTTACATATGTATATAGAATAAAATTATATATCAACTTTTATAAAAATGCATATTCTTATACATTTTAAAATGCATTATGTTTTACATAAAAATTATGTCTGCAAATTAAAGCTGACATAAATCACAAGAAATGAAAGAAATTACTTTGAAAATAAATTAGAAATAAACAAATAAGAAATTTGATAAATCAAATACCTTGTTTTAAATTACGTTTAACTTCGAATATACAATTTCAATCCACCACTCAATCATTCAGCAAGTATTTCTTTTTAACAACCATTCTAACGGCTTTTGCTAGTTTGTCCTTGAGGAATCATAACTCTTTGGTCGAGAACATGAGGGTGATAGATCTATGTAAACTGCTTTATCTAAGGTTATTGAGAATTTCTTTTTTACAAATTCAACACAAGAAGACATTCAGACCGTCGCCAATTGCCCAACGATTAGCACTAGTATGATGTAAAATTCAACCAACCAACCATTCATATATTGAAGAAAGAAATTATTTTATAATTTCCATAGATACGTGTAAAACATCTATATCATTCTTTAATATTTTAAATACAAAATGTGTAATTTTAAAACGTTCGAAATCTTCTCTAAAAGCATTAAACAATAAAATATATATTTTACGAACATAATATTAACGCACTGAGAAATAAATAAACTGTACTTTTCTGAACTTTTTCTATGATATGAAAAACTCTAATTTTAGCATCGTTGCACTAACATAATCCTAATTTTATATTTTTCAATAAAAAGGTAACACAACACGAGCTTAGAAGTATTAAAAGCAAATAAATATAGTCTGGTTTGTCACCCACAAGCCTTTTTCTTACAGTGCGTTTCAATACTATAAAAAGTTAATGTAGATAAAGCAGTAAGATCAATAAGTTAAGATAATGCTTCAATTTACTTTAAAATCTTCTAAAATAGGTTTGGAAACAATTTTATTTGACACATAATTTTGTACAAGGAGGTGCGCAACCACTCCTTCCAACACCGCTCCTTCGCTCCTTCAATTATATTACGTATACTTAAAAAATAAAAACAAAAATGGATGTTAATAAATTAAAAAAGTTATTTCAAATTATTCAGTCAACTTTCACCAGCAATACACTTTGAAACTTATTAATCTTGATGAAACATTTCTAGTGGCAACATCAAAGGAAATTATAATTAATAAATTTAAATTTCTTCAAGTTATTTGCTTTTAAGTTACTTTAATAACAATTACATATAATTAAATATATTTAAAACACTTTAAACACACGTAAATATAAATTTATTTAAAAGATGTTAAATTTTTTTTATCCAAAGCTTTTCGCTTTAATATTAAAGCATCATCAGGGATTTATGATTCGTTTCCATTGCGCAGTTTTAAATATGTTTTCTTTTTACAGTCAACAGTTAAGTCTTTTAATAACGTGATATATTTTAAATATCAGCAAAAAACAATATGAATTCCGGTAGAGGTTGGACCAAGGAGTTAAGAAAAGTGAGCGAAGCTGGAACTATTGCATATCATACGAGGTTATTGTAGGAGAAAAAACATCATGAATTAGCAGAAATAAACTATTAACTATTTTATAATATTGTGCCAAATTATTGGTAAAATTGCAGCATCTTTGGAATTTATTGCATTTTTGCATTTAATTATATGAATAGCTTCGGAAATGTAAAGTTCTTGGATAGTAGATGGTGCTGAAATAATTTTGGCTTTATCCCATATAGGGTTGGCGTTTGTGTTGGCATAGATGAAGTCGACTAGAGTAGAACTATTTGCTTCTTTGATATTTCGTATATGTTCTTGTATTCTTTTATTTAAAGTCCTCTTGGTCTGTCCAAAATAATAGAAAAGTTCTTTATGGCTTTCTATGGGAATTTGATAGACTCCTCCAGTGGGTCTATTTAAGTCGCGGTCATGAAGGGTTAGTTGCTTAATAGTTATAGGAGAACTGAATGGGATAAAGAAATTAAATTTACGTTGTATATAATGTTTAAAGCTATAGAATTCTTTACAGAAAGGGAGACTATTAGTGTAACGAAATTTTAGAGTTGAATCTAGAGTGGGATTATTAGGTTTAATTAGCATGCGATTTTTTATTCTATTAACTAATCTTATAATACTAGATTTACTATATCCCGCAGCAGTACCTATTTGAATAATATTGTTAATTTGTTTTTTTGCATTAAATTTAAAAGTGGTATAATTTATAGCTCGGGTAATGTAGGAATTAAAAAAACATTTTTATAATTAGTAGGATGAGCTGAATCAGCTGGGATCGGTAAAGGGATAAATGTGTTTTTGGAAAAGACGTCAAACCATATAGTTGTATTATTTTCGTTACGATGTATCTTAAGGTCAAGAAATGGAAGCGTACGATTGATCTCAGTTTCAAATGTAAATTTAATTGATGGAAATTGGTTGTTGAGACAATCAATTAAATTAAGAAGTGCATTTTTTGAATAAGGCCAGGAGATAAAAATATCGTCAACATATCGCAAATATATAGTAGGTTTGAGTATGGAAGTTATCACCTGGTCTTATTCAAAAAATGCACTTCTTAATTTAATTGATTGTCTCAACAACCAATTTCCATCGATTAAATTTACATTTGAAACTGAGATCAATCGTACGCTTCCGTTTCTTGACCTTAAGATAGATCGTAACGAAAATAATACAACTATATGGTTTGACGTCTTTTCCAAAAACACATTTATCCCTTTACCGATCCCAGCTGATTCAGCTCATCCTACTAATTATAAAAATGCTTTTTTTAATTCCTACATTACGCGAGCTATAAATTATACCAGTTTTAAATTTAATGAAAACAACAAATTAACAATGTTATTCAAATAGGTACTGCTGCGGGATATAGTAAATCTAGTATTATAAGATTAGTTAATAGAATAAAAAATCGCTTGCTAATTAAACCTAATAACCCCACTCTAGATTCAACTCTAAAATTTCGTTACACTAATAGTCTCCCTTTCTGTAAAGAATTCTATAGCTTTAAACATTATATACAGCGTAAATTTAATTTCTTTATCCCATTCATTTCTCCTATAACTATTAAGCAATTAACCCTTCATGACCGCGCCTTAAATAGACCAATGGAGGATTCTATCAAATTCCCATAGAAAGCCATAAAGAACTTTTCTATTATATTGGACAGACCAAGAGGACTTTAAATAAAAGAATACAAGAACATATACGAAATATCAAAGAAGCAAATAGTTCTACTCTAGTCGACTTCATCTATGCCAACACAAACGCCAACCCTATATGGGATAAAGCCAAAATTATTTCAGCACCATCTACTATCCAAGAACTTTACATTTCCGAAGCTATTCATATAATTAAATGCAAAAATGCAATAAATTCCAAAGATGCTGCAATTTTACCAATAATTTGGCACAATATTATAAAATAGTTAATAGTTTATTTCTGCTAATTCATGATGTTTTTTCTCCTACAATACCCTCGTATGATATGCAATAGTTCCAGCTTCGCTCACTTTTCTTAACTCCTTGGTCCAACCTCTACCGGAATTCATATTGTTTTTTGCTGATATTTAAAATATATCACGTTATTAAAAGACTTAACTGTTGACTGTAAAAAGAAAACATATTTAAAACTGCGCAATGGAAACGAATCATAAATCCCTGATGATGCTTTAATATTAAAGCGAAAAGCTTTGGATGAAAAAAATTTAACATCTTTTAAATAAATTTATATTTACGTGTGTTTAAAGTGTTTTAAATATATTTAATACAAATGACACGTGTTCAATTTAACTCTTTATTTTTTAGAGATTATTTATAATCATACATATAGGTAAACCGCTAAAAAGTTTACATTCATATTCAGGGCAACTCAAAACGTGATATTATACTGAAAACCAGAGTTGAAAATCAAACAACAAAAAATACTTTTTAATTAATGAGGATACGAGAAATTCATTTTCTTTCACAGTGTTCGTCGATAGTCAATGGTAGCGAATTATTTCCATTAATCAAATACAATAGAAAAGACCATTTAGCTTAATTTTGAGTTACTCTGCATATTGTCTATAAACTATATACACATCACATTATATACTTAAATTATATCCTATATTAAAACATATACACTGTAAACGTAAGTGTCTTAAATTCAGTTAAGAAAGTGTCTTAAATGGATGGTCATTTTTTAAGCGAAAAAAAAAATGTTTTACTTTTTAAGACACCTTTTTGCATCAAAAATTAAGATATTGCAAGTGTCTTAAAACGCCACCATGTTTTAGGCTTAAAAACACCGTCATGTTAGGCTTAAAAATACTACCGTTTTTAAGGCTTTTTAATAAATATATAAATAAATAAATATGGCGTGCGATTATGTTTTCCGTTAAAAATATATTTTAGAATTATTTAGAGCATTAATGACATATTTATATAAAAAAAGAAAGAAAAAAGAAATTCCCACTTTCCGATGTTGGGATTCGAACACACACTTTGTAAGGAAACCGAAACCTCGAGCCAAGCAGCGTCGGAGTGAAGCATTTACCAATCACGCTACCGTCGAATACAGAAATGCGTGTTTTTATGATATAATATACTGCAGTATTCGTGAAACTAATCGCAGTGTTATGACTTTTTTACTATAAAACTATTGATAGTATGGTATCTTAAACTTAATAAATATTATCTTAAATTTCATATTTAGAGGACCAGAATTTTTTAATAATGCATAACAAGTATGTGAATGTTTCATCCCTCGATAATAACGATTTCTTTCCTTGAAGTGATATTTAAATAAAAACGAACTGTTATCATGAATACAGGGAAATTTGTAGTTTTACATTTAGATGTAGGTGAATTTGTGAAAGAAAAAAGTTTTTTAATGAATAATAAGAAGAAGACAGAAAGGAAAAAATAATATGCCCAAATTATTCATGATTGTTCGCTTTAAAATTCGCTTTCCTCTCTACAAATTACTTGCTACATCCGTCTTCACACTTTTTCTTTTAATATAAGAAAGCTTTAAAGACAAAGATTTTATTTATTTATTTATTTATTTTTTTTTAATTTTTTTTTTTTTTAACAAAATAAGCTTTGTGTCTAAGTATGTTGTTCATGAATTGTGTTAAAGATAATAGCATGCAAATATCATTCACATCCCTAGAGTATTATTCCATAAAAATATAATTTCATAAAGCTACCATAATTTAACTAGTTTAACTGCTCATTATATAAAATAATAATATTTGTATTGAATGTGGAAAGAAATAGGATAAGCATATTTTCTTAAAGTAGATTCCATATGAAAAAATTTCTAAGTAATGCAAGTGTCTGAATTTCTAAAGTGTCTGAAAATTCAAACGCGTTTTGCTGTCTGAAAATTCGGTTATTTACGTGTTTCAGACATTTTTGTGTCTGAATTGATATTTCAGACATATGTCTGTCTTAAATTAAAATATCTACAACGTCTAAGGTACATTTTAAGACATTTGCGTGTCTTAAATGTCGTTTCAGTTGTTTTTATGTCTTACTTTAAGACCCTTTTATTTGCAGTGTAATAGCCTGAAACACACTTCTAGTAATTTAATTAATATAGCCCCAATATATCCAAATACTTGGCAGCCCTATAAACGACTGGCGAATGATTTTTATACCACAAACTACAAAATAACATGCTTTTATGCAAGTAAAAAAAAATAAAAGTTTACTCCGTTTTGTTTACGTAGTTTATAGATGTTACACTGTACTTTTCAAAACTTTTGCCCGTAAAGGTAATGTATTTGAATTCTCTGTACACGAACCATTTGCTTGATCTCAGTGAAAATCTCAGTGCGGCATATTTACATGATACAGATTTAGAATATCAAGTTTTGACTCTTTACTATTTGTTTTTAAGGTATGCTGATAACAAAGTCTCAGAGAACAGTCATTAAAGATAAGTTTTAAGGAATCAGGGGATCTAAAATGTATAAATATACAAAAACTAAATTTCAAAAAGGGAACCCCAAAATAATTATTTTCTCAATTATATACACGGGTAAGAGAAAGTAAAAACAAAAATAAAAAAATCATTATTCAAAATAAACCATTTTTCAAGATTATAATATCAATTCTTTTGCGATACATTTGATTTTTTTTTTTTTTTAAGTTATTATATTTAGTTTTTATGAGGTTATTTCTAGTATTCCATACGCATAATAAATCTTTAGAATATTTAAAAATTCTGAGGTAAATATAACTTATGAAAATATTTCTCTTTCACAAGACGATGGGTAATGTAACGTTGAATACCATTAATGAATCTTTAAAATTAATGGTGATAGATCTACTCTTTGTACTAACATAAGCATCAGTAATTTAACCGGTGCTTGATTCTGAATTTTTATATTTATATACTTTAAGGAATGGGGTTTTCAAAAATGGGAAAATATTAATATTTTCGGTGGAAAATTTATTACTCAAATAACTAATTATACCAATCAAGCTTACAGCTCTCATATTTCTCAAGTAATATACGATTATGGTTTTGCAATCGGTATGTAACAGATGTTGGCCATGTTAATTCTTTAATATGCTATCCACAGGGATTTACAAGAATTGCACTTTAAGAGTGTTTATTTATATAGATGTAATACAAAATCACATATTTATTTCTCTTTTATATTAAAAACTATTTTAAACAACATATTTTTCTGTAACTTGTCTTGATTTTAAGTTTGTTTGATAGGTTTATCTAATTAAAAAATTTCTTTCGTACAAACTTTGATCTAAATCAATCATAATAACAATAATATTAATAAACTCTTTTATTTCATATCCTTATAGTAATATACTCATAGGTGCTTTCTCAAACATACTTATTTCCTCTAGACTTTATTGCAATAAGCAAATAAGTTATTTAAATCACTTTTAATCCTTCTTATAGATCACGTTATTTTATAAGGGGATTAGAGAATCCTGTCAGCAATATTTTTTAAATTTATTTCTGTTTAAATATTAATGGTGAAAAATAATATGCATATGTATTTGTGAACGTAAATAGTTTGTGTATTGAGCTTTTGGTCCATTAATATATATTAAACCAACATTTACCAATTGCAAAACCTAATTTACGAATAATAAAAATTTTTAAGTGAAATATATATATATATATATATATATATATATATATATATATACACTGCTCGACATTGAAAATGCAACACCAAGAAGGAATGATAATAACGGAATGAAATTTGTTGGACAAATACATTATAGTAGGAAGAACAATTGATTAAAATTTCAGGAAATTTGGAGTAATATGTACTGAGAAAACAGTACATAAAGCAGCGACCTCTGTGAGCAATAACAGCACATATCTGCCTAGGCATTGCATCGAACAGCAATTGGATGGCATGTACGGGTAGAGCACTTCATGAAGTTTTAACACGATGCCACAATTCATCGATCGAAGTTACTGGTGAGTGGGGGGGGCAGTCGCTTTCCAACGATTAAACAGTCATTTTCATTGGTGCGAGATCAGGAGAACGCGCTGGCCAGAGCAACAGTTTAACACATTCGGCATCAATGAAGGTCCAGACAATATGGACAACTTGCGGTCGTGCATTGTCCTGCTGAAATGTTGCGCTTCGGAGGCCTTGAACATAGGGAAGAGCTATGGGCCTTAACTCGTCAGAAATGTAATGGCTAGTATTCAGAGTGGCGGGAATGAAAACAAGAGGTGACCGCGACGTGTATCCAATGGTACAACATACCATCAATCCAGGTGGTGACTCAGTATGCGGCTATCAAAATTCTGATTACCCTCAAAACTTCATCACGTATATGGGCGCCATTAATGTGTGATTAACGATAAACCTTCCCGCAGGAATGGCGTTATGTCACTTTTCAGACAAATCACAATCCTGTTTACAGCATCAAGATTGCCTTATCCGTTTCGTGTTCGTATTCCTGGCACTCTGAACAGCGGCCATTAAATTTCTGATGAGTTAAGGCCCGCCCCTCTGCCCTGTATTCCAGGCCTCCGTAGCGCAAAATTTAAGCAAGATGATGCACGATCGCAAGTTGTTTGTATTGTCCCGATTTTCTTTGATACAGAATGTGTTCGACTGTTGCTCTGCCAGCGCGTTCTCCTGATATCGCACCAATGAAAATGACTGTTAAACCATTGAAAAGCGACTGGCCCCCACCACTCCCCAGTAACTTCGATCGATGAAGTTTGGCATTGTGTTGAACCCTAATGAAGTGCTCTACCCGTACATGTCATCCAATCGCTGTTCGATTCATTGCCTAGGCAGATATGTGCTATTATTGCTCACAGAGGTCGCTGCTTTATGTACTGTTTTCTCAGTACATGTTACTCCAAATTTCCTGAAATTTTAATTAATTGTTCTTCCTACTATAATGTATGTGTCCAACAAATTTCATTCCGTTATTTTTATTCCTTCTAGGTGTTGCATTTTTAATGTCGAGCAGTGTATATATTAATACAAATGAACATTTTAGAAAATATGTTAGTATGAAGAAAACCTATTTCGCTCACTCCCTTCCTGCAATTTAAAAGTAGATTTATATACTTTCACTAATAATTTTGTATCTTTCTATCTGTCTCTCTATCTATATTGTAAAACTAATATTTACTTTTATTTTTAGACTGATTTTATAATCATATTTAGTAATGATATGGTGTTATAACTATAGTTTACCATGATTTATGTTATAGGTGATACTTTTTGTAAAGTAAAGATTTGATTATATATATATATATATATATATATATATATATGCAGGGTGGTCCGAAAAACGTTATAGAAAGTAAGCAATCGTTCAGGAAAAAAGACAGCTTGCAAGAACTTGAAACCTATTTTATTTAATAAATGTATGAATGACATTTAATATACAAGATGCTCGAAATTTTGCCCCAATTATAGTGTTATAAAGCCGGTTCCGAAATTCTGTCATAACGCGCTGGAGTGTGTCGAAATAAAGTGCATCAATCTCACTTCTGATGGCCGATTTCGGATCCTCCAGTGAATCAGGGACATTCCTATAGATTCTGACCTTGATGTAGCACCATAAGAAGTCGCACGGATTTGGGTCCGGACTGCATGGGGGCCCTTCTATCCCGTGCCCCGTGAATTTATCTGCATACAATGCAATCAAACGCTCGCCAAACGTCGTGTCAAGCCACATGAAGACGTCAGCAGTTCTATGGGGCAAACCCAATCCTGCATGAACCAGTACCGACGTGTCATGTTGAGATGGCCAGCTTCAGGGTCAAAGTGATGCTATAGCATCTATCGATACTTCACACCTGTGACCATACCGTCATTGAATATCGGACAAATTATGGTATTGTACACGACACCGTGACCCTTTTTCAGATGCAATGGCGAGACGACACTGAAATAAGTTTTCTCCGTACCCCAATGGCGCTAGTTTCGCTCTTGCACGTAACCATTCAACTGAAAATGGGTCTCATGGCTGAACCAGATATTGTGTTCACTGATGGAACTATTTTCAAGTTCCTCGATCATGTGGTTTGCGAAATCTCTCCGCCGCCCATTGTCCCTGAATCTTTTATGGACGCAACTCCACTGCTTTCTTGAGACTTTGTAATGATGTTTTGGATATGCTTAATTGTTCGGCCGCCTGTCGCGTGGAAGTGGTTGGCTGAATCTCAAACAATGTACGTACACGCTCCCTGTTGTAATCAGTAACAACTGTAGATTTCCGCCTCGGCACATTGCCTCTTTCATCTCAAACACTCCCGGTAGATTGAAATCTGTCCGTCAACTGTAAACAATGAAAATCAATGTGAGGTTAGGACCAGAACATCAGCCATCTGATGGCTTCAAAATCATTGCGACTTTCAAGTGTTATAACTTACCGTGCGATTACCACTTCACTGGGTGTCTTTTCTTTCCGAACCCTGCACGACATGCCCGTCGAACGGCGACCTTACCTCGGTTATTCTCATAAAATTTCCTTAAGATAAATAATCGTTCTTCCAAGGTCAGTGATTCCATATTGCTTATTCTTTATTTTCGGTAATCAAGCATTCACCTGAAATGAAATGTCAATTTATGTGCTATTACAATGAGAAAAAATTATACTTATATCAATACAATTGAAATTATGAATTTAATATATTTTCTATCATGTTTTTTGGATAACCTTGTATATATATATATGAATAATAAAAGCGTAAGTTTTCTCACTTTCTTTTTCTTATTATGAGATAAAGCATTTTTTTACGGACATCATCAATTTATATTTTAGTAGCGCTTGAGTGGGAAAAAAACGCCTATATTTTATTCTGTTCCATAACGGAGGTAAATAAAGAAGAAAAACTTCTATATTTAAAGAAAAATTCAGTTAACTAAAAACATCATGTAAAATCGCCATTTTGAAATATTTTGATAAAGCATGACTTAAATTAAATAATATATCTTCGTCTCTGTTCTACGAAATTTTCTTCTCACGTATTTTTTAGAAACGAAAACTTGAAAAAAAAAAATCCGTACAATAACTACGTAGCTTTTAAAAAAATCGAACAAAATTAAAATTGTTTAAAAAAAAAAAAAAAAGTTACATATTGTACACCTAATGCATATCTTAGCAAAATCTCAAAATATTTTCAGGAAAACTTTTTAATTCTATAACTTTTTAAAACTGAAAAGTTTTGCTTTACCAAAATTAAATTGCTTTATCAAAATTAAATATCACTTTTCACACATAAACTGTTAATTTAATCTTTTGTCTTACATATATCAGTACAAGCTTCGAAATTCCATGTTTTTACTATAAAAGCCTAGAAATGCGAAAAAGACGCGATAAATTGAAACACCAAAGGGGCAGCGGCAAAAGTTTTTTTTTTTTCTTTAATAATAGAGGGATGAAATTAATTAAATTATATTCTAATTCCTAGTCTAAAAAAAGGTGTCTTTTAATTTTTTTACAAATTTTCTTGTACAAATGTAGATCGTATAAATTTTAATACAAGAGGATCTGCAGATCAACAGAATCAACGTCCTGTTTCTATCATTCATTATCCATTGATCACTTTCATTTATTCCGTATAATTTACAATAAATATATATACTGATACATATATATTATTAGCTCGCTACATAAACAGATATGTTTTTGAGGGGGCTGCCTTCCCGTCAACTCCCGTTTTATCTGTCTGTGTATATCTATTTCTACATATGTTTATATGCATATTTCACACAGTATATCATAGGAAACATTGTGTGTTGTCCTGTAAATAAATTATTTAGTCTGTACGTACCTTTTGTCTAGAGAAAACATACGTTTAAGAATTTTACTGATGTATGCTGATTCCAGTATGCTGAATGTAGTATATAACTAAATTTAACATAATTGGCGAGATTAAGTGAGATTTTTCGGAAGGCTTTTGTAAGGTCCTGTTCATGTACATTATTTATTGTTTAAGTACACATTTTCTTTTGAAAGCATGATTTAAAGCATCCAAATAATGTATGTTAATTTCATTTTGTTTAATTCAGTTTAACCGTATTAAAATGAGTTTAAACGAAATCTACCCTTAGACCGTAACTGTAACAAAACGTATACACAAAGTGGTTTATCCTTGTACACAAATAATAAAAATGTTTACATTAAAACTTATACGACTATTTCTGAATAGCCTTTAAACATATGTACCAAATTGTAAGTAAACCGGTAGATTTTAGCTTTTTCTATTGCAATACATACAAAGTCGGTCCATAGGATGTAATGATAAGATAAACTTAGGTTTGTCCTGGTATACGAACTACAAATAAAAAAAAAAACACCCAGAACTATACAGCTACTTCTTTGCGGCCCATGAATATGTGTACCAAACTGCAATTAAATAGAGTTAATTTTGCGACCGTTATCGCGAGACATACATACATACAAACAGACAAAAGCATTTTGAGTTCCAACTCTAAACATGGATGACTCCACTGAGGTTTCGTAAACTTTATTTTCAATTGTATTCGGATTCTCTTCACAAAATAGGTTTATAGAAAATAAATATTAAAAACTATGTTATAGACATTAACATAAAGGTAACAATATACAGTTATATATTAAAATATATTACAAATAAGTTTACTTGTTAATGCATAACGAAATTTGTGTATTTTGAAGCACATAACTATGAACCAAGTAGGTTTATAACTGGTTTAAAAGCCTTAGTAAATACTAAAAATAATACCTGTAATTATCTTTATTTAGTAGTAATTCCAAAATTGCATAGAGATCCTATTAAATTTCGTACTGTTACTGTTACCTGTAATGCCTGTACTTCTAAAGCTAATATTATGTTGTTAAATATCCTTAAAAAAATTACATAGTTATATTGTTTCTAACAAGTGTAATTTTTTTTTCTAAAAAATAGTTTGCAACTCAAAAACAAAATTAAAAATTTTACTGATATTACTGGTATAAAAATATTTGATTTCAATGATCTTTTTAATAATATTGTTATTAAAGATATGTTTGAAATTATAAATAAACTTTTTGTAGAAAATCTGCAGTGTCTAAATCTAAATAATAACATAACTCCTTCAGCCTTTAAAACTCTGACTAGGTTTATCCTTTACCATAACTATATTTTATTCAATAATTCATTATATAAACAACGTTTAGGATTGCCACAATGTGGCATTGCTTCTAGTATATTAGCTGATCTATACTTATATTATTATGAGCGTGACATTGAGTGTACTAAATTTAAATTACTACGATACATAGATGATATAATTATATTATATTTGGATAAACATCACACAGATATTTTCGAGGGTCTACAAATCATCCTTAAAGTAGTCGTGAGACATGCCTTCTAAATTTGGCAAAAATGTACGAAATGTCAATATGAAGCATGTCATCACTCGGATTTTATTGATAAAGTGGGTTTTATTATTAATTTCCTCTGGGCTATTTCGACAGTCTTGAATGCCTCCTTAAGGTGGTCTGAAGACATGATTTCAAGGATTTGATCCTTCAGTGAGCGTATGACTCACCATCACAAGGAAAATAAAATTAATCAAAATTTAGGGAGGTAGAGTGTACGAACTAGCCATTTTTGATACACGTATGCGTCATAAAAATTACTTATGACGTCATATTCATTAAGTAAATTTTTGTAGATAGCTGGATTCAAAATCATGGAGTAAACTAATTTTCATACTTTCTTACAGTAAAACAAATAAATAATTAAAAACATAAAATAAATAAATACATAAATAAATTTATTTCATCTATTTTATCTTCTATTTAAAGCTGCAAAAAATAATAATATATCTTAATAACATAAATATCTTTAAAAAAGAAAGAAAAGAAAGAAAAAAGTACAATGAAATTATTTATTCCTTAAATTAATACAGTAATTATTGTTAGGAAATGCCGCTTTATAATAAAAAAAAAAAAAAAAAAACTTTATCCAAATTATATTAAGTTTGTAATTACAAAACAATCTTGTCGGACTAATCTTTTTTAAATGGTCTCATATTAAATACGTGAATTCCATTTTTTTTTCTTTTTTTACAAATTTGCATCTATAAATATCGATAGTATTATTGTGACGCAGGATACAAAAGGTCTTTTTTTTTTTTTCTTCTTTTCTCAAAAGAGGTCAATACAACTTTTGTGAAAATAATATTTATAAAAAGCTCAAATGCAAATAAACTATCTTTTTTTTTTTTTTTTTTTTTTTTTTTTTCCCTCATAAATTATTGTATTTTAAGCTGATAACGTCGATTTCATATCAGTTTCTTACAATGATTATATCAGTTATAGGTATCGATATTTCTTTTATTTTTGTATATAAACACATTACAGATATCAGATAATCGAAAGCGTTGGAATACTTCTTTTTGTTTCAAAACCGAATTATTGAACGGTAAGTAATAATAATCGTTTTCCGATGCGTATCATGGTCATTTAAGTGAGAAACTTTTTAAAATGGCACCAGTTTAAAAGAACATTTTTAAGTTAATGAAAGAAAGTTATTTGTATAAAATTTAAATTTACAGAGTACATATTTGTAAATTACTATAGATGAAGAGTTTTTGAAGAACAAAATATGTTTTCTGTAATTTATTAGAAACCATTTCTTCTAAAATTGTATTAAAAATTAAATAAAAATATAATAAAAGAACAAATAAAAGTTACTAACAAATAAAACATTTACTACTCATGGATCCCCGTGGCACGCTTTGACAACTCATGTGCACGGCATTATCCAACAACAGTTCAAAGTGAAAACCGAACTAACTGAATTTTGTCTTTTTATGTGAAATCCATAAATTGAATTTCTCCCTTAAGTAAAATTTAATTTTGAAGGAGAGGTCTTTATTTTTTTAACCCAAATGTTGCTGGATATGCTGCTTTATTCAAGGTGGTAAAATTGTAATAGCGTCTCTTTATTATTATTATTATTATACTCTCTTTAAAGTAATGTTTTATCTAGAACTCCTTAAATAAAATATAGAGGCCGACGCATCGCCGCAATTTTTTTTTTTTTTACCTCAGAAGAGGTCAGCATTCCCGCTTGGCGTCTTTATCGCTTTCTTGCGGTTTTAAGAAATCTTCATCTCAAGCTACGATCGGTCAACAAAAGCAATAAGCAACAATAATATTGCTAACAGCACTTTTTTTCACATTGCATTATCAGGATATCCTGTGGATGTATTGGAAATAAGATGCATTATTAGGGCTGTTTCTGTTTCTTATACAAAATGTCGCCAAAACTCAAATACACATTAATAAAAGGTCTTCTTAAATCGATTTATCAATATGAATATAAATATTATGATTAAAATGACACATATTGCAGTATTTTTCCATTAATACGTGTAAGAAATACAAAGGAAAATATAAGTAAATATAAGTAATGTTGTTTTATTTTTCTCAAATTATCTTATGGAAATCTGAACATTTTATATTATTTTATTGAGTGATTATAGCAGCTTATCGTTAAACAAATCTCATATCGTACTTTATTTAGCTAAAGTTATGAAATATAGTAAAAGGAGTAGTCTCAAGTTAGTCAAGAGGATAAAAGTAAATAACAACTGTTTACTTATCAGTGACACGCGCTGGGTACATGTGGCAACCCTAAGACAACAAAATGCCTGATGCGCCAGCTCGTATATATTGGAGCCTTAGTTTTACCCACATCTATGAAAGATTTAAAATACATCACAAGAAAAACGATAAATAAAAGCAGAGGAATTTCACAACTGCTTTCTTTTTCACGAAATTAATCAATAATACATATTTTGGATAACGATAACAGCAGCTAGGAACAATAATAGCTCTAAATATTTTAACGTCAATATTTTGATGAATATAAAACTTCTTCACATGTGTACAGTTTTATTTTTTGCAGATTGTACTATCCATTAAATAATTTAGAAATCTTATGGTACAATCTTATTAGAAAAGTTTTGTTATATCAATCATGTTGGATCCTTTCAATACACGCTGTGCAGTAAACTTTGGAAACATCCCATTTTAATTTACTTTCTCTCACACATTGAGCTTGAGTGATTAGCCTTAGTTAAGAAAATACAACATTATTTTCTTTCTTCATCTATATATTTTCCTGAATTTTTTCCGTTCTAACTTCTTACATATAATATATAACATACCACACTTATTTTTCATAATTACTATATATATATATATATATATATATATATATATATATATATATATAATTCAAAATTCACAGAAAAAAAATCAAAAAATATTGAACTTAGCACTATGCTGTTTATACTGAAGTTATATTCTAAGAAAAATATGGGATTTTTTTAGGCAGCAGAAGATTGATTAGAAAATTAGTTTATTTTTTTCATTAGATAGCGCTTTAATTCTAAAATTACTTTTTTCCAGCGTCGCCTAACATTCAACGCCGTAATTAAAATATTAATTATCAATGGAAGGACCGTCATGCAAGAGAATGACCGTTAGACTTTGAGCACTGGGAAATCTCCTCAAAAAAATTTCAGTATTCGCAAAATGGTATCATTTAATCATGCGGATCTGTTTGAAATATGAGAGGATACTTCGATATACACGATATGCTGAAAATAATAAAAATAATATTTTTTTCTTATGTACTAAAAAAAATCCAAACTTGTCTGTATATTTTAGTAAAAATCATATGCAGCTACAGTGAGTACGTTTAGAACCACACACACTCACACACACACATAATATATATATATATATATATATATATCTTTTTCTGAGACTTTTGGATCACCGGTATTTAAATATTTATAGAAAATTACCAAAAAAGAAATAGAGAATGATGAAACTTTATGTAATAAGTAAGCTGATTGAAAGAGATAAAAAAAATACGAAGAAACAAAATAAAATGAATAATATCGTACTGTTGCTGATTACCAACTTTTTCAACGGCATTTTGCAATAGAGCATGCAAAGATCACGATTTCTATGTTAAAGAGAGCATAAAATTGAAATTTTTCTTTAACCTCTGCCCAAATAAACATCATTATTAAGAAAAGAAAAAGAAAAAGAAAATAAAAATGAAACATAATAATCAAAAAATTTAAATTAAATTAAATTAATGAAATATGATATATTGAGGAATGGATGAAATTATCAAGAATGCGGGAATGAAATTTTCAGTCATTCTTAAGAGAATTAATAAATAATAAAAATAGTTAAAAAAAAAAAAAAAAAAAAAAAAACTACAAATTGTTTTTTAAATTTATGCAATTGTTAACGGAACATTTATCAATTATTTGTTTAAATTAGAATTACTTTTTATCAGCAACTTTCAATATCATCTTACTTAATCTTTATAAAAATTTGTGAGGAAAAAAAAAAAAAAAAAAAAAAAAAAAACATTATTTTCTGTAAAATATCTACCAAGAGAATATTCTTTTTGCAGAACAAAATAATTATATCCTTTCACCACATTGGACTTAAAAATATGTAAGCCAGAAGTGTAGAAATAAAACTTGCCTTGAATAATTTTTTTTGATATTCATCACAGAAAGAAAAAAAAAAAAAAAAAAAAAAAAAACAGGCTACTCGTTATGTTCCATGACAAATGATGGATTTATGCGTGACGCGAATACATTCTGAAAAACTATTTTCTTTGAAATGGGACGTGAGAAATATTGTATGAAGTCGTTAACACCCCAAGTTCTATATTACATTTTCTCGATTATGAATGGACATGGATTTTCAAAATTTCAAAACGATTTGTACTTAGATTTCTTTTCCTTTCCTTTTCTTTCTTTTGTTACAGAATGATCATTGTTATTATTTGTCACCATCATCATATAGATATCCCATTTAATTTTACTGTTTTTTTTTTTTTTTTTTCAAAAGTAATATTCGATAATATAAGTGCTGATACATTTCTTACATTGTATTAGAGTTTTAACATTTTGTTACATATCGTCAAATAATGAACCATGCACATTTAAATACCTTCTAAAACAATTAAACATGAATATATGTCGAATAATGATATATATATATATATATATATATATATAACTCTTTCATTTTTCACTTTAAAATTTAATATGTGCATTTATTTTCATGGTTGTTTAAGACTATAATTTATTATTGTGTTTAGAAAAAATATTTTGAGTTTATTTAGGAGTTTATAGATAGTCATAAATAGATATTTTTATGGTATATATTTTAAATTATGCATTAAATATTAATGAGGTGTCCCCGTTGAAATAATGTGTTGATTTTCGCAAATTAAACACAAATGTGAAGCTTTTGAAATATACTATATAATAAATCAATGATTTCATAATAATGTGAAATGTACCATAACATTTGATTTCAAAAGCGTTACTTTCTGCATGCTACGAAAAATGCGGAGTAAAACAAATTACACAAATTTCTAATTTTTCCCTTTGAGAGTAAGTCTTTCTTTCTTTTTCTTTTTTCTTTTTTCTTTTTTCTTTTTTTTTTTTTTTAATTGACTTTTAAGATTTGGCCATTGGCGAGCTCCAGAGCCGACATTATGATGGGAATTTTAATTTTTTCCAAATTAATTGTTATGAATAATGAATATAACGCACACACACATATATGTATATATGTGTGCGTGTGTGTGCACGTATACTAATTATTATTATTAATTATTATTAATTATTATTATTATTATTATTTATTTATTTATTTATTTATTTATTTATTTTTATTTATTTAATTTTATTATTATTATTATTATACTTTTTTAATAATTACAAATTTCAAAAATTAACTAATTTGTAAGTTAAAAATGATGTATTTAAACTATTGGATTATTATTATTATTATTATTATTATTATTATTATTATTATTAAGATTTTAAAATTGATTTAAATGTTAAAATCTAAATTTATAATCCATGAAGCAATAACATTTTTGTTCCGTGTGTGTATGAGTTCGTGTATTAAGCAAACATCAAATCAATGATTAGAAGAAATTAGGAATAAGATTTAATTATTGAATTTACTAAAATATATGATAACCATAAAATCTAGACTAAAACTAGATAAATTTTAAGTTTTTTATTTATTATTTTTATTTACCAGAACATACATTTTTTTTTTTCTGTATAGAAAGTTAACGAGAATATTTTTGTAAATAGATTTATGTAAAATTGATCTGTAATGAATAAATAAATTAACTTTATATATATATATATATATATATATATATATATATATATATATATATATATATATATATATATATATATATATATATCAAAATCTAAGTTTCCATTGTCATTAAATGTTTTTAATTTTAGAAAGTTCATTTATATATTTATCATATCATTTTTAGTTAATGAAAGACTATTAGGATAATTATCTATGAAGGCAATGTCTAACAATTATTTTTTACAATGAGTTTTCGAAATGTCGGTCATCGACTGTGACACAAGTTGGGATCTTCTTCGGAAGTGAGGTGACGGTGCGGTGCAAGTAGTTTAGTTATAAACACTCCCACATTTTGTTCAGGGCTTTCTTGAGTCTATCAAATGTATCATTTTCTGTGTTCGCAATTGTTCTTCAAAGAACCCACACATTGAAAAATCCATTGGATACAAATCGAAGCTGTTAGAAGAACACATGTATTTGGTCAGATACCTTTTCACTTTGAAATCGATTAAAGCAACCGTTCATTTTACTCCATGGGCCAGAGCAAAAACTTGGTGAAATATCTTAGCCTGGTGATCTTGCTTCCATGGAAGTACAGCTTTCTCTCAAACAACTTTCTGATAAACTTTTCCATTCTTTTTGCGTTTTCTTTGAAAAAAACAAAAACAAATGAGTCTTCCCATTGTTGCTAATCTCAGCTTAAACCATCAAATATTTTAGAAACAAATAACTTGTTGCAACCTTTCGTTTTCTGGTATTCTTGAGAGCAAGATTAAAAAGTTTGTGATGCTTTTCAGAGTTTTTAGCGAATGAAGCAGTTAAAACTTTCTCATCGGACCACAAAATTTATTAGATAAGCCGCACTTTGAAAAAATCGCGAAACTTTTTTGTTTATCTAGTAGATTTTGCTTTCCCTGATCACTCAAAAACTGCCTGTTAAGTAAATACAAATTATTTTAATAAAGATTTTTTAAAGATAAAAACATTACAACAGCAAAAAAGTGATTATAAAGAAGTAGGTAGTCCATAAAATCTCCTCAATTTTTTTTCCGGATACTTAATAGCATTTTCTTCTATGTCAGAAAAGGGAAATGAAAATGTATACTTTTTTAAATGTATATTTTTCTTAATGACAAAAAAGGAAAAAAAAAATAGTTTCTTTAAGTTCTTAAAGCTCTAGAAATTTCTTAATTCCTTTTTAACCAATTATCCGATTGAAATAAATCATACGGAGGTAGCTAGATTTTGCCCTGATTGAAAATTCTGTACCAATTTTCGTAATTGCCGATAGAACGGGTAGCTTTAACGAGCTAAAAATCCAACCATGTTCACTGAGTTATAGAAATAAGAGAGTCATTTATTTCACGGTCATTACTGGTATGTTTAAAGAAATATCCGGAAGAATTCCAAAGCACTGAGTTTTATAAGAAGTATTTCTATAAACCAAATTTAAATAAATTTACTTGACAGAAATCTCAATGAAATTGAAATATATTTTTTATATGCACAAAAGGATGCTTTCTATAAAGTGTAGTATGATTAGCATTAAGAATTAAAAGGTCACACAAAAAATATACAGTTATATTAAGGGCTATTTTTTGAAAGTTACTAGAATCGCATTTCCGTTTACATTAAGCGTATTTAACTCTTTCTAACAATGAATTAAAATTTGTCTTTCTCTCTCTCTCTGACTGTCCAACTATCTATACCTCATTCTACCCGCCTTAAGAGTACGTAAATAATATCAGAATTTTTAAGAAATTATAAATGTTCTTCATGTTCACTATGGAATGTTTCCTTTTCTAAATGTCATTAATAGATCCTGTACGAATGGTTTCTCTATATGGACACTCAAATGTAATGCCAAAAAATTGTGTTTTAGGTCAGACACATTTTAAATTACATTTAAATAAATTTTCACTGCAAAAATTACAAAGAAATTGGCATTTATTGTTAATATGCTAAAATAATGTTTTGAATAAAATATAATATGATTAATCTTCATATTTACAAGACTACACTAAAATAATCAATACATTAAGGGCTACAGTTAGAATCTAAAGGCAGGATTTTCTCTTGTGTTAAACATTTTAACACATTCGAACAATGTTTAAGAGTTATTACAAATTCATTTAGTCTATTTCTATGTCTATCAGTTCTTCTGTTTGTCAGTTGTGTTATAACGTAGACAAAGAACAACTTAAGTTTTTCAACGCAACAATTATGTGTAGATGGAAATAATTAATAATCAATACGTACGCATCATTTTTCGTTTTTTTTTTTTTTTTTTTTTTTTTTCTTCACGCAACACCAGAAATAATTGCGTTTAACAGTTAACTAAAAATATATATTTTATATTAAGTATTGTTTATAGGTAAGAAAATAGTAGATGTTTATTTTATTACAAAATATGTGTTCTGAAAAATATTTTTTTGTTAAAAAATGAATTTCAAACTGAAAGCACCAAAAAATTTCAAACCAAAATTTTTGAAATTTTTCATATTTGAATGAGTTTACATAACTTGTATTAAAATTTTTTTCATGATAAAATAACGTTATGATTAAATCATAATAGTCGCAATTTATCTATAGTTTTCACCTTTTAAAATATTGTAATTCAAAAATTGATCAATTTCTACATTAAATTTTAATTCAGTTTTTTATTTTTATTTAGTTAGATTTTTCTTTTTTCATCTCCAGCCTTTATTTTATTTTTATTTTTTTTCTTCTATTTAAATTTTACGATTAGTTCATGAGTCCGCTTAGTTTCAGCAGAAGCTGCGGTCACATGTTCAAAAGAATGCGACCTTTGGCTTATATATTGTCCTTCAGATCCTTAAGGTCACTCAGATTTAGGTTTGGCGCGTGCGGGGGACAGTCAAAATCACAAACGGTTTTGCTAGATTCGCCGGTTGGGGCTTACAATGATCGTATCGGCAGAAGAGTTGTGGCTGCGGATTGAGTTGTGGTTGCTCACTTGTTGCAACAGTTGTTGAGGCTTGGGAAAAAGGCGGGAAAACGTGTCAATTTCAAGCGTGGTTTTAATTAATTTAATTGGGAAAAATTTATAACGAATGTACAATTTGAAGTCTTGAAAAAACAATTGAATTTAAAAGATTTAAGTGTGAAAGAGTAGTGAAAATACCACATTTAAGACGAGCAAACGAACTCGTCACTGTAGTAATTACTTTAGAAACTATCTGTAGTTTTTTCTGTTTTATGCTCCCTCAAGGAAATAAGTAGTGTACTATAAAAAATACTTAAAATATTTAATTATTTATTCATACGTTTTCTTAATATAAAACTTATGTATATATATATTTCTCTATATTGTAGTTCCTGATTAGACTCATTAATCACGAGTCAGAAATTATAGAAATCTATCGCAAATAAAGATAAATTATTTATAAAAAAATAATATAATAATAATTTCTAGCTAATAAGTAAAAGTTTTTCTTTCTCTCTGAATTTTCCTGATACTTAACAAACCTTTTGATATAAAGTGGCCTTTTGATATAAGTTTTGATATAAAGATTCACTGTTTACGAAAATGCTGCCACCAGTTGCATGAAACACGTTAAAATTTTCGCATACAAAATCTGTAATATATATATGTGTGTGTGTGTGTGTGTGCGTGTGTGTGTGTGTGTGTGTGTGTGTGTGTGTGTGTGTGTGTGTGTGTTAGGCGACGAACCACCGCATTGGCATAGAAATGTATGTTTGTACCTCAACGATAGTCTACCCCACTTCTGAATTAAATGCGCGGGATCAAATGATACGCCGTTGCTGTCTTGACTACCGAGATCTCCCGACATAATTACTTTTAATTTTTTTCTCTATCTGCTCATGCCTCTATTTACCCAGGATTCACAACAACTGAATGAGGGGATAATTGAAGTGTTCCATTCATTGACAAATGTGAACTATCAAATATGATATATAAATGAATTCTATCACGGTTATGGGAGGAACTGGAATACAACATAAATATCTGCAGTATCACCGAAGGCACAGAAATATAACATCTATAGAAATTTCGAAAAATTTACTTTCACAGCAACTTTTATTCATGAAAATAAAGTAATTACAGCGTTAATAGGTATGTTGCAAATTGAATTGTCTTTGCATCCTCTCAGGTGGCGCGACTAGTCGTCATTTTTCGACGCGCCGATGTACGATTACTGACTAGTTAAGAATGTGATCTGAAAGGATTCGGTCATGCTTGACCGTTTAAAATATATAGCGCTTAAGAAATGTTTATTTATGTTTTTATTGTGAATCCGTTATATGTTGTTTTGTGAAGTGAATAAATAAAATGCAAAAGAACAAAATTTCATCATTTATGGTTTATGGAAATTATTATTACGGAACATTGAAAGATTTATGAACACAATTTTGGTGACCCTAGGATGTGACTGTTTGCATTTATTTGGACGACATGCATTTTTTTTTGGATAATTATGGAGTGAAATGAATCCGCTGAGCATGCATCGGATATGGGAGGTAGGCTTTTTCCCTTATTGTTTCATTATTTTGGTTTGAGTTTGGGGGTTAAAAGTTATGGTTTCGTTTAACAGAAAAGTCTAGTTTTTGTTCTAAAATGGTTGCAGTCTGTGAGGACATCGAATTCATTTGGTTTATATATAATATTATTTATAATTTATAAATTTTGCTGATATATGAAATAAATGGTTTCAAATTTGAATAATTAAAAAATAGTTTGGGTTTTAAATATAAATGGTTTCATTCAACATTTAAATAATTGAAACTTACTTTCGTTTCATAAAATGTTGTTTAAATGGTGTTTCTTTTTGTTTCTTTGAAAACGAAATTGTTTTTTTTTTAATGGAATATTATTTAATTTTTTGTTTCTTGCAATGCTATTAAAATAGAGTTACTTCTGATTTAATACAAAATTATTTATTTAGTTTTGGTTTCATTAAAGGCTATTTTAAATTGATTTACTTCTGTTTTAACGATATTTATTTTTTTGTTCTTAAATGATATTTAAAGATGATGTTTACATTTTTTTGATATATAGATAATACATGTTTATTTTTATTTAATAAATATATGGATAGGGGTTATTATTAAGCAATTAGAAGGTTTCATAATTTTTATTTTTGTTCTCTTGTTACGATATTGGGTTTAAAATGGATCTAGAAAGATTGAAGGAAAAAAGAAGAGGTTTAAGAACCTCATTTACGAAATATTTGGGGAAAATAGAAACAATCCTGAACTCCGAAATTACGGAGGAGTACACGAAATTAATGAAAATTGAGGAGCTTCTTAGATTAAAGGCTCAACTCCTGGACAAACAGGCAGAACTCGTAAACATCGATTATGAAATACAAACAAAAATTAAAGTTAAGGATATAGCTGAAGATGTGGCAGGCTGTGAGGAATACAGGGAAAAAGGGATCGATGTAAAAACAAAATTAGAAAGGCTAGTGGATAATTTAAATGACAGGCCGTTGCCTGGTGTTATTCAGATCGCTAGATCAAGTGATCAAACAGGGATTGGTTCAGAGAACCTAACAGTTAGAACTGAAACCAGAAGTACAGTTAAACTTCCGAAATTACAAGTTGTAAATTTTCTTGGTGACTGTAGTTCATGGTTGGACTTCTGGAACTCTTTCGAGGTAGCGATACATAATAATAATTCTTTAAGCAAAATTGAGAAATTTTCGTATTTGAAATCTTTCTTAGGAGGTGTCGCCTTGAGCGCTGTATCTGGGTTTTCATTGACAGAATCTAATTACGATGCATCAATACAATTACTTAAGGAACGTTTTGGACGAAGTGACGTAATTATATCGTCCCACATGCATAAGTTACTATTAATAGAACCGGTGAAATCATGCGCGAATGTTACTGAATTAAGGAGAATGTACGACGCGATTGAGGTACAAATTCGTTCGTTACAATCATTAAATGTAGCAACAGGCACTTACAGTAATCTGTTATGCCCTGTAATATTACAAAAACTACCGGAAGAATTAAATTTAAGTTATAATAGACAGCGTAATTCAGATGAATTGTTTGATATTTCTAAATTAGTTGATTTTATATGTAAAGAATTAGAAATACGAGAAGCATCGATAATTTTAGCGAATCCCAGAAATAATAGCGCAAATGAAAATAATTTTCGGAATAAAATGACAGGCCACAATAAACCTTACTTAAATTCTAAAAGGAGCGAATATCATCCCCCTAAATCATCAGCTTCCGTTTTAGCGACTCAGGCGGAAAGAAATTTATCTGGTTATCATAATAGGTATTCTTATGATAATAATAGGCCTAAATTTAATAACAAAAGAAATACGAGTTCGTTTTCTCAAAATACTGGAGTTCAGGGCTGTTTGTTTTGTTCCTCGGCACATATGAATCATGATTGTTCCTTAAATGTTTATGATAAGAAAAAGGCTTTAATGGCCAAGGGATTATGTTTTATATGTTTTTCAAACCATTTGAGTAAATTTTGTTCACGTAAAGATCATAAGTGCAAGTATTGCGCGTCTCCCTGGCATAACTCATTAATATGTAATACAGAAAGAAATGAATCCCGCTCAGTTGAGGATAAAAAACAAATACAGTCAGAAAGTTCTTTAAATTTGGTTTGTAATAAGAATAAAGAGCTTGAGGACACGCCGAATGATTCGGTGTTGTTGCAGACTGTAACGGCAAGTGTATTTAATGTTCAGGCCAAATGCCATTTATTGAGGTGTCTTATTGACAATGGAAGTTCTAGGACATTTGTATTGCGCGAAGTGTGCAATTTATTGGGATTAAAATCAATCGGGAAGGAAACCCTTTTAATTTATACTTTTGGCAATGAAAATACTGAAAGGAAAACTTATGATATTGTAGAAATAGTATTACATAATGTAAGAGAAACTAATAAGAAAATTAAATTAAGGGCTGTGGTAATTGATTCAATTACATTTGGGGAAATTAAAATTCCTTCACAATGGGTGCGTAATGTCGCACTAGAAAAAGGCATTGAATTGGCAGATAAGGGTAATTTAAGTAAAATTCATGTACTTATTGGATCGGATTACATTGGGGAAATTCTTGGAGAAAGGAACGTGAGAATTTCTAAACGATTAATGGCAACAGATACCTTATTTGGATTTGTGATACAAGGAAAGGAAAGGGACCCTAAAGCACTTAAGAATTGTCAGAAAGTGCGCGTTAATCATTTACATGTTGTTAAGGAGGAATTGGACCATCAAAGGGTTAAAAATTTATGGGAATTAGAGGCAATTGGAATTAATCCGGACAAAGAACATTCTAAATCAGATGATGAAATTTTAGAGTTATTTAGGCAAACCACTACTTATAAGAATAAAAGATATGAAACGCGATTGTTGTGGAAAAATAATGTTAAGGAATTGGATAGTAATTATGGGATAGCAAGACGACGCTTGTCTCATTTGAACACTGTTTTTGGTAGGAATCCGGACTTATATTTTAAATATAAGGAAATTATTGAGGAACATTTAAAGTTGGGCATCATAGAGGAAGTAGCGTCGGATTTAAATGAAAATACGGGTACAGGCTATTACATGCCGCATCATGCAGTAGTACGCGAACAAAAGAAAAGTTCTAAGGTTAGGATAGTTTTTGACGGTTCATGTAAGGGCAGGGATGAATTATCTCTTAACGATTGTTTAGAGAGCGGTCCTAATTTAAATCCAGATTTACTCAGGATAATTTTGAGGTTTAGGTTACACCCTGTAGCGTTTTGCGCAGATATTCAACGAGCTTTTCTAGAAGTAGGAATCGCGGATGAGGATAGGAATTTTTTGAAATTTTTATGGAATGATGGGGAGGGGCCCGATCTCCATTCCGATGCTGCTAAACGAATTAGGACATTACAATTCTGCAGAGTTCCCTTTGGGGTGAAATGTTCCCCATTTCTATTATCGGCAACAATCAGGCTTCATTTGAAAAAATTTGAGAATGACTACCCGGAAGCAACAGAAATATTAAGATCTCTATACGTCGATGATCTCATCTCTGGCACTGATGATGTGAACAAGGCATTACAATTGTCTAAAGAAATGATGTACATTTCAAGTGAAGCTAGCATGAATCTCAGGGCTTGGATTTCCAACTCTTCTAAACTTAATCAGTTGTGGAAGACAGACAATTTCGACTGTCGAGAAGATCCGGAGGAATCCAATGTTGAACTAAAAATATTAGGAATTATTTGGGACAATACGAATGACGAATTACTGATTGACACTTCACAATTTAACAAATTACCGGAGGACAGATTTATAACAAAGCGATATATTTTGGCTGTTTGCGGAATGTTATTTGATCCATTGGGGATCATGAATCCATTTTTGATTCGCATAAAAATTATATTACAATCAGTATGGGAAAATGGTAAACAGTGGGACGAACCTGTTCCACATGAAATTGAAATGTTGTTTTTAGAATGGCTAAATGAAGCTAAAAATTTGAAGTTCACTGGAATTCCTAGGCTGTATTTTAATGAATTCTGCTGGAACTCAGTAGAGGTACACATATTTTCCGATGCTAGCCCAAAATGCTATGGTTCAGTAGCTTATTTTCGATTTACGAATTCTGAAGAATGCAAAACAAGTTTTATAATTTCTAAGTCTCGACTAGCCCTTTGAAGAAGATTACATTACCGAGACTTGAATTACTTGGCACTTTAGTCTCAGCAAGATTAGGATCATATCTTAAATCTGTTTTTCCTATGCTCGACCCCAGCAATATTTTTTATTGGACTGACTCTCAGATTTGCCTTCATTGGATAAAAGGTTCAGTTAACGATTATAAGCAATTTGTGAAAAACCGAGTGATTGAAATCAAGGAAAAAACTGATCCTGAAAAATGGCACTTTTGCAAAGGCAAGGTCAATCCGGCGGATAAATTAACGAGAGGTGTGAAAGCAAATTCCTTAATGAATGATAAGGTATGGAGTCAAGGACCAGCTTGGTTGTCAGAATTAAGTATACCATATGACTCTCTAATGGAATTTTCCTGTGACATGGACAGCGTGGTTGAAGAAAGACATGGAGTTACAACACTTCAGGTTAACGTAGAAGTTCCAATGCCATTATTAAATCTGGAGAATTACAGTACTTTGAATAGAGTTTTGAGAACAACCGCCTATGTTTTTAGATTTCTAAATAATATCAAATCTAGGTCTGAAAAACGTTCAGGAGCGCTGACAGCAAATGAAATATCTGCAGCAGAAAATTATTGGCTTCTATTTGTGCAGCAAAGTGAATTTAACAAAGAATATACTACATTAAAGGCAAAAAATTCAGTTTCTCCTGATTCTAAGTTATATAATTTGAATCCCATTTTGACAACAGAAGGTCTAATAGTATTAAAGGGAAGAATTCAAGGCTCTAATTTTTCTGATGAATCTAAGCATCCAATTATTTTGCCGAACAAGGCTCGATTTACTAATCTTTTGATCATGAAGGAACACGAAAATTTAGGTCATTCTGGTATATCTGACACACTCACTCAAATAAGAGAACGCTTTTGGATCATTAAGGGCAGGCAAGCTGTGAAATCCTGCTTGAACAAATGTTTTCTATGCAGAAGGTTTAAGGCCAAACAAGGACAGCAAATAACAGCTCCGCTACCCATAGCAAGAACTAGTGAGGCTCAACCCTTTGAAGTCGTCGGAATCGATTTTGCTGGACCCTTATTCACAAAAGACAACAACAAATCTTACATTGCATTATTCACTTGTGCAGTCACTCGAGCAGTGCACTTGGAAATAGTCTCTAGTCTCAGTTCTGAACATTTTTTACATGCATTCAGACGTTTCATCTCCAGAAGAGGTATGTGCAAGGTTGTGAATTCCGATAACGCTTTGACTTTTAAAGGTAGTGAAAAGGAACTAAAGAAACTTTATATGAACATTAAGAACTTTGAAATTCAGAACTATTTTGGTAATAAGGGTATCAAATGGAATTATATAGTAGAAAGAGCCTCATGGTGGGGGGGGGGTTATTGGGAGCGAATGGTTCGTATGACAAAGGTCATTTTGAGGAAAATTCTTGGTAGGGCATTAGTTACATTTGAAGAACTGCAAACTATACTTGCAGAAATTGAATCTATTATTAACTCTCGACCTTTAACTTATGTATACAATGACCCTGTAGAGCCATTCCCTCTCACCCCAGCCCACTTCTTAATAGGAAAAAGGTCAACTGCATTGCCACCACAAAGTGGCCGTTTAGTGATAGCAAGTCAATCTAGTTCTCAAAAACTTTTAATTAAACGATACTTGTATCGTGAGAGACTTCTTAACGAATTCTGGAAGCGCTGGAAATTTGAATATATTTTGCAGTTGAGAAATGCTAATGTTGTAAAACCTGTTAATCCAATTTCTAATTTTAATATAGGTGATATAGTCCTAATAGGTGATGACAAGGCCCCAAGACAATTTTGGAAGTTAGGAAAAGTAATTGAGACACATGTAGGACGTGACAATAAGGTAAGATCTGTAACCTTAAAAACTTCATCAGGAATGTTAAAAAGACCCATTCAACTTCTTTGTAACTTGGAAGTCCAAGGGGACTTACCTTAATTAAACCAACTGTTCACCTGTAAGGTAATATTAATATTGTTTTTCATTTTTCAATTGTATCCAGGTAACATTGATTTTTGTATTTGATATAATTTCTATTTTTCAGTATTATGTGGTTGTGAAATTTATTATTATGTACTATTTTTATTGGTTGTAATTTTTTAAATTGTATTTGTATTGAACTTAACTTACCTTTCGGGGCGGGAGGATGTTGCAAATTGAATTGTCTTTGCATCCTCTCAGGTGGCGCGACTAGTCGTCATTTTTCGACGCGCCGATGTACGATTACTGACTAGTTAAGAATGTGATCTGAAAGGATTCGGTCATGCTTGACCGTTTAAAATATATAGCGCTTAAGAAATGTTTATTTATGTTTTTATTGTGAATCCGTTATATGTTGTTTTGTGAAGTGAATAAATAAAATGCAAAAGAACAAAATTTCATCATTTATGGTTTATGGAAATTATTATTACGGAACATTGAAAGATTTATGAACAAGGTATGCTATTTTTTAGTCTTATCCAAAAAGAAATAGCCTGTATTTAACTGTTCAATTATGTATTTTTTAATTCATCATACATTCGTAGTTAAAACAATTACTGTGGAAATGCTTATATTTAAATCAATGTTTATTATAATTGTATTGTTATTATTTATGTGGTGTTTTGTGTTATCTACTCTGTAAGTGGTAATACATTTTACTGAAAACTCTGAAATCAGAAATTTTCAGCTGAATAATCCCCCCTCCCCCCTGTAATAATAACAAAAACAATAAAGAATTGCTTTATGTGTCATTGTATATTTGAAAAAAAGTATTTGTTTTTCAAACAAATCAAAATTTTGAATTTATTTTATTTTATTTTATTTTATTAATGAATATAATCAAAATATTGTTTAATATAAGTTTCAAAATACTTTTCTCAGAATCTCAATTTAGTATTATTTGAAAAAGTCAAATATGCAGAATTCTTCTATTGATTAAATTACTTGCTGTTTCCTTTATAGATTAAATTGTACACATTTTTTTTTTCCTTTTCTTTTGTAAAGCACAGTTCTTGATTGGAAAGTATTTCTTTGAATAAACATTGCATTTCCATGAATTTAATCACGAATGATTTTTGCTTCTTTTCAATTTATTTGCATCAGGACTCAAGAAAACTGAGCTTAAGGGAAAATAAACGAATTTGAAAGAATTTTATTCACAAATAGATTTTACTTTTAATTTTTTATAGTGTTTTGTAATAAATCTTCTTGTTTACATTCTGTATCCACAAGCAAAAATATGTTTAAATAAGGATAAGATTTTTTAAATCAATCTGATAAGATCTAGGAAATATTCTTTCTTTAATGTTTCGTCGTCAGTAATATATTTTACAAATATCTTGCACTCATTGCATTCACGAAAATATGATATTCAATTTCTATGTCAGTATATTCAGATAAAATAATATTTTATCGATTTCTGTTATTTATTGTAATTCTTCAAATAAACATTTTTACGAATGACTTCATTGTAAAATTTAAAGTGCATTTTGTTTTGTACTTACTAGATTTAATAATATATGTACAAACATGACTTTAAAAATTGTTCATCAAATAATGTTACATTGCGATTTAAAATTCAAAAACGAAAATTATTTTTTGTATTATTTATGTATTTCTTATAAAATTATCTTTACATTTTCTGTGTTAAACCTTTTGTGTGTTTATTATGCAGATATATTTTAATAATTCTTTGAAACTATTGCTGTGCTTTATATAATTGATCATCATTTAAATTATTTTTTTTTTAAACTTATCTCTGAAATTTTTAAAATATGTTTTTACTTAAAATTAAAACGAAAATAAATTTATAATTATTCCAATATACAATTTCTAAGTTAAAAAAAAAATGACCTAAGCATTTCACTCTCTTGGAGACAAAGGAACAGTTGAAGAAATACTGTAAGTTGTTTTATAATATATCAAATGAAATTTATTTTTAAACTTAATATAAATACTGAATAAAAATTAATCGATAAAGACATAGTAAATTTGTAAATTTAATAATTTCAAATTCTTCTTCTTCTCAAAAATGTATAAAATGAATTTAAAAAAATATTTCATCGTTTATACTTTAATTAACATCGATAAACCTTTGTTCTAATGAATAATGTTGCAGTAAAAAAAAAAAAAAAAAAAAAAAAAAAAAAACATAGAGAATTATATTATTTTTTTAAGTTTAGCAAAGCAAACAATAATCGATGAGCAATGCGTTATATATAATATGCATAGTTAACATGGATATAAAAAACATTTGATTGTAAAATTCAATGGAGATTTGTATTTATGTAAATGTATTTTTTCTATAAAAGCGTTTATACTGAGATTTTTTTACCATTTAGTTATTTGGAAATGGGATTTTAAAGATTCAGATAATTTTAAATATTCTCATTTTAGTTACACATAAGGTTACATGTACATTAATCAATGTGCATTCATTTAAATAATTAATATTTTTAATAAATATTCTAAATAATCGATATGTTTTAAATAATTTTTAATCTTATACAGGGGTATCCCATAAGTCTGTAGATATATAAAAAATTCATAACTATTGAACGAATTGATAGAATTGAAAGCGGTTTGGAAAAGTTATTCTCGTGAAAGTTTTTTTTTTTTTTTTTTTTTTTTTTTTTTGGTAAAGAAAAAAAAATGTACTTACATTTTTTGTCGTGGATAATTAGACAAGTAGTTTCATTTGTCGCGCGGATGTGAAAGAAAAACACGCAATTGTAAGTCGTATACGTTGCATAATTTTGCGTTTAAAACAGTTTGTTTCTTATTTTGCGTCCTATTTGTGCATACACGAAGTTTTAATTGCAATGCTGACTTGGCGAATAAAGCGTTATCGGTAAATATGGTTCCCGCTAGGTAAGAATCAACGACTGAATCTACGGTTAGCAGTGTTGTAACTCATTTTCAAAATGTAAGTTGTGGTGGTGATGAACACATAGAATGGGATGTATAAGCCTGAAAACATTTGCATTCGAATAAGTACAGTTTTTCATAAAAATGTGTCGCCGTCTATCGACAAATTGCGTGATTATTTTTTTTTATTATTTAATATATGTATATATATATATATATATATATATATATATATATATATATATATATATATATATATATATATATATATATATATTTATTTATCCCCCTTCACATGAATGATTTTTACGTAAACTGCGTTTAATTTTATCAGTTCATTTAGTAGTTATGGATTTTTAAAATGTCTACAGACTTATGGGACAACCTGTATATAAGTATTCTTATTAATTACTAATGTAAGTAAATAGTTTGAAGGACTCTACTAAGTTGATGCTTGATTTTTCACTCTTAAATTCAAAGGAACTGTCAGTTATGTTAGTGATGTTGGGATAAAAACCAATTAAGCACACAAGGATTCCCGGCTTGTGTGGCCTGCTTTCTGAAAGAGTGAAAGTCCTGCTCAGCATTTTTGGTCCACCAGCTTTGAGAGCATAAACTGTCGGGCATTTAAAACATTTGGAAACATCTTGATAATATACATTTACTGTCTCTTTCAACTTATTCGCACAAGTTTGTGTCACAAAATTGCCAAATATACAAATTTTTTAAATGCACTTCTGTTGCTACAAGGAAATCATAAAAATTAGGATTTACGACTGTTATTTTACATTTTTTTTTTTTTTTTTTTTCAGAAATTAAAGAATATATTTAGGGATAAAAATGTAAAAAAAAAAAAAAAAAAAAAAAAAGAAGAAGAAGAAGAAGAAACATAATTTTTTATTGTATAACTGCTGAACTGGTGAGTAAATTCTAAAATTTTAATGTTAGCCTCCTTTAAAGACCAGCTGGATCGCGATTCTTAAAAAATCTGACTTTAAGAAACTCCCGCTCGGGGGCAGCTGCGGCGCACTTTCTAGTTTCAGGTCCTACAACAACTTATTAACATATAGTTCAAATAGCTTTATTGAAAAAATTAACCACAGTAAACTTCCGCTCGGTAGCACCTGCGGCGCGCTGTTCCCGTTTCAATATCTGAAACAGCTTGTTCTCTCACTATGTTGTGATCTTTGGAAATTCTGACTTTAGTTAAGTCCGCTCGGTGGCGACTGCGGCGCCTTATCCCTTTTTAGAACATACAACATCTTGCTCACTCATAATGCAAATAGCTTTAAAAATTTTATTGTATCAAATTTCCGCTATGTGGTGACTAAGGCGCTGCTTTGCGTTTCATAATTTGAAACAGCCTGTTCGCTCACCATGTAAAGGACCTTTGAAGATTCTGATCGACGCAAATTCCCAACCCGGTGGGCATACGGTCTCCTAATGTTCGGTCCCTAAACAGTCCTATAAAGACTGAATGACGTCGTGGTAAGAATTGCTAAAACACCTCTACCAAAACCGAAAGTGGTTCATTATCATCAGCTAGCCACATATCACAGTTAACGGTAGTGTTCAAATATGAAAGATAAGTATTTGTTAAACTTGTATATGTGTAATATAAATATTTGTACTTATTTGTAATTTTTTTAAATATTTCTCACATAATTTTGTAATCTGTATTGCTATTTTATTGATATGCAACTTACATTTTGTATTTTAGTTTGCATAGTTTGATTGTTTAGTTTCGTCTCCTGACCAAGGATTGTACTTTCCGGGACGTGCAGTCCTTGGGAGGGGGAAAAAGTTACGAATTTGTAAATAATTCGTAATTATATGTATGTAAATTAACTCAGAGAGGATTAGTCAGGTGGTAAATTGTCAATTTTCTTCATTTCTAGCTTTTATTTTTCGCGTTAAAATAGCTAATTCTTCCTTAAAACTTATTAAAAAGCTTCAATAAGGCAGGTAACGGATTTAGCTCCAAATTTGGTGACTTTTTCACTCCTTCGCAACTTTTTGGCGGCCGTGGCAAGAAAATCCTTATTATCCTTATCAAATATAGAAGGTCTAACCCTAATATTCTACGAGTTACCAGAATATTCTCGGGTTTATAGAGAGGTATAAAAGGAGGCCCAATGCGGCCGAGCAGTCAGTCTCTCACCAACTTCCTTACGATAAAGTGCTCTCCTCACTAGACTCTTTGACTACAGCCTTGCTATGTGTTAATGCTCTGAAACAGTTTGTACTGTGAATTTGCTGTTGCCAGCTGTTATTTAAGCTGTGTTTATTGGTGAAAGTGAAGTTGATACATGTTTATAGACCTGTATTCTTCTGGAATTTTCTGTAAGTAAACTGTTGATCTTTTGCAAGCTTTGTATTTTCTTCAGAGACAACTCACGAACTCTTAAGTATGCAACAATATTGTTACAAAAGAAGTACAACGCTAAAATATTACACACGATAAAATACCACCATGTTTCCCAAGTGACAAAATAAATTAATAAATAACTATAAAAAACTATCCATGAATAGTTTTTAAAATGATGAGGAAAAAATGTCCAATATGGATTTTTATAATGATATGACAAAAATCATTACACTCACTTTAATATAATTCCATTGAATAAACAAACTTTATTGAGGATGACCGAACTTGCAATTAAAAACTTGACCTTACACTATAAAACATCTAAATTTGACAGAATATATATAAGAAAGAGCGAATACGTAGTTATAAGTATTGTGATATCTTGGCGTATCATGGATATTATGAGTTAGTTGAATTGAAGACTAAACACTTTAGGAACAATAGCAAATTTTAATAATAAAAATATGTAATCATGTATATACAGGCGAGCCAAATATCCATACATCATTCATGTGATACCTAGCATGCATATCAACATATCAGAGAAGGTTGGAAAAAACTTTTCTCCAAATAACGCTTAAAATGCAAAATCACTGAGTTTTTTCCTTTCAGGCGCTCCAGTTTCCTGAAGAAGGTTAGGGGGGGGGGAACTTCTTTCCCGCAAAGCAACTGCGAATTAATATATATATATATATGCCACATGAAAAGTAGTTATACACCTAGCTAGATAGTTCATTGGGTAAATTGTGTGTTCCTGAAAAGTCTATGTTCAGCCCTTTGTCTGCTGATGAAGTCGGTACATGAAAGTGAAGTAAAAAATCTCGACCTTTATGAAATAGACCTTTTAAATAGCTTCTCAGAATTCAACCGTTCATTGTACTAGCAGACCAGCGGGCATCTGAGGAACACACACATATCACGGCTTGACGGTGAAAGAACACATTGATGGTGTCACAAAATAAAAGTGAAAAAAAAAAAAAAAAACTACTTTCTAATTATTAACATAGATTTTAAACACATAAAAAATAATTTCAAATTAATAAATATTTAATTGAGTGCAGTATAAAATCAAATTTTAAAATTAAATATATAATTCACTAAATTATAATTGAAAATAAAATATGTAATATTTTATTGTAAATACTTAAGTGTAAAAATAAAGGAGTGTAAGAGACTAGCTATTTTGAAATGCATGTTTTAAATGGATAAATTATTAATTGAATTAAATGGTAATTTGAATTTTTCAATATTATAATTTTAGAGAGCCAAAATTAGAAGTTATAATTGATAAATTTACTGCAACTAATTATTTTCTTTGAATTTGAAAACTCTCCTGAATATTAAAATTTCACATTTATCAGCTTTTAATAAGATTAAAATGAAATTAAAAATACATTTTCAAAAATTTACATGGTATTTTAAAAAATATATAAATATTCAATTTTATTTTATTATTGAAGTTATGTTTAATATTATAAATTGATGAAAGTCTTAAGTTTACAATCATTTTTTTGTTTTTTTCTTTTCAATTTCCGTTGAAAATTTATAATTTCCTTTCTTTACATTTATTATCATATATATATATATATATATATATATATATATTAATTTGTAATAAGATAGTTTTAGATTTGATAAAAATAAAATAATTAAATTTAAATAAGTTTTAAATTTCAATTTTTGAAAAAAAAAAAAAAAAAAAGAATTAGCATTTTGCATTATTTAAGACTTATACTCATTTTGAGAATAAAAGATGCTCGATTGAATTTTATGCTCTATAATATTATAACACAGAATAAAATATACAGTAATAGGGAAATAAATATTTTTTAAATTAAATAATATTAATCATTCGTTAGTTATATACCCTTGTCAGTGTCTCTAATTAAATATGTCGTAGTCATTGTAAATATTTGTAAATTAAATAATAGCTTTTCTAAAAATTCGAAAAGAGTTTTGTTAGGTTATCTGTCAAATGTAAACACAAGAAGAAATCTACAGGGGATAAACTGTTTCAATTTAAATTATAAATGAGATATATAACCTCAAAAGCAAATTTTATCCACTGTATATTTAAGAAATTATCTTACATCATTAAGAAGAAAAATAATAGTTCAAACTGTACAGTTTAGAGAACATGTATTTCCGCTTTGATTAATACTAAAAACATTTCTAATTTAAGGGAATAGAAAAAAAAAAAAAGAAGAAGAAGAAAAAGCATAATTTCTGTTTAATAATTGTTTAAAATGTTGAAAACAAAGATAATTATTTTATAGATCTAAAGTTTAAATTCATAAGCTGTGTAAGAAATATAGTTTTTATTAATTTGTACAATATAGAATGTTGTTGAATTTGGCTCATTATGAATATATTGAATGATCTGGGGATTGTCCGAAATACATTAAATTATCATTAATTGATAAAAATCTTTAGAAAGGTTGTATATCATTCTAATGTTTATCAATTATTATATTAGTTGTCAAAATTATATTTTATAATTAAATCATACGGTGAAAACACGTATGCTTTACTGTTATTTTGCATGCTGAAACTGGCATACCTGCTAACATTCTCATTAACATTATGTAGAATTGTTAGTAACCGCCGCTTTTTCTACATCACTTTATTTTTAGAGTAATTTTCTACAAATTTAGGTACTAATACATAAGAAAAAAATATTTTTTTAAATACTGGTGCGAAAGTAAAGGCGTTCAATAATGATTTTACGGAATGTTAATTATAAATTTGGCAGCTACGGATTTGTGAATGGAGCTATATTAATAATGGATACAATTAAATGTCGAAACGCAGGGGTATACTTATTAATGCATAGAGTTATTGATATTAATATAAATAGATGTATCAAAAGTTTTCTTAAGGTATCCTTCTTTTGATAACTTATTTTGAAAGAAAAATTTCTTCTTATTTCTTCTCTTTCTCTTATCTCTTTTATACTTAATTTTCAACTAGCAGGCTACGCCCGCTTCGCTGGCCACTATTCTTAAATGAAACTCCAAAAGAATTGGATCATTATTTATTTTTCACATCACATTATAAATAAAAACTAAAATAATTACATTGGAATCGCTCTAGACCTCGCATCGGGTACTCGCTGACTACGGCATCTCTATCTCTGCCCGCACTGTATCGGGAGCAGGTTCCCACTACCTGCAGAAATCTCTTTTCTATGTATTTCAATATGGGTATTTATTGACGATAGGTGGGTCTGCCATTCTTTAATAACTACGATTTTAAAGATAACTGTATCTCAGCGTCTATTAATATTTTAGTTTTGGAACCAACTATTTTCATGCTCATGCTGTTTACACTGTATTACAATTTGATTCCGACCAATGTAATGAAATAAAATAAAAAGTAGATTTTCTTTTAGAAGGAATTAAATACATAAAAAAACAAATAAATTCCAATCAGTTTAATCCTTTTTACTATAGACTACCATTATTTCCTGACAAATACTATAAATTAGAAAAAAAAAAAAAACCTTTTAAAGAAATTAAATTAACAAATGAAAAATAATTGTTGTTATACTACAAAAATTATACATAAACATAACTGTTATAAATACGTTTTTAAATTTTAAATTTAATATATTTAATTTTTTCTACTGCATTACCATTTTATTTTCAATAAATATAATAAATTAAAAAGAGAAAAAAGATTCGCCCTCAAATAAATGTATTAAATAAAAAATAAATTGCATAATATAGCCGTTGCTAAGATACGCAGAAGATTGCAATCGAAGAATAAATTCATGAAAAATGAAACATAAAAGCCAATGTTTAAAATCGAAAAAACATTAATTTAAGAAATTCAAATTCGAAATTCGAAAAACTCTCGATGAGGTGCACACCTGTAGGGTCCCAGGTACCTATATGCAAAATTTGGAAGCTCTGCGATCAGTAGTGTGTTAGTATTGTTCATGTTTAGATAAATGCATTTATTTTCCTGTTAGAAAAAAAATAAACTCGTTCTTCTTTTTTTTTTTTTTTTTTTTTTTTTTTCAACAATTAAATTATGGATTAAATTTTAATGGCTATTTTTTTGCTATTATTAGCTTATTATTTTCATATTTTTATTAATAAAAAGAAAACTAAACAGAAATTCAAAATTCTGACTTCGATGTGCGCAATGATTCTTCGGGGGGCACCTTTGTGTTAAATCTCGTGACTGTCCGAGCTACCGTTTTCGAGAACAGTGAAATATACATACAAATATTGCTCACTTAATAGTATAAGATAAATTACCAATGAATCAAGAATTTTTATTCATTTTAACGTATAATATAATTCAGGATCTACAAATACTTAACCTGCAAAATAGAGAAAGCATGTAAAAAAAAAAAAAAAAGCAAGCATTAATGTTCTTTACATTGTTAAATTGAAGGATTATGATAAATATTGCGTTTAGATATCTTACACATATCTTTATTATACATTTGAAATTTTCATTACGAAATGACGTATTAAGAATTAAAAGTTAAATAACACATCGTTCAATAAGTCCCGGGACTAATCTCTAGATAGCGTCGCAAATGAAGTATTTCTGTGTGGGTAAAGTAAACCTAACTTTCAAAAGATACACGTTAAAGTTTCATGATATTTCGTTCGTTTGTTGCCGAGATATCAAAGTTTTAGTGACCCTTATTTTAATGTTTTCAAAATGAGGGACAATGCTGAATTTCACGAGTTGATAAATCATTGCTTTGTGATAGACAAAAATATTGTTGAACATTAGCAATGGCTTAACAGTTTCGACAGTATTTTTGTCCATCAAAAAACAATGTTTAAACAACAAGCGAAATTCAGATTTGTCCTACAGTCCCCTTTGCTACATTTGAAAACATCAAGTGTAAGGTCACTAAGACTTTGATATCTCGGCAAAAAACGATCGAAATATCATGAAGCTTAAACATGTATCTTTTGAAAGTTATGCTTACTTTACCCATACAAAAATATTTCATTTGTGACGCTCTCTGGGGATTAGTCCCGGGACTTATTAATCGATGCGTTATCACTAAAATATGGTAAGTTTATTTAAAAGCATTTTTAAACAATATTGGTGTAATTGCATACATTCGATGGTCAAAAAGTATTTGGTAACGGTGTGTTTAAATGTTTTGTCAAATTTCTAATAAAACTCGTATAAAAGACAAAACACTTTTGATTTTTACACAATTTATGAAATATGTTAAAACTTTCATGATGAATTATCCTTAAACGTCAATTAACAAAAATTACACCTTATATATAACCATATACACCTTAAATATACACCTTAAATATATACCTTAAAGTTACACCTTACATACGTGTATATGTATATGTTTCAATGAAGATTTCGTAAAGTATATTGGCGTAGAAAATTGAATCAACAGTTTCTTTTCTAACTTTCTTTTTTCGAGTTTAATATTTAAACAGATGAGCATATAAATATGAAAATTTGAAAGTATACGAGTTATTAATCCACTAGTCCAATTTCATATAAATTTAATAAAGTAATAATTTTCAAACTGACATTACTTTGATTTTTCTCTAATGTAAAATCAATTAAAAGAAAAAAAATAATTAAAAAAAAAAAAAAAAAAAAAGTTAAATCAGAATTTCTATTAAGGATGCATGACAGACACGTAAAGTTGCACATGCCACCAAATATATAAATAAAATATTATTTGTCTTCATATTTTTTCCGATTTTCCGTTATCTCACTTACATTTTCGCGCATAAAACTTAAACAGATGAACATATAAATATAAAATTTTGAAGGTATGCCAATTATTAATCTACTATTCCAATTTCACATAAATTTAATAAAGTAAGAATTTTTAAAATGATATTATTTTTTCTCTAATATAAATTCAATGGAAAAAAATAATTTTAGAAAAGAAAGTTAAATGAGGATTTATATTAAGTATGCATGACAGACACATAAAGATAAATATGCCACGAAATATACAAATAAAATATTATTTTCCTTCATACATTTTCCGACTTTCCGTTTTCTCGCATTCTTTGTTCGAGCATAATACTTAAATAGACGAGCATATAAATATAACATTTTGATGGCATATTAGTTATCAATCCACGAATCCAATTTTATATAAATATAATGAAGTGACAATTTTTAAACCGATATTACTTTAACTTTTCTCTAATATGAACTTAATGAAATGAAAAATATAAGTAATTTTAGAAAAGAAAAATAAGTGAGAAATTACATTAACCCTTTAAGGTTCACTACTTAATTTATTTTAAAAATTACTAAACTAATTTTAAAAATGGCTTTTAGCCACATAGCTGATCATAAATATTTAAAGAATAAAAAATTAGCGTTGTTCCTTTTTGAGAAATTTTCGGTTTGAAACATCTGTAAGTAAACCTTATTAAATTCAAATAATATTTAATTTAATAAATGAATCACTTTATAAGTAAACATTATCGACAACAACAACTCGTAAAAGTTACATAGATACCAGCATTTCAATCTATTCCGGAGTATTTTAACCCTTTGCGGGGCAAGATAATTCTCATCATTTAAATTACACTGCCACCGGAATTTACGAACATAATTATAATAGGAGAAATTTTAAATTTTCATGTTGAAAAAAGGGCGTTTTCTGCTTTGTTATAAATGTAAATTGTTACTAAAAAATTTCCGGGATGAGTTTTTGCACTTGAGAATTAGAATTAGGTGTTCCATGTAGTGGAACACTGAGCGGCAAAGGGTTAAGGATGGTTGACAAACACGTAAAGATACACATGGCCCAATTATCTAAATAAAACATAATTTTTCTTCCTGTGTGAACTTTGTTTTTTCTTCTTTGAATAATAATTTGCTTTCTAAACTTTGGAAATCGCCAGAATAATAAAAAATACCGAATAATAATTTTATAATGGACATCTCATACATTTTTATGTCCATGCGTACACTTTTTTAAGGGATTCACATACAAATAAAAGAAGAAAATCAAAAGTTATATTCAATGTAATTTTCCACAAAATTTTCTAAAATAAAGAGTATTTAAATATATTTCACACTATGATGTCTAGAGAGTTTAGAATTTAACTGTATATGGATTTATATAGTTTTCGTATAGGGAGTTAAGAGTTTAATATTAAAAACTAAGTTAAAAAAAAAAAAAATAAATAAATAAAAAATTAACATTTTTTGTAAAACAAAACAAATCTCGTACATGTTTTTTAACATATAACATTATATTTAATTTAATTCAGAGAGAAAAAAAAAATATTTCGAACATGTATTAAAACTGTTTATTATCATCTATCTCACATTTCTTGAGGAAAAGTATTAAGTTTTATTTCATATTTAAGTATTTTAAATAATTTTACTATTTTTAAAGAACTTGATAAATTTACATGCGTGAAAAGATTTTAAGAAAAAAAAATGTTTAATTATAACTACTTAATTTTGCTCTGAATTTTAAACTTTATCGGTGATAAGCTTGTAATTCTCAAGAGAAACATTAATGTTTATTCAATTTTGTTACGTCCATTAACCATATATGAATATATGATGTGAAAACAGTTATAATAATTTTTGTATTAGGTTATTTTAATAAATAAGTAAATAAATTTAAAATAAAAAAAATAAAATAAAAAACTGATTTTCAAATAAAATTTTTAGTTATTCAAATTTATAATTGTAAAGTTTTTTTTTTTTTTTTTTTTTTTTTTTTTTGAATTATCATTGAAAAATCGCATTACATTTATGTTAAAAAAAAAAAAAAAAAAAAAAAAAAACTTGCAATTTTATATTGGATTTTTTTTTTCAATGTAATCTATGTTTTGTACATTTTGACAAAGTATGTAATTAATAAAAGATTTCTAACAATTTGACACATTTTAGAATAAAGAAATTTAAGTAGATAATAATCTTTATTTTTTCAAAAATGCCTGACAGTTATAAATGGTCGAAGAATAATATTTAGAGAGGATTAAGCGAATTGCCGTATAACAAACTTTTTTTTTTTTTTCCCACTTATTTAAGCTTTTACTTTTATTTTTTTCTTATTAGATATATATTTTTAAATCAAATATTTACTATAAACAAGATTAAATATCAGTTTAGTTATCAGCCACATTACATTTCACTTTAAACAGTAAGTTAAAAAAAAAAAAAAAAACATTTATTTAATTAAATAAGAGAAGAGAAAATAGACAGAACTAAATACTGCTTTTAGTTTTCTTGTATCAAAAAATGAACCTTATGTAAAAATAAGAAATTCTTGTAAAATTAAAAAAAATATTTCTTTCTAAATTTTCCTCCAGAAAATTTTAATAGTCAATAATTAAAAATCAATCTGGAGTTAGTGTTCCTAAGACAAAAATAGATAAATAAATAAGAGGAAAAGATACTTAGAAAAATTCATGACATCATTCATTTAGTAGAAATTTAAACTCGCATACCTGAATAATAATAAAATAATAATAATAATAATAATAATAATAATAATAATAATAATAATAATAAAAATGCTTAAACGGTGAAATTGTTTGTAAGCATTTCCCTGCTTGCAAATTTATAAAATAGTCTTAGAAATAAACACGGCGCAGGAGAATGGCCTCCTATGGGAGTAAAAAAAAAGAAAAATGCAATACGCATTTATTATTAACATTTTCCAACTGTACGTACTTGCTGTATCGTATAACTTTTAGTACCCTTCGCCTACGTTGTCACAGAGCAGATGGACAGAAACACTAAAAAGTATACAGATTGACTAATTGAATTTAAAACCACTCTTAGACACTGTTGGAAAGTTTTAAAAGGTTTAACGCAAAAGAAAATCTTACAATTGGATTAGAATATCAGCCCTTAATGTATATGACTATTTTAGTGTAGCTCAGTAAATCTGAGGTTAATCCCCTAACAGCACAAAATGTTCCAGAAACGTAACAATCATATAGCATTGAAACATTATAAACATTTCAGAAACGTTTAAAAACGTTCAGATTGCTTTCCGATTAGTTTCAAAAACGTAGAAATATCCGCGATTGTAACAGAAACGGTTTAATCAGTTAACAGATAGAAAATCAAAAAGGGCGAATGTTTCAGAAAGGTATCAGAGAGCATACTTAAATGTATTATGTTTTTGAAATACTGTAAGCTTTTTGCATCATAACTGAAACTTTCTGTTCTCTATGGGTCATATCATGTTGTATACAAAACATTATTTTAGAATATTAACAATACTTACCAATTTCTTTTTAATTTTTATAGTACAAAAATATTTAATTATGATTTTCAAAAATGTCTCTCCTAACACGCAATGCATTGGTTTTCATTTTTTCTTTTAAATAGGGAGCATTCCATAGTAAACTTCATTAATAAATATCATTTCTGAAAAATTCCGGAAATATTTACGGACACTGGGGGGAGGGGGGCAGATAGAAAGGTAACAATCGGACAGACAAATACACAAATGAATGTCATATACACACTACAAAATTGTAAGAAAGTGTTATAAACGCTTATTGTAATGGAAAATGCAATTGCAGCAAAATTTTATTATTAGGTCTTAATGTAACTGAATATTTTTAAGCGGCCCTGTAAGACTAATACCAATCATATTGTATACTATAGAAAACAGTTCTTTGCGCGTACGGATAACATAGCTCTATTTCATTAAGCTTTGTGCAAAGCGAAGCTATCCAAATTTGTTTTGTAGAAAATCTTCTCATAGAACACAATGCTTTGGAATATTTTCGAGTGCCCCTGTACATAAACTATTGATAATATATATTCCATTCAACATAGGAAACGTCCGATAGTGAACTGAAGTAATATATGTCATTTTCAATAAGATTTGTGTACAGTAAATGTATAAAAATATGGTTTATAGAAATATCCCTGAAAGAACACAATGCTTTAGAATACTTTCAGGCGTCCCTGTACACAAACCAATAGAGCCACTCACTTCATTTTCAATAGAAAACATTTGATAGTGAATTTGAATAATATAGATCAGTTTCAAGATGTTTCATAAATACTTCCTGGAGTTAAAGCTCGAACAGACGGATACACAGATTGAAATCATATTCACATTTAAAAATTGTTAGAAAAGTTAAAACACCAAACGTAAACGAAAGTGCAATTCCAACAAATTGCTATTAATAGCATTTAATGTAACTGACCATTTTTGTGTGGCGCTGTAAATTTAATGCTGACCATATACTATATTCTATTAAAAACATTCTTTTCTCCAAATGAATAACATATTTCAATTTCAATAAGCTTTGTGCAAAATAAAGTTATAAAAATTTGTTTTATAGAAATTCCTCTCATAGAAAACAATACTTCGGAATAATTTCGAGTGCCATTGTTCACAAACTATTGATAGTATATACTTCATTTTATATATGAAGCATGTGATAGTGAACCTGAATAACATAGTTTCAGTAAGCTTTATGTTCAGTAAAATTATTAAAATAGTGCTTATAGAAATACCTGCTCCTTTGAACACAACGCTTTGGAATAGTTTCGGGTGTCCCTGTATATAAACCAAGAGATATATTAACTCAATTTTCATTAGGGAACTTTCGACAATGAAGTTGAATTACATATTTTAATTTCATTAAGACTTGAGTACAGTAAATTTATTAAAATATTGTTTATAGAAATACATCGCTTAAATCACAATGCCTCGGAATACTTGTGAATAAACCAGTAGAGATACTAACTCCATTTTCAATAGGGAATGTCCGATAGTGAACTTGAATAAAGTTTATCAATTTCAAGAAATTCCATAAATATTTACGGTAGTGAGAGCGCGGACAGACAGATAGACAAACCGAAGTCATTAACACATTTCAACCTTGTTGGAAAATTTTTAAAATAACTACTTAAATCTTTTAGTTTTGATGTTCAGACTTCTGTCCGTTAGCTCCAATGCACAACTGGTCCCTTGTTAGAAATTTACACAGCGTGTCACCCAAGATGCTGCAATATTTATAACGTTAAATTTAAACAAGTTCCTAAATGTGTATTGCACCTGACGTACAGAAGTTTGAACAAAGAAAGGAAAGATACTTGTTCACGAATAATCGTCTTTTTCTTTCAAGGATCGCTCTGAGACGTCAACATGTGTGGAATTTCGAAAAAACAAAGCCGTGTTTCAAGCACCATGATTCAATTCTACTAAATTTATTTCCCTAATAAATTTTTGTGATATTGTTCATTTCTCCCTGTAATATGTTCTGAGAGGATTTCAAAAATATATATATATATATATATATATATATATATATACATATATACATGTATTTAATTTCCAAAAATGGCATTAAATAACTTCCACGTTGGATGCTTTAACTATGCTTTATTATATAATCGTTTACATAAGTTATTATACATATCTTTATGTAAAAGAAGAATACTAGATAAAGTTTTCCTTAACATATAATTGTGATAATGTTGATGTTTTAAATTTTGTTTTCGTCTTCTAAAATAAACTTATATTTCGTGAGAATAATACCTTTAACTATCAGTCTTAAAAATATCCTGCGGTTAAAACTTTTATGATGTAAACAAGAGTTTTATTATGGAAAAAACAATAATAATTTACTGGTTCAAAGTTTGGAGGGGTGTGGGGGAGGGACAGAGCTACTGAAACCTGACTCAGTTTTATATATTTAAATTAATTTAAAACCCCTTAGCTAATAGTGAAATAAAATGAACATACGACTTTATTAGCGTCTGAGAATGGATTATTTTCTACGATCTGTAACTGACCCTGATATTGGATTTTTCTTTCCTTAAATTCTACACTGGCGAATATATTTACATATCATTAACACCACACCTTCAAAATTCGTTCCAGCACATCAATTTCCCTGAAAACTTCGCCTAATTTATCTTTAAAAAACATTCTAAAGTATCTTTTGAACAAGGCTATTTCTGTCCCAAGCTAGATACATATTTCAGACTTTCGTCCACCTACAAAGAACTCAACCTAACTTCCTTACTTTAAACATGAAAATCGACAACGTATTTTAATTTTTCGCAAAATTCCAACATTTCTATGAACTTAGTAAAGCGCCTTTCAACTTTCCGCCAATTGATGGTTGGTTCGTTGTTTTTCGGTTTTACGATGCACTAGTGCTGCGCAATGCCTCTTCGTCAATGAACAGAATTTTTAATCAGAACATTCATACGATCCGAAAGAAATTATTCAATTAATAGTTTAAACCTTTACATGCCTTCAAACTGATAATATCTGAAATAATTCATCGCCTACATAAATTATATATATATTGTAAGTAGAACCTCCAATACCTGTCCCCATCTTACAGCTATCAACGACGCAGCTGACATTTCTCTCAACCCAGAAAAAAAAAAAAAGAAGAACGCGCAGCTGCCAACAGTCGAGTCGGCGGAAGAAGCGTGTCAGCTACGACGGACTAATGACGAGGAGTACTTTTTTTCGACGAACAAGACTTAAATAAAATAACTCTGACTTTATGTTAGAATATAACGACGTATAATTTTAATATTTAGATCAATCATTTCTTGTAAATAATAAACTTTATCATATAACCTAGTAATTTAATTAAAGTCTAGCATTTAAACTTATCATTTTGGAATTATTCTTTCTGGAATTATTCTTTAAAGTAGTTCAAGTGATGTTGTGAATAGTATATTTCCTAAATATATGCATGTATGTATATATATAAATATATATATATAGTAAATAACGTGACGATAAATACTATGTATAGTGCATAAAGTGTTGTTTAAGTATAATTGCGATTTGTATATAAAAGTTTACTTCGATATTTTTCGATAATCTTCGTTTCAATATTGTCATTCAATAAGCCCCCAAACTGAAATTCACGGATAAGGAATTGTCACAGGCACCAGAGACAACGACACGAGATGTTGCGGTGAGGAAGTTTGTGACGGAAGCAAAGAGGAACCTAAAAGAAGATCTTGAGCAATTTCAATGTATTTTATTTTTCATTCCTATTTGTAAATAATTATAAAAGTCATGATTATTTTTATTTTCTTTTCTTTTATTCATTTAAGTATAGTGACCAGCGAAGCGGGCAACGCCTGCTATGTATATGTACAAGGTGCGTCTAAAGCGTTCTGTGAAAGGAAGAGTAAAATAAATAAAACAAAACATGAAAACAAAATACCTTTAGTCACCCTCAAAGTAAAATCCATTGGCCACAATACACTTATTACATCGCTGATAAAGCTGTTGGAATAAGTAAGCAAAGGCTTCATTTGGGATCGACCGAAGCATAGACGTCACACGTCCTCGGCTGTCTGGTATGTCTGAAAAACGTGTGCCCTTCATGACTTCATTGAGGCGAGGAAACAGAAAGAAATCTGCAGGCACCATATCAGGCAAGTACTGGGATCTGTGATAACACTTACAAGATCTTGGGCCAAGAAGTTGCGTACACGGATCTCAGTACGCGGTTGTGCATTATCATGCTGAAGACTCCACTTTCCACTCCTGTACATCTGTGGGCGAACACGTCTTATGCGCAGCAGTAAACGCTTTAAAATAGTTTCATGGGTTTCGGCATTGACAGTTTACCCTTACGGGACAAATTCTTGGTGGATCATGCCATTGCTGTCGAAAAACGCAATCAGGAGTGTCTTGATTCTAGACTTCTGTAGGCGACTCTTTTTGGAGCGCGAGAAAGCTGGTGAGCACAATTCCATTGTTTGTCCCTTCGACACTTGATCGTACTGGTAGCAATAGCTCTCATCTTCTGTGATGAGGGTTTGCAGAAAGGTTGAATCTTTGTCACACATGCCAATGAAATCTTGAGCAGCGTGCATTTGTGTTGCTTTCTTATGAGTGATGCACGTAATGGGAACAGATCTTCCGCTAACCCAAATCTTGGTGAATACTGGTGCTAACACGGACCTTGCTGATTTCCAATTCCTCCGATATCCATCGTAAAGGCAGTCGGCGTTTGTTAAACGGTATCTGTTGCACCCGCTCTATGTTGTCGGTCATCACACTTGTTGGGGATCGACCCCTACGTGTTTTGTCATTCACGGTTTTCTTTCCATAAGGAAAAAGTTTAAAACTATCGTACACGCATTTTTTGCTCATTGCGTCTGTTCCGTACAACTAGACCGTAGCAAAACTTGATTTTTATCCGTTGCTCCATTTCAATATGACGCAAGTTTTCAAACAAACACCGTTCGACTGCCCATAGCAGACTATTATGCCTCGGATTCTTGCGCTTCTTGCAACGTGCCGTCTCTCTGTTGGTCTCTACCTGCGCATGGGCAGGGACGCATTTTTAACTCGTGTTATTTATGACATACCCATCCATTCAACGGACTTTTTAGACATAACTTGAATATTATTATTATTATTATTATTATTATTTAGTTATTTCTAATAATTTCCAAACATATTAAAGTAAAAATTAAAAAAATAATAATAATTCAAAAATTAAACAGATCGTACCCTATAAAGAACTAAACTGATTTTAAAGCAATTCATAAACACTGGTGCGGGTAAATAAATTTTAAAGTATTGTATTCGTTATACATAAAGTATATATCTATATATATACACATAAAGTTTATTCTAATTCTAAACCTATTGAACAATATGCAAAATAGTTTATCCTATGTACAGTGTATTATATTTTAAAATAATGCTTACATATATAAACTCTAAACTTACCCTTTTTTTGTGCATTATGTATAAACTCTAATATAATACATCTAATTAAACTAAAAAGAAATTCCTTTTGTTCAAATAAACACATAATGGAAAATGAAGTTGCTTCTTTCTGAAAGTTTCAAAATATTATATTTAAGGTGAAGAGTAAAGAAAAAAGAAAGAAAGAAAGAAAGAAATACAAGTAGCACCTTCCAAAGAAGTATGTTTTTTTTTTTTTTTTTCGTATTTTTTTATTAAGAATGATTAAATAAATACCATTAATATTCCCTAAAATTATTTCTTTCATACCATGAAATATCTGTCTCATAAATAAGTCATAAAAATGTTAAGAAAAAAATGAGGCAGGTTTATAGTCTTGTCAATTATCAGAAAGCAGCTTTCCAATCGCGGTTCATTCGCCGAGATAAAAGCTTTTTCCAGTAATGTCACTTATAATAGTTTTCAAACGATCCAATGTTTTAGTTTGTCAGATACATTTCTTTGAAATCCCTTCATCTAATAAATGAGTGTGTGATTTGTTTTATACCCAGTATTATAACTGTAATAATGCATTTCTTTACCCAAGCACTTATCTGAACTAAAAGTGCAGGCTAAAATAAAACGAATACACAAACATATATATATATATAAATATATGTAGTAACATTTTGAGAATATTTCAATATATACATACTGGTACTATTGTATTTTTTTAAACTTAAGTGAGTAATTTGTTATATTTCTGTTATTGAATGTTAGTCAAAACATCATATTTTATTCTCTATTTAAAGGTAAAAGAATTAAAATCTTATAATGGATTAAAAATAATATATATATGTATATTTTACATAAATTACGAATGCTATAAATATATTTTTAATTAAGGTAATCATCCATTAATAAACTTGCAGTTATATTTGTGAGATTTAAAGTGTTCTGTTAGGAAGTTAAAATTCGAAATATATGTAGCATTGATAAGGAAAACATTTCAAAAATGAATATTATCGTTGCTTAAGCGAGGAAAATAATCTCAGTTTTACTAATCATTATTTAAAAACCTATTTTAGTAGAAATTATGAAAATATGCTACACCTTTAATGGCGGATGAGACATTATGAATTATTTAAGTTCTATTCGCCATTAAATTTTTATTATCCCATTAATGAATGTACAAGATTGTGCAGAATGCTGAGTTCGAGACGAAGTGAAAAAGGAGATATTCTTTAAAATACAATGACATCTGAAGATACACAGGGCTCGGAGTTGAAAAATAAAGAAGAAGATTTAAAGATGAAGATTTAAAGATGAGTGGAATTCAAATAATTAAGTATATCTCCATTTAAAATTAATTTAAATTATGAATCATTTTTGAAAATATAAAAAATAAAATACACTATAATATTGAATTATTGTTTAGAACTACTACATAATATGCATTCCCCCCTTCCTGAAATAACAAATATTGGTCTATAAGATTTGATATTCACATATGAAATATTGTTCACCGCTTTATAAAGCAAATCTATTATATTAGCCACAACGTGCGTCAACGTTGCGTCAACTTTAGACATTCCACTTCCAAGTTCATGCTTCTATCAGTGTTGGTTATACGTAGAAAAATATTTTTGTAAGAAATTTAGAAAATGATGAAAAAAAAAAAAAAGGCATTAAAATGCATTTATTACTGCCTTTCAATATTTAGTGTTTGTGGAAATCATACAATACGGTTTATTTAATTTTCCCACGTCTTTTTAATATGAACATTTTTATTTATTTATTCATTTTAGTATTATAGCTACTTTACAACTCTAAGCTTCAAAAGTATCTTTATATGTATTTAAAAGTATCTTAACCATCTTCAAATGTATGTATATCATGGTTCTTTCGCTATTAATGTCCGGAAAATAAAGTTGATTTTTATTACATTCCATTTCTGGTTTTTATTTACAACTCTCCATATATTTGTATTTTATTCTTCTTTCTTATATGCATTTTATTTTTCATTACTTTTATATTTTTATTACACTTTATTTGTTTAATTATATATACATACATGTATAGTAAATGGATCATATAAGTAATAAGTATAATTACCAACAATTTAAAAATTTAATATCGACTTAAATATATCAGTTAAAAAAAAATAATAAATAAATAAATAAATAAAATAAATAAAATAAAATTTTATGCAATTTTAATAGTCCGATCAATTCAAAACACCAAATTAATTATTAATCGTCCTTTTAATATTAAAAGAAATATGTTTTATTTTTGTCGCATTATAGTCGTGTTACATTTTCCAATTTGAAAAGTACTTTTGCATCTGCATATTTAAAATTATTGTGTTTAATTAGAAGTATTGATTTCGCCATTCTCAGACATTTTTAACAAAATGTTTTCTTAAACTTTCGATTCTATTGTTTAATAAAAATTAAATTATCTAAAAGAGTAATGGAAAAAACACCATGAACTTAATTTAAAATTATAAAATATTCATTTTTTAGAGTAATTTTTAGAAATAAACTTCTAAGCAGGTATGTCCTCAACTTTTTGCTTTGTACAATGTTCCCTTTTCATTTCCAACTCTAAGTCTTCTAGAAAAAAAAATCTAGAAGATTTAGAAAACCTTTAAAGTAATTTTATATTTTATGTCTTAGAAGTTTCATCACATGTAAAATGTACAACCTCTAGTTATATAATATTATAGTTTTTTTTTTTTTTTTTTTTTTTTTTTTTTTTGTAATAAAAGAATAAATTATATTAGTTTAAATTTAAGTTTACACTAAACATTTTTTTTTTTTTTTTTTTTTTTTACTTTATTTAATGAATGTTCTTAATATAATATAAGTTTACACCAAATATATATACATTATTTTAAATGAATATTCTTAAGATAAAGTGAAATTTTGCAACTATGATTTAATTAATCTTATGGGATATATATTAGTTCGTTTGATTCTGTAATGCATATAAGTTTATATTTAAAATCAAAGGTTAAATAATTTTTTGAAAAGTTTCTTTATTGCCTTTACTTTTTTTTTTAATTATTTACTTTTCTGCAATTCATTATTCGAAATTAAAACTATTTCCATTGTTATATTAACTGTTAATGACGCTCTTTTTCTTATTTTTTTTTTTTTTTTTTTTTTTTTATCTTTCCAATATAAATATCCAAGGAAGAAAATAAAATTTTTCTGAATCATAAAGGCGGTTTTTTATTTGATTAAAAATAAATAAATAAATAAATAAATAAATAAATAAATAAATAAATAAAGGCAATATAAAATGCTACTTTCACAATGGCCTTTTATAGCATTATTACAGTGATAATTCCTTTCATATCGCGTTTATAAAAGGTATGGCCAATTTTAAATGTATAATTAGTCATTATTTAATTTATTGATATATAACTATAATACAAAAAGCAAATAGAAACAATTTGCAACCAAAATTCTTCATGATGCATTCCGAATCACTACCAAAATACAGACAGTAAGTTTAAATATTAATGAAATTTAATACTATATCTCTAAAATTTAAAATTTCTTATATTTTTACTATTTATTTCAACTTTGTATATGTATTTATATTTTTTCTGTGGAAAAGTATAACTCATATTTATAAAACAATATTATTCGATGTTAATCAGCAAGTATCAGTAGTCACAATGTTCAGTAAAATATAATTAAAATACAAACTTAGTTAAAATACAGAAGCAAAAATCAGAGCAAAATTTTATGTAGTATTCTAAACCATTAAAAGAATTTATATAGTACAATTAAGTAAAGAAAGTATAAAAAAAATATGTTTAAAAATTTTTATTTTTTAATATTTTAAATATTTATGAAAATATCATTTTCTTATTTACAGATATTTCCTTTAAATTGTAATTATATATCGCCCATTTATACCACCAACACCCTTCATTATTACGCATTCGAATTTCTTAAAATTTCTACTTGCTTTGTAGACTAAAGCAAAGTGTAGTAAAGAAAAATTATAAATTTTGAAAATAAAACTAAATCCATTAAGGAATACCCATTAAAAATTAATAGAAGTTTAGAGAAATTGACAGAATCAGGCAACGCCTATAAATAATAATTTATTCATGGCAAAAATTAATTTCCGCTGTGTTTATGTGTCACGAAAACATCCGATTTCTGTAATGTATTATTTTCATGTAAAATTAAAGTGTGTTACGTATAATAATTATACGCACTGCTATGTAAAATAAATATATGTAGCGTGTTGGATTAGTTTGATTAATTTATTCATAACATTTTACAATATTTACTATTTACTATTATTAAGAAAATATTTTTTATTAAATATATATAACTTATGTTCAGAAAAAAAAAATACTATAATAAAACAAATAAATAAATAAATAATGTACAATACGAAATTTTTACGTACAATATCTAAACAAAATGTTTTTGGCTTTTTATTTAAACAGACAATGATTTATATATATCATATATTTATTTTATTAAAATAAATACTGAGATATTAGGAAATGTCAATTTTATCTTTATAAAAGTATTGTTATTTTTTTTTTCATATTTATTTTTATATCTTTCTGAAAAAGACTTATAGTAGGGTAAGTGCACCAGTGATTGATACTTTTAGAGCAATCTCTGACGTTTCTAATGTTCAAATCATCAGAAGATATTTTTAGAAATCTTAAGTTAGTACATATGGTATGAAAGCCATTCAGAACCATATATATGTTTATATATATATATATATATATATATATATATATATACATATTATAACAATTATTATTATTATTATTATTTTATTTTTTTTTTATTTTTTTTTTTTGTGATTTTTTTTTTTTTTGACACCTACTCAATGTTTCAGTAATTGACACTGCCAGTTTTTCATTTCATCAGTAATTGGCCCCCTATCTTCCAGTGTTTGACACTGCTGGTTATTCATTTTACCAGTTATTAGCACCTATGCTCCAGTGTTTGACATAAAATGTTAAAATTCTTATATGTAAAATATATGATTTTATTATTTTTCTTATTCATTAAATATTTCGAGATATATGTCAAATACTGGAGCATGACAATCACTGGAGTACCTTATCAGTAGTTTTTGATTACATGTTGACAGATATCGTTGATAATACGTTATTTTTATTTCTTCATTTCAAATAAAATCTAATTAAAAATAAAAGTATTTGTTTTATTATTATGTTTAGATATATGCCTTTACGTTGGTAATTAGCTAACCTTTCACAAAATATTTTATTATTGTGACTGCAATAATATTTACAGAATTAAATATTTTAAAAATTATTAAAAAATAAATAAATAAATAAATAACTTTTGGTTTTATAACAGTTGGTTATAAGATTGTATAATTTACACTATAAGAGTGTATTGCTTTTATACAATCTTATAATAATAATAATAATATAATTATGTGAAATATATATATATATATATATATATATATATATATATATGTAAACTAGATTTATATTGGTAAATTTGTTACATGTACATATAAACGCTATCCTCCTATCTCACGATCTCTTTTTTTTTTTTTTAATTAGTGTGTTATTAGGAATAAAATATAGAATTAAAGAAAATGTATGCTGTTAAACTTCTCCATAAAAAATATGTATTAATTTGCATAAAAAATATATTAATTAATATTTTACCACTACTTCATTTTTTTTCTGAGATATAGGTAAATATTTCAAAATTTCTTTTATTTGGGAGTACAGCGTGTCTCACGGGTTATGCTGCTTGAGATATTTTCAGATTCTAACAGGTATCTATGGCACGAACAATTTTATGAAGTGAGGTGTATATATATTGTCTTGTGTCTAAACATTTATTTTCGGTGTGTAAACATTTTGTTTTCCCTTAAGCATTAGCAGAATTATTTTCATCAAGTTATTTTACATACCTACTTAAGAAGAATATAGGACGTAATAGAAATCTCCAATTTTATTTTGTGCTAGAAACATTTTTTTTCGAATCTAATGAGATTTTATTTCATGGACATATCATTAAACATTATCACTTTTGGAAATCATTCAGCATTTAGGAAGATATTCTTAATATCATTTAATTGAATATATATTATTTTGAAACTTTTACTTAAACAGTTTTTGAAGTAAATTATGTTATTATTTATATTCACCATTTTTAAAAATTACTGTTGAATTACATCATTTAAATAAAATTTATACTACAAGTTATCCGAGTCAGTACGGAATCATAATTTATACAGATTACTAGAGGAAAAAAAATGGAGTTACAGTAGTACTGGTATCAAATATACTTTTTTTTTTTTTTTTTTTTTTAATCAAATGTGTAATTTTCCAACTGTCAAATTTTTTAGACATCAAGACATTTTATATATTGTTTTATATAACTCATTTTCTTTATTTTCGATAAAAAGAAAATGTGCGCAAAACTCATTTTTAAAAAGTATGTAAAACCGTTATTATACTATGAAAGAAGCGAGTACATAATAAAAAGCACTGCACAATGCTAAAATTTGTTCGGTTGCAGCAGCAACACGAAATTGAAGCGGTTGGGAGGGAGAAAAAAAAAAAGTACAGATTTACGAGTAAACAAAATAATCTATATAGCCAAACTAACTATTTACATTACGGTATAAGTAAGAGAAGCCTTACAAATTGAAAATTATATGCAGTAGTCTACCAGGTGTATAAGCTTAAATCCGCTGTTTTTTAGTAATAAAAACACATTTATTTTTTATATAAAGCGAAACAAAATTTTATTCAAAATAGTTTCCCTCGCTAACTATACATTTTCCCCATCTTTCGGGCAATTGGTGAATTCCACGCCAAAAGAATTCCTTATCTTTTGAGGCAAACCACTCGTCCAGCCATTTTCGAACGTCTTCGTAAGAAACGAAGTGCTGTTCGGCGAGTGCATGGCCCATTGATGAAAACAGGTGATAATCAGAAGGAGCCAGGTCTGGTGAATTAAGCGGGATGGGGTAACACCTCTCAGTTAAGTGTTTTGAGATAATTTTGGACCAATTTTGACGTGTGTGCTGGCGCGTTATCATGAAGAAAAATCAGTTTGTCATGTCTTTGTTGATAATAAGGCCTTTCCCATGGAATGTAGACGGAGAGAAATGGCTGGTTGAGTGACACCTAACTTCTCGGCAAGCATTTTTTGCGATTGGGTATCATCTTCGTCCAAAAGAGCCTGTAATTCATGGTCGTCAAACTTTCGGGGCCGATTTTCACGCTCTTTGTCATTTCAGTCAAAATAGCCATTTTTGAACCGACGAAACCAGTCTCTGCAAGTTGTTTCTGACAAAGAACTGTCACCATAAGCTTCCACAAGCATTCTATGCGATTCGGCAGCTGATTTCTTCAAATTGAAACAGAAAAGCAGAGCTTCCCGCATATGCTCTTTTTTTGGTACAAAACGAGACATGTTTACACGAAGAAAAATTAATGTTTTTATATGAAATCACTAACGATTTGCACTGATTTATGTGAACAGACGTCAAACTAATACAAAAACAATAAGACATTTAAATGTCCGCTGTTAATACACTCACTAGCGCCATCTATACGCAAACAGCGGATTTAAGTTTATACACTTGGTATGTGTATATGCAAAAAATATAGTTCATATGACATTACTTGGAACAAGATTCAATTTTATTTCAGAATTCTGATGGCAAAAATTTGAATGAGATTTAATTTAAAAATACGTTCAAGGATTAAAAGTCCTATAATTACAGAAATAAACATAAAAGGGAGAAGAAATTGAAACCCAATCAAGTAATCCAAAGGTGGCCCAATCAGGTGTGAAGATGCGTAAGAATAGAATGCGTCTTTGCTGTGTTGCTAGATTTGAGACACTTTTATTCGATATCCATTATTTAATTTTAATTGTAACATTGTAACGACTTCCTGATCACCTAGAATGTTAATTATACGTTATGTATACCAAATATTACTTCCCAAAATTATTTGTGATTATTGAATAAATTTTTCCCAAGTCTGGCAACAGTGCATTCTAGGATGAGAGGCAATTTCGGATTGGTTGAAGAAAACACTGAAATTTACGGAATATTAATTAGTTTTTACAAAAAGTAGAAAATTTCGAAAAATAAATGAGAATAATAATCGGGAAAGGAAAAGTGGCTAGAAAAGCGAAATTCAGGGCCATACATAGGTATAATTAATAATAATAATAATAATAATAATAATGGAAAGAAAAATTTTATGACTAAAAATTTACTGGTAACAGGTGCTGCCACCTGTAGAGAATAATTAGTTGAAAAAGGTAATGTAATAAAGAAGCAAGTATCCGAGAACCAATTCTTTAAGGCATAAATGCTATAACATAAGCATAGTATTAGCGTTAAAATTAGCAGAATTTAAGATCTTACAAAGTTTAGTGTTACAGTTACGGATATTACATATGTATATATTTTTCTTTTTTTTTCAAAATATTACCACTTTTTTCATGTTTAATGCTTTTTTAATCAAGATTATTAGAAGTCTCGGAGGATTATTAATTTTATGAATCGAATAAATCAGCAAAGGAAGATTTTTTTTTTTTCTGTTGTTTGATTTAAGGTTGTCTGGAAAACTGTGAATAGAGGCGAGTTTTGGGATTTTTTTTATAAGTTTTTTTTTTTTTTTTTTTTTTTTGGATGGTTTTCATATAGCACAGAATGTTTCAGATATGTTTCAAAAAGCGTACAGCCTTTCATTACCGTAACTAATTTTAGCAGGCTCTCCGAAACCTTTCTGAAACGTTATCATTTTAAAAATTCTATCTGTTAAGTGTTTGTAACCTTTCTCTTACGTTTATTATTTTTTGTTACACTCGTGGACATTTCTACATTTTTTAAAATACTCTGAAACAAACTGGACATTTTGAAACGTTTACAAACTTTCCATTTTATATGATTGTTGCGTTTCTGAAACATTTTATTTTATGCTGTTAGGGTTATGTTTAAGGTTTTTGGATTTCGTTCACTGCCGCATTAATTAATGGTTTTTTTGCACCCTAATTTTGGTTCATTAACATCTTCATTCTAATAATAATAATAATAATAATATATATATATAAATACATACATATATATATATATATATATATATATATATATATATATATATATATATATAATTCATTTTTCGGAACAATGTGAATTAATGTTTGTCATATCTATTTAACATTGGCATCTCCATATTTTAACAAATTATAACTCCATGAAACATTGAGAGAAAAATATAAGTTGTACAGTTTTCCAAGGCTATTTAATCCATAAAACTACAAAAAAAAAAAAAAAAAAAAAAAAAAAAAAAAAAAATCCACTGATAAAATTGAGGTTAATGCTAGCTTTACTATGTAGACAATCGTGTAAGGCAAATTTAACTACACCTTTTCAAACTAGACATTATTACTAATGGATTGGCATCAACCGCATACTTGTAAGATGACTTCCAGCAAAATAAGTGTTGATTTTTTTTTTTCTGAATGTGCAAGCTTTGACTATGATGCTATACTCAGAAACTCTCCCTGTGGTGAATTAAAATTCTAACTTATATGTTTTTCTTGTAGAATTCATTCATATCTCACATTTCGTACCTAGCAGGACAACCTGTACAAATATCCAATGGAACACAATTTATCTGTTCGTATTACTCACAGTAAAATATTGCACTTTTATTAAATCTACAATAAACTAAGAAGAATAAAAAAAAAAAAAAGAAAACAAAAGAATATTGTGTACAATAAGATTCATAGGCTGCCATAAATTTAGAATGTAATTACACCGCTCTGCAAAAAATAATAAATAAAATAAATAATAATAATAATAATAATAAATAAATAAATAAATAAATAAATAAATAAATAAATAAATTCGAGATCTGATACCATTCTTCTTGATTCTTATGAAAAATTACCTCCTCACTCCAAATATGACATTTTGCCCAGTCCCCCACCGTTTTCTCGATACAATACCCCCGTCCTCAATTTCTTTCCTAGATCGATAATTTTATGACCATGAAGATCTAGAGAATGAAAAATAATTAATTTAACACCTAAAAACAAAAAACAAAAATATATATATATAAAGTTTTAAAAACAACATTAATAACAGACGAAAATATATGAGATATGTAATGCAAAATTTCAGTGGCAAATCACCCTCCTCCCCCCAAACTTTTTCCCTTGTCACAATTGTTCATGTTTTAGAATTTTCCAACTCTGTAGTCCCTCAGAAGATATTTAACGGTTAAAATAATCCTCTCCCCTCCTAAAATTCAAATTTACAGCGACAAAATCACAGAAAAATGATAAAAATAGGGGGTCATTCCTAAAAAAAAAGTGGATGATAAGGCAACATTCGGATTCAGGAGGTCATTTTACATAAGAATATGCTGAAATGGTGTAAGGGGCAATTTTCATGCGGAGCAGTGTTATTGCATAAATTGCGGGAATGCATGGAATAATCTTTTCATTCTTAAAAGATGGTAGTTTTTAGAATGTGTATGACTAAAAGTCGTATAACTAATTCTAGGGTATCGTATGACTATTTTGAATGCATATGACTATTTCTAAAAATAAACTTTCAAACAGTTTTAACAATACTAACATTATTTCAACCATGAATCACTCCTGGTTCCTTGACATAACGCACTAATGCTTTAAAAACAGCGCTGCATATTCGACTAGTAAGAATCACTATTCATTTAAATAAATTTTTGAATATTTTAAGTAAACGATTAATTATTGCCAGATGTCTGTTGGACAGCCAAATTTGTAGATCATTCGAGTAGTACTCGAATGACTAATGTTCAAACACCGCCCTACTTTTTGTTTAAACATTTTAGGACTCTTCTTTCTAATAAATGACGTATATGACGTATTTTGGACGAAAATTGGCATTTTCTATACTTTTTTCTATAATGTGTTATAAAATTATATGTAGCCCAATATATCTATATATTTATATCTATATCTATATCTACATATACTCGTTTATATATTTGTATATATTTGTATGTATATATTGAAGAAAAAAATGATATTAAAGGTTGAAAAACAAAAATATTAAAATAACACATTTGCATGCTTAGCGTGAAAAAAGGGAGGATCATAAGAAGGGAGCATCAATGCAGAATGAAAACAATAAGATGTTTCAACAACTACTAGCAAAAACAAAATGTAGCTTAGCTTCTTACATTTTAGCAAAAGAAATAAGAACGCAATTATTGCACTTCTGAAAAAAATAAAAAAGAAATAAAGAAATAAAATAAACACACAATAATATATACAAATATTGAAACATATAAAAAGATTGTAGAAAACACGTACCAAAATGCGATAAATATGACTAGTAAAAAACGTAAACACGGAGAACACCAAAGGAAAATATCCACAGTATTTTAAGTGTTACGGGGAGCAGTCATAATATAAGAGTGGGAATGTTGTATGCATATATATATATATATATATATATATATATATACGCATATTAAAAAATGAATCACAAATAATGTATTAATCTTCACTGTGTAACAAATACTTTTTGATACATGTTTCCATGTGTGAATGACTCTTATAGTGAAGCCTTTTTTTTAGAAAACATATCAGAAACAGCTCATTTATTAATCCATATTTCTATAAATTTCATGCTATTCAACTGCATTTTTTGCATAATATTCTTTATACAATTGAATACTGAACTATGCCTAAGTGTTTTTTTTCCTACAGTCTACGCATGCGCACTAATAAATTATTTACTAAAACTACCCATATCGCTTTTAATATTAAATGTATTTATTTTAAACTGCAGTAAAATGATTTAGGCATATGTAAACATGTTTTCTGAAATTTTCATGAAAGTTTGAGAAAAACCTTAAGAGTTTTAAAGCAACGATTTTTACATTTTTTAATAAAATATTTATAACTCTTTATATATTCGAGCTATTGTCCCAAAACTCTACACATATATGAAGTTTAACACTTATACATATATCTAAAATTTGCATATGAATCGACGCACTTCCAGATACGGGGTAATGAAACATATTTTTTTTATTTTTTTTATTTGTTGTTCGTCCCCTAAGGACCTTCGTGACAAAATCCTTGCTGAAACGTAAGAGGAAAATTAAGTTTTCCTTTCTCCCAAAATTCAAGAACAACACATTATTATTATTATTATTATTATTATTATTATTATTATTATTTTAAGATAAACAACGTAAGTAAATGAAAGTGTTTATTATTTTGTTTAACACCTGGATGTATTCGCTATACTCTCTCAGAGGTGACACTGGCAAAAAATTTTCTTCAAGAATATCTTAATAGGCTTACAAATTTGTCCTTCTTTTCTGATATGCAGCTGTTGGTGTTCTATTAGCAGCAAAACCGCACCAAATCATCACAGATACATCAAAATACTGACGCTTTGAGGGAAGAAAAGATGGTTCATTCGTATGACCATCATTTTGTCGTTTTTCTCACAAATGAATACGCTATACACTTTGCATACGCAGAAGCATTTTTTCGTGCTCTTACATAGAGTTGGTGTACATTTTACTTTATTATATTTTGCATTTTAATATGTGAATAGAATATTGCAACAGTTCGGATGGTGCAAGAAAATTTCACATCTTGTATAATTTGAGAATAAAAATATTTTTTTTTCTTTTTTTTTTTTTTTTTTTTTTTTTTTTTGAGTTACTCGACAAAAACTAGCTCTCAAACGTTAAGGTTTTAATTCAGAAGGACGACTTATGCATTTACACTAATCATTACTGTCACTAATTTTCAAAACTTTTTAACAACAGATTTAAATCTACTTAACATTTTTGCCATTTCTCAAGAAATTAAATTACATTATTTAAAACTCAGAATTTTCCCTTCTTCTACCACGATTAATATCACTCTTCCCCTTTTTAGAAACACTGCTTTTTTTTTGTCTGCCGTCCTCTGCAGTGTTGCCAGACTTTGCGACTTTTTTATTCACCAATAATTTTAAGGAGTAATAATTGATATACGTAATAGACTAATCGACTCCAAGAATCTTCTATTATGTATGTCAAATATCACTTCTGAAAATTATTGATGATTGTTGAATAAAAAAGTCGCAAAATCTGGCAACACTGGTCCTCTCTTGATTGAGCACCTCCGTTGACAATAATAAAATACCGCAAACTGAAACAAAAAAAAAGTAAAATTATAAAAGTTTCCTTGAGCTTATAATTTTTTTCAGGTTATATCCTGTTGTACAAAAAAAAAAAAAAAATAAATAAATAAAATAAATAAAGTGTAATTTTTAATTAAAATATAAGCGTATGTATAATTAAAACTGTTAATTCTTGCATTATGTTTAATTCTACATAAAATTCAAATAAGCGGAAGCGAAAAAAATTCGTTTTAGGTTAGCCTTAATGTTTTTACAGAAATGTATTGCTTCGACGTGCATCTAGGGCCCCAACAGTAGCCGAAATTTTATCTCTCGAAGGTTGTTGTATCTAAAAGGCAGTGTGTTCGATCCCAGGATACACTAGTCGAGAGAGCGGTTCGTAGTTTTGTGTGATTGTATCTGAAATACGATAAATAGGATTAAAATTCCTTAGAAAGACCCCACAGAGGTCACAGTTCCTCTGTGTAGTAAATAAGCATCAACGTTAACATTGTGCATGTAGAAATAAAATGCTTTATGCATGTTCTTCATTTCTTCCTGTTCGTTATTCAATTCCTATTATTAGTTCACACTCTCCCTATATATATTTTGAACAAATCTTGCGATCGATTTTTAACTAACTTCCCGACTAGCTAGAAATTTAAAACTTTCAGGATTGTTCAGAACACAGTGATAACACAATACTTCGAAATCCGATTTTCGAATTTTTTATTAGTTTTCTTATAATTAGATAAAATATGAAAATAATAATATCCTAATACCGTTAAAATAGCCATTAAAATATTAGCTATAATTTAATTGTTCAAAAAAAATTACAAGTTAATTTTCTTTCGACATAAAAATAAATACATTTAATTAAACTTGAACATTAAAAAATTATAAAAAGTTAAATTATGCAACTCACATAAATTCATCAGAAAATATAAAACATGTTATATAAAAAGTTTTTTTTTTATTTATCTTATTATTTTCATTTCATTTTGCACGCGCACTTTTTATATCTCAATTAAAAATTGTTAAAAAAGAAAATTTTCGATAGAGATTTTAAGTAGGAATTAACTCTAAAAAATTTCTTCTATATTTCTTGTTTTTATTCGATTTTCACAAATTTTTGCCAATAGTTAAAATAACGCTTTCAAATTTATTCGTTAACTGTATATATCTAAATATTTTAAGCTGGATTCAGTTTATCATTTTATAAAATAATCCTCTCTGAATGGAAATATTTTTTTTTCAAAAATATATTTTACATATTTGTATAAATCTACTTTTTTTTTTTTTTTTTTTTTTTTTTTAATAATCCCAAGTTAAAAAAATATCTCTTTTTTTCTTTTAACACGTATATACTCAGTAGACCTGTCAATATTTCAACTTAAATATTTTCCTAGCAACAAAAATCATTCTGTTCTTAAGAGCATCTTATTGATTTTTATTCCTTAGAGATTTTCCTTTAAAATATATTTTTGTTTCCAAAAACACAAAAAAACGCGTCACGAAAACCATGAAGATGATCGTCTATTCAAAAATTGCCCTGGGATTTTCTTTATAAATTTTCTTATAGATATTCTTTGATTTTTTTAAATATACGTGTAATTTCTTTTAATAAGAACTTATTTCAAAATCGCCTGCCGCAAAATTTTATTCTGTAGCTTTAGTGATGAAGTGCTACAACTTTAAATAGAAAAAATAATAGTTGAAATATATATATATATTTTTTATTAATACAAGATAAATCAAAATTATTATTATTTTTTTTTTAATAGAAGCAAATGGAATAGAATTATAAATATTTACTCTTAGCTAATATCTATGAAGTTTTTGGATCAACATATGTATATATAAAGCACTGTGTTTTTATAAATTAGTATGTATGTACGTAACTGTTAGTATATATGCTGTTAGTATACTAATGCATATATACACTGTATAGGCATTTCCAAAATTTTACGTTTAATTTTATAGCTAATGAAGTACTTTGATTCCTAGGCTTCCTTAAATATATGTGTTCATTTGTAACAGAACATAACATACATTCATGAAGTTATAAACATTTTATTCATTGTTTTCTTACGTATGGTTTTGTTGGAAATTAATTCCTGTATATACAGGCAGGATGTATAAAATTAGGAACAAATGCACAAAGTATATCAATAAACATTAATCGATTAACAGAGGGGTAAAAAAAATCTGAGTGAATTTATTATATTTCTGTCTTCCCTCAATATAATTTAAAATCTTACCTCTTATCTGACCCTCTGGATCGAGTAGAGGACATGATAGGGGTTCTGCATTCATATTGTCTACCCTGTAGATCTAGAAATCACTTGTTGACAGGATGCCAAAATGGTTTATGTGCTCTGCAAGACAGTCATGACTTGTTATAAGACTGAAATGAGCCACTATTTTCATACACTATTTATGTAGTATTTCGAACTTCTCTGGAGATTTTCCTATCATTTCCTTTTTGATAGCAGGTGCTGTGCTTTTCCGTTGACTGTGTCAATTTTATTATCAATGTAATTCCTTAATAAGCTCGTAGAAACTGGCAGAGTAATCTGCAGTTCTAGAGTTGTCATTTTTACTAAAGAGTCAGCTTTCTTGTTACCCTCAATACCTATGTGCGATGGAATTTACTGAAATACTACCCCTTTATCAATATTTTAAAGATATTTAATTTATATATATATATATATATATATATATATATATATATATATATATATATATATATATATATATATATATATATGTATATATATATATATATATATATATATATACTAGCTGACCCGACAAACGTTGTTTTGTCATATAAGTTATTTCTAGAGAATATTTTGCTAGAAAAAAATAACTAACCTATTGAAGTGTGTATGTATGTGGTATATAAGTGGAAGATGTATGGAGCGCTGTGAACGGTGAAAGAATATAAAAATAACAAAACACCAATCATTTATTTTTTTAATTTATTAAAATTGATTCTTTAAAATTATATACATATCGCTACTTATAACAATATTACTAAAAAACAATATCAATCCGTTAATGCAACAGAGTGTACAATAATTTTTGTTATCCCATCTTTCGCCAAAACAAACAAACTGGATGGTTTGCCCACTCGAGAGCCACGTATAATTGTCCGTGTGAAAAACATGATGTGCTCAAATCTAAGCCACACACAGACATCGTTTGGCCCTGAGACTTATTGATAGTCATTGCAAATGCCAATCTAATTGGAAATTGAGGGCGTTTAAATTGAATTGGCACATCTGTGGGTATAATAGGGATACGCAGTAGTAATATATTTCCACCTCGGAATTTGTCATTTAAAATGATGGCTTCTATAACATTTTTCATTAATTTTTTATGACTAATCGCGTGCCGTTGCACAAACGTGGTGGATTCAAATTATGAATCAAAATTACCGGAGATCCAACCTTCAGTTGTAAAATATGCGGTGGCATGCCTGGTAAATACAATGAGTTTAAAAACTTTGTTGGATAATTTACAGCTTCGGTGGCATCGCAAGCTGTATCATTAGATTTGTATGACACCAAGTCTCCTGGTAACAAATACTGTATCTTGAGATTCATTTCGTTGACGTCCACATTTTTTGCTGCTAAAATTGCTCTTTCTGCCAGCCACTCATGATTTGTGTATCGTCTGTGTACATCGGGAAATATCTGGCCAATAAGAGCATCTTGAGAATCAATGATTGTGCAGAAATCGGTCGGTAATTTTATGCATCCAGTTCCATCTGTAGTAAATTTTCCATCGCCGATATCTAACAATTGTTTTGAGAATGTTTCAGCGGATGGATCTTGAAGCTTTTGAACGCACAAATTTACTTTCAGTTGTACTTTTTCAACATTAAGCCACAATGACGATGATTTTAAGCACGCGTTGATCTCATCAGCGTATGTTGAACGCGGAATAACGGGAAGTGGTTGTCTGAAATCACCTGAAAAGAGTAACAGAGTGCCGCCAAATAGTTTGTCGTTGTTTTTTATATCTTTCAATGTCCTGTTCGACGCCTCAATCGAATTTTTGAGTGCCATAGTGCATTCATCCCAGATAAGAATTTTACACTATTTCAGCACTGTGGCCATGGACGATTGTTTTTTTATGTTGCACACTGCGTCTGGTTTATTTTGAATATTTAGTGGCAGTTTAAATAATGAATGAGCTGTTCTGCCTCCATCCAATAAAGTTGCCGCAATGCCAGACGATGCAACAGCCAATGCGATGCCATTATTTGATCGTATTTCGGCGAGAATTAGCGAAATAAGGAATGTTTTGCCAGTTCCACCTGGAGCACCCCCCCAAAAAAAAAAAGAATCCACCTTGTCCTGTCAAAACTACGAGCATGATGCGGTCGTAAACGGTTCTTTGTTCTTCATTCATTAGTGGGACATTGCGAGCAACAATCGCTGCCATTTCTACAGTATTGTATTGTAGTTCACGATTCAATTCAGTGCTTATTAAATCAGATACATTTCGATTTGTTGAAATAACATACCGAAATGACTGAGTGGTAAGTTGGCAATGATAATGCAAAGATCTTCAGTAGCAATCAATGCTTCATTGTACATAGCGTCACTGACTACTATCGTTAGATCGTTGCACCGTGAACGATGTTGATGCAATATATCATCAGTCATTGAATCTTTGTGATTATCCCATAATGTCTCTGCTCGGGCCTGGAAACATGTAGTCAACACTATAGCGAATAGTAGACGAATTTGTTTTTATATACGGTTCAGTCCTACTTCAGCAAGCATACACTCCCACTGGTTGTCGTCTTCCAGCAAGCCGAGTGCAAGGCATGCATCTTTATACGTTGGATACTGTTGTCCATTCACTTTACGTAAATCTTGAAATGACAAAGGGCTGATGACATTAACCAATAACAGTCGAAGATAAAAGCACTCAGTCTGCCTTGGATTGACTGTAAATACTCGTCCCAAGTTGTTTGATTTGAATAAACCGGGACATGCATCAATCGGCGTGCCTTGCTTGCGGGGCATCCGTTTTTTTGTTGGAGCCCATGTGAAATAGCGTGGTACTTCTGAATAGAGTAATGTCCGTGCAAAAGCGCCAAAAGCATCCGCACGATTACACAATTCAAAAAATTCGGTGAGTGTAGTTTTCGGTGAATTTATAGCACGATCAATCGCTGTCTCGCTCGTGAAATATACGCGCTGGTCATTTTCAAGATGGACGGCTAAATGATGAACTGCTGGATCCCGTTCATGAATTGGGAAACCAAAGATATGCCAAACAGCTTCATTGGAGCTGACGTACCGGCCAATTTGGTAAAGTGTTATTTCATCGTTGTTATTCACCGGAGGAGCATTCAAATTGGTATTTTCAACTCGAAATACAGCCATATCACTGCCTTTATTCACATACTTGCAAATTTATTTCATGCTCTTCACTGAACTGCAGAACTGAACATTAATATAAGCATTGAATGTTTTGCTCAGCAGAGGCGAATATGGGACCACCCAACGGTTATCAATGTCAATATCTATGTTGTTGACATAGATGACCGCTATAGATGATAGGATTGTCCGCCATTATCGGGATTTCTTCGACGATGTATTGGATATCCGTCAACATTTGTGATCGTGAAATTTTTCGGAAAACTTTTAGTACATTTTCCATCTGCACAAATAATAATGGCCTAAAAATTCATTTTTCATTTTAACATAAAATAACTTCGTCGGATATTGACGAATTTTTTAAAAGAATATACTATTTTAACTAATTTTAACATTTTAACAATATTAACGCTGGAAAAATATATTAAACACTTACGGTTAAAAATTCATTTTTCATTTCAACATTAAATAAATTCTGACATCGTGTTTACGATTCTAAAATATTAACTTTGAAAAAATATTTTAAGCACTTCGTAAGATACGGTTACGATTCTAAAAATATTATTTTTTAAAAAATATTTTAAACACTTCTTAAGATACGGTTAAAAATTCATTTTTCATTTCAACATTAAATAAATTCTGACATCGTGTTTACGACAACTCACGCCATCTATGTGGAAAAGTTGTTGAAAGAGTTGGTTAAAAATTAATTAAGAAAGAACTAATTAAGTTACAACTTTCATTTGTAAATCTAAACCATTCTCGAATCCATCTGAAGGCATACAAAAAAATTTCATTAAACTCAGTCCAGCCGTTTAGGAGGAGTTCAGTGACATACACAGGCACAAAAGAAATATATATATAAAGATATATATATATATATATATGTGTGTGTGTGTGTGTGAAAGTATAAGTTTCAGTTCGATAATTCAACGTACGAACCTTTATTGTATCCATTGTGACTATACAAAATTACGGTCTTGGTAAAGAAATCGAAGTACATATTTCAGAGTCAAAGCTGAACATTTGCCTTCCAACTGAAGCGTGATGTGTAAATTCTATATACCCAGGCTCCAATCTTACATATTTGATTGGAACAATCAGTAAAGACTCTGATCCATTCAGCGTCTGGGTAATGTCTTATCAATACACATAATGAAGTGGTTTTTAGAATTGCGTCTACAGTCTGCAGCAAAACTATTGTAGCACGTATCCACTTTTTTTTTTTTTTTTTTTTTTTTTTTAGTTTGACATTTAATTCTTATCATCAACTAACTTTTTTTTAATAAACAGTATAAGACTAACATAACATCATGACTCGATAAATATTTATTTAACAAACCAGTATTAAGTGTCCATTTTTTAAGTAGGAATTGATGCTAGTGCTTCAGTATTTTTTTTTACCTAGAATATGTATTTCTAGATAATTTTAAACGTCCATAAATTCAAGTTGGTTTATTTTTTTTTGCAATTGTGTCCTCGATTTCCTAAACGCCTAGTTCATCCAGTAACTTTAAACAAGTCATTATTTACTACACCTGTGTGTTCAATGCGTTCATTCCTCCATCTGATATCCAATTTCCTTTCTTTGATTTTTTTAATTTAATGAATGTTCCCAGAGATTGTCCCTTTATTTCTATAGCGATCGAAATATTGGTGGTGTATTTCTGCATGGCTAATATTTGAGTTCTTTTGACTGCACTTCTGATAATTCTGAGAGCTTTGTTTTGAGCACTTTCCAAGGTGTTTACCTTAGATTTTGATACAGAAAGTAGTACTTCGCTTCCATATTCGATGAATGGTTTTATATATGCGATATAAGTTCTGTTTAGAGTGTATTGGTTGTAGTCATATTTGTCTCCGCTAGTTTTTAAGTAATAAAAATTTCGTTAAAAAAAAAAAAAAAAAAAAAAAAAAAAGTATTTTTGAAATAATATGCAATGTGTTTAGACAGTTAGTATATCATTTCTATAAAACATGACATACAAAAATAGACATAACATATTAAGAAATAAACACAAAAACAATAACTATCTAGAAAAACGAGTGCATTTTTACTAAATAATTTTTAAATGGTTCTTAAATGTTAACAAAACTTTATTTATTAATTTTTGGCCAAATGAGTCAAGTGACATATAAAAAACCCCCAAACAAATATTATAAAGATTTAAAGGAAGATTTCTTATCGATGAAATAAGTAAAATTTTTCTTTCTCAGAAAGAAGAAAACGAAGGAGGAGCAAAATGAAAGGTCAGATACCAATATTCAGTTTCATCAAAATAAATGATATCGTCAACTGAATTAAAATAACAGTTTCGGTAAAAATCCCTATGGTTTCACTTTTATTTATTTAAATATTTATTTATTGAGTAATACTGCAATTTCGTTCATTCTATAGAAAGTTTTATTTTTCCATGATATTTACTTGGAATTTTTATATTCCTAATATAATATGTCTTTTAATATATATATTTATTTTTATTTTTATTTTTGTTTTTTGTATTCATTTTATTTTTATTTTCGCGTGTAACATCATCTATATTTCTTGTTACAAGCATGTGGCATCAGAAAAATTGCTCTTTTTTAAGAGAAAACTATTTCACGTTTTTTTTTTTTTTTTTTTCTTTTCTTCAATTATATTTTTTCAATTTTCTACATTTCTTCATGTTATCTGATAATGAATATGTCGATATGAACATTAGTAGAATTTTTAAATAAATCATGAATTAAATAAAACATTTATTTTTACTATTATTAGTGACTATCTAGGTAATGGAAGTATTGTATTTGGTGAAAATTTTCGATGTCGAGTTTTCATTTAACTTACTTGTTTTAAGGTTTCCTCTGAGTCAAAAACGAGGTTCTTTGATAGTTGATCAGTGTGCATATTTGTAGGTATGAGGATGAAATACGTTCTTACTATCATATATGACAAAAATGATTGAAGACATAACAACGGGACTTTAGAATTAAGACAGATCTAGTGTACTAATGATTTTGCCAACTTTTAGTGGAAATTGGAAACCGGAAATGGAACCTTAAGCCTTAAGACAAACACGATATTAACTATTTACTGGAAAGTTGCCATATAAACACCGTTTCAGATGTACTTTCGTGTGCATTACTTGGTTAGTTCGAGAAATTTGATAGGCATCCTGTATAAGTACGTCAATTTCATTTCTCCAAAATACATTCCATTAAAAAGGATGCTATGGATTTTCTTGAAACTCGCGATAAAAAATTATTTGCGTCCGATAAGCAGATGAGTCTGACAAGGTTTAGTGAAAACCTCACACTATCTTTATTTATTATGTATTTATTAAATTCCTAAAAAAATGGCAGTGTTTTAAGACATTTCCAATTTTATAATTTTAAATGCAAAGATGTGTCTTAAAAAATAAGTTTTTTTTTTTTTTTTTCGCTTAATAGTAACCACCCATTTAATACACTTATTGCGTATGCGTTATGGAAATCTCCAGACAAACTAGTTGAAATAGTATTACATTGAAAAAAACCTCTTTGGTAATTATTATTAATAACCGGTAAATGTGATAAATTCTCATAAATTATTCACTTTAACCAAACTTCATTGGTAATTAATAATAATAACCGATCAATGTGATAAATTCTCAAAAAATATTCACTTTAACAGTCTTATTTGGTTATTAATAGTAATCGCTCCTTATTAATAATTACCGAATAATCACATTGACCGCAACACACACACACACACACACACACACACACACACACACACACACACACACACACATATATATATATATATACATACATATGTTGGTATAATATAAGTAGTGATGATGCTCAAAGTGTTTTATAGTACTCCAATAGATGGCGCTGTGTGTTCATTCTTTTTCTTCTGTAACTGTACATATGTAAATAAACTTGAGTTTTCAGTCTAGCTCATGTGTGGTTAACTTCATGTGGTAGCAGAGTGTGGTTGCGTTCGATCGGCGGCGAAAATAAAATGACGCCACGTTTCCACGTTTCCGGTAATTAAAAACTTAAAAAGAAAAATTAAAAATGGATAAATTAATCCCATCAGTACCACTGTTAAATAGTACGAATTATCACACGTGGCCATTAAAATTAAAAAGCAGTTTTAACTATTAAAAAATTTTACGACGCCGTGATTAAAGAAGCAGGCGACTTAAAAGATGAAGAACAGGCTGAATGGGATACTAAGAATGCTGAAGCTGTTTCCTACATCTTACTTCCGTTATCTGATGAACAGAGTCTCCAATTCGCAGACGAAGGAAACGCTAAGAATTTATGGGAGAAAATAAAATCAACATTTACCGGAAAACTGGAAGATCGAAAAATCGATGCAAGTAATGAAATAAAATATATTGAAATTAATTCAGAAGAAACCGTAACAGATTATATTGCAAGAGCAAGAGGCTTAAGAACAAAATGTGCTTTACTTGGTCTGGAAGTTACAGAGAGAGAAATCGTCTATTATACTGTAAGAGGCCTTAGAGAAAAATTCTCGAAAATTAGAGAAATATTGAAAACTCAAAGAGAAAAAGATTTAGATGAAATACTTGAGATTTTACGCGAAGAAGAGAGAACAATCCTGAGATCACCTGACTACCAAAATACTAGAAGAGAAGAAGCATTCCATGTTAAAAATGGGTACAAAAACACAGTGAAAAGTTGTTTCACCTGTAAGAAAACTAATCATCTAGCTAAAAACTGCTATTTTAGGAATAAAGATAAGTTACCTCCGAACGCTCATGATAAAAGAACAATTGCTTACAATAACAACAAGAACAAAAACAAAGAACAGTTTAAAAACAGAAACTGGAATTATGCAAGTAAAAATGATCATCAATCTAGTGATTTTGCACTTTCTGTGAATAGAGAACAATTTGATATTTCTGAAAATAATGTTTGGTTATTAGATTCAGGTTCCAGTTGCCATTTAACAAATAATTTGAAGTATTTTTGTGATATTACTAATGATAATGGATATATCAATTTAGCAGGTAAGAATTCTACTTTAAATTCTACTGGTATAGGAACTTGTCGCGCTTAAACATTGGTAAATCATTCTCAAAATATTTTAACTATGAATGATTGTATTTTTATTCCTGATTTGAGAAATAATTTAATTTCTGTAAGTAAATTAATGGATAGGGGATATAAGATTAAATCAAGTAGAGGTCATACCTTAGTTCTAAGTAAAAATGATCAATTTGTGTTAAAAGCTGTTAAAATAAATAATAGATTTGAAATCATATTGGAACCTTACAATGATATGTCACCTGATTCTCTAGAATGTAATTTAATAAATAAATCGGAATCTTATGTTATTTGGCACAAAAGACTTTGCCATTTAAATCCGCAGTATATGATAAAAATGCAAAATATTATTGGCATAAAATTTAGAGATTCTTAAAATTTTAATTATGAACCATGTGCAATTAATAAGTTTACTCGGAAAAATCATCCAAAAGTACATTTTGATCAAAGTAGTTCTATAATAAAATTGATTCATGCTGATTTAGCAAGACCTATAAATGTTAATTCCATAGGAAATTCTAAATAATTTTTAGTACTGGTTGATGATTTTTCTGGGATGTATTTCACTTATTTCTTGAAACATAAACATGAAGCATTTGATGTTTTTACTATTTTCAAAGAGAGGTATGAAAATCAGATGAATAAGAAAATTAAACATTTAAGAACCGATAAAGGTTTAGAATTTGTAAATAATGAATTTGAAAATTTTCTAGAAAAATCTGGAATAATGCATGAGAAAACAGTACCATATAATCCTGAAAGCAACGGTATTGCAGAAAAATGTGTAAGAGTACTGGTAGAACGCGCAAGAACATTGTTATATGATAATAAATTGCCACTTAGATTTTGGGCGGAAGCCATAAATTGTAGTACCCACATTTCTAATAACACACCGCGAAAATGTAAACAAAAAATCCCGATCGAAATATAGGCAGGTAGAAAACCAAAACTAACTTATTTAAGAACTTTTGGTTGTGTAGCTTACTATCACATTCCTAAACTATTCAGAAATAAATTCGATGCTCCTGCTAAGAAAGGTATATTTGTTGGATATTCTAGAGATAGGCGCGCATACAGAATTTATAACATCGATAAAAGGAAAATTATTGAAGTTAAATCTGTTAAATTTGGTGAAACATCTAAAGGTAGTAAATTCTTAAAAAGTGAAACCGAAATTTATTTGTGGGATATTAAAGAATTAGCCCAGTTTAATGAAACCGAAACTTCTTTCTCATCCGAAAACAATGATAATAATTTATCAGATTTTTCGTCTGAACAACAAACGCTAGAACAAAATGAAATACAGAATGATTCAGAATCTATTTATAGATCGCCACCCCAATTGCGACGATCAGAAAGCATAATAAATAAAATGTCAGCTAATTTGGCTTTAAATGACCTTGATGGGGAATCGGTACCGAGAAATTTTGAGGAAATAAAAAGTAAAACAAATCGTAAAACATGGGAGGTTGCTATGGAAAAAGAAATCGATTCCATTAATAAACACAATGTTTTTGAGATAGTTGAAAGGCCCAAAAATGAAAAAAATAATTAAAAGAAAATGAATTTATTCAATTAAAAGTGTTAATAATGAGGAAATTTATAAAGCTAGATTAGTAGCAGCGGCTTTCAATCAAATAAAAACAGTCGATTATTCAGAGTCATATTCACCGGTGGTAAATATTGAATCATTTAGGTTATTAATGGCAATCGCTTCTAAGCTGAATTTATCTATAAAATTTTTTCATGTAAAAACAGCTTATTTATATGGTAACATTGAAGAAACTATATATATGGAAATACCCCCTGGTTATGAAAATAAATTTGGTAAAAATAATGTATGTAAATTGAAACGTAGTATATGCGGCTTGCCACAAAGCAGCCGAAATTGGCATATTAAACTTAAACATGAACTGAAAGCGATTGGCTTCTCTCCACTTGCATCTGATAATTGTGTATTTACTTATAAAGATGATACGAATTTTCTAGCAATTTGTGTCTATGTAGATGATTTAGCAATTTTTTCAAATAAGTCTAAGTTATGCGATGAAAAAATAAGTAAACTTAAAGAAATTTTTTTCTAAATGAAACAACTAAAAATTCAAAATTTTTAGGCATGGAAGTAGTACAAAATCAAGACGGTATCAGTTTATCGCAAACTAACTACATTGAATCTTTATTAGAAAAATATGGTATGCAAAATTCTAAATAGTCTACCCAAGTCGAGGATAGATGTTTTACACCTACAGATAATTTAGTTAATAATCAAACTGAATATCAAGAAATTATAGGTGTGTTGCTATATTTGGCTAACCGAACTCGACCTGACCTTGCATTTGTTACTAGTTATTTATCACAATTTAATAAACGTCTTGAAAAAGGACATTATGCATTAGCTAAAAAGGTTTTAAAATACATAAATGGAACAAAAAATAAAGTATTGTTTTACGAGAGAAAATTCGGTTTAATAAATTGTAGTGCAGATGCAAGCTGGGGAAATGGAGAGGGAGGCCGATCATTTTCAGGTTGTGTAATTATGTTAGGAAATTCTCTTATTGTATGGAAAAGTAAAAAAGCAAAGATGTGTAGGACTATTGACATGTGAATCAGAGCTGTTAGCCACTGCAGATACTGCAAGAGAATTAACATGGACTTTAAATATGTTACAAGAACTTAAGTGTGAACAATTTGTTGGAAGACCTGTAACGATTTATTCTGATAGTCAAGCAGCCATAGATTGGCTAAATACTGCAAAGTCATCGAATAAAACAAGACATGTTAATCTTAAATTTCATTTTGTTAGAGACTTAATTGAAGAAAAGACTGTGAAAGTTATGTATAATTGTACTAATGAAATGATTTCAGATTTTCTAACGAAGGCTGTTACAAAAGAAAAAGTCTCATTTACGTTAGAAAAAATATGTTTGATTTAAAAGTATATATTTGAACATTAATTATTGTTTGTTATTGTTTTTGATTAAATATAAAACGCTTTTCGCAGGGGGAGAATGTTGGTATAATATAAATGGTGATGATGCTCAAAGTGTTTTATAGTACGCCAATAGATGGCGCTGTGTGTTCATTCTTTTTCTTCTGTAACTGTACATATGTAAATAAACTTGAGTTTTCAGTCTAGCTCACGTGTGGTTAACTTCAATATATATACATGTCTAGTACTTTTCTAGTCCTTTCACTATGCAATATTGTATATTTGTAAAGCGTTGAGAATATTCGATATATATTACTCCTGAGTAAATTTCTGAGTATAAGAAAACGAATAATAGTAATAAAGAAAATATTTTAATTTTTGAGATTAATTACTTTTAAATTTGTAATTTCTTTTAAAAACACTATGCTTTGTTTTATTTTATTATTGAAATTTGCAATTTAAAATGCATGGAAATGTATACATTTCAGACCGATTATGAATAATCATAATAAAAAAAAATTAAATAAATAAATAAATAAAACTAAGCATTAAATTTTGTGAAGGTACAGGACAATATTTTCGGGTGAAAACAATTAAGAAATATTATTTATCAGGCATTTAATCATAAGCACGACAACAAAAGGAGAACAGCTACAAAATCGCGGAAAAATCCTCGGTAGATATTTCGATGCATAATTTTGGCCAACAAATGCATAGTTTTAAGCCTTGACATGTTTTCTTGGACTCGTGGTTCATAAAATTCATCATTCATCATTCATCTATGCTATTTTATGTGATAAATATTATGAAATAGAACTTATATATATATATATTAACCATTTGTAGTAATTTTCTTTAAAAAAAAAAAAAAAAAAAAAAAAAAAAAAAAACTGCAGATTTTTATTTTATTTTCTTTTTATTAACTTAATAAAAAAGTAAATTATCGTACACATTTTAAAAATTGAGAACTGGCAATGATTCTTAAGCTAGATTCGAAAAGGCGTTGTCCTTTATAAATCATGAAAAATGCTTACGAAATTTTGTTTGTTTCTAAAACAATTTCTATATCTCTTCTTCCTCTTCCTCTTCTTCTTCTTTTTTTTTTTTTTTTTTTTTTTTTATGCAGTAGATTGTAGTTAATTTGTAATTAAGAAATCATTATAAACCATAATAAATGATCATTTTTATGTAGTAATATATAGTATATTAGAATGGCACAACAATTTTGTTTGTTTGTTTACTAATTGAATTCAAAGAAATTTTAACACGAATAAAGGTGAAATTTTAAACTGTAAATCAAATAACACAGTGTACGTACACAAATAATTGTTTCTAATTAAAGAATTACACCCTACTTTAATAATATGTTCTTATAAAGTTAAATATCCTATTAAAAATACTAAAAAAAAAAAAAAAAAAGCAAAATTTATTCTTTCCTTTATACTTACTTCATTATTTACTTTATACTTTATACTTACTGACATTTCTTCATTCCATTATTTTTATAAAACTGAAAATTTATTTTGTTTAAAACCAAAAGCCTTCAAGTTATAAAAATCGATTTCCTACCTAATTTACCGACTTTTAAAATCTTTGTATTTTTAAACTTGAAAACATAGCCTGACATCTTAAACAGATTGATTTTTGATTCAAAGATTAAGTATAAACAAACAAAACCTCTTGGGCCTACTTGTAGGTTATCAGAGACTTTATATTGCGTGTTTTCGTAGATAAATATACATGGTTTAATACGAGAATATCTATTAGAAAAAATGGAAATTTTAAACTTAAAAGAACGAAATTTAAAGAAATATTATTATCTTTATATATATATATATACAGGGTGTTCCACATACCCTCCTGTTAAACATTTAATCATCTCCATAAACTTTTACATTCTTTTATTGTCATCTATTCCGGAATTATATAAACAATCTAATTTCTTCTGTAATTAAGTGTAACCTTGAACATCGAAAGGCGCGTAAGCAAAAAGAATTATTGTTAATGATTTTTTCTCTCTAAATAAACATTTATATACTGTAATTTACTTTAAATATCATAATATAATATAATAATTTATGATGCATAATAATATACTCAAATATGTAATTTAAATTCTTTTTGTAGTCTGTAATGTTTTCAATCAGAAAGGATGCATGAAAATGCATTCCTTAAAATATTCTAATAAAGCTAATTAAAACATCGAATTATTTGCAGAATCATTTAAACTAATTTAAATAATGTTTTTTTGCATTATTATTTAAAAACATAAGCTTTTTAGAGTACAATTAATGAATGAAAACTCTGGAAAATTCATCAGCCTTAAGAAGACCAACTGGAATATAGTTTGATGCCAAGAGATGAAGCTGCTGCATACAAGGTAAGTGAAGAGTTTATTGTTTTTCTTTAAAGTCTTACCTTGTATTACGTATATATCTACCAAGGTACTAAAGTATTTTACTAATAAAAGCAACACCTCGTAACTTGAAAATGAGTCGAAATTGCGAAAAATGGGGAAACACGTTTTCAATGAATTAGAGAGTGACCTCTTTTGGTGAATAAAGTTTCGGCACTGGCGAGAAGGCTAAGGGGGCCGCTGGGGAGAGAAACTTTAGAATTTTAAATAGGAAGGTATGTCTTGTGATACATCCCTGGAAATGTCTCTTCAAAACAATAAATATTTTGTAAATAGTTTTGCTCTGCAATGGTTATTGGGATATAACTGAGATTTAGTCTTTTGAAATGTAAATTTTATGCTTATGTATCCCTTTTAATAATCACTGAAGAACAAAACTGCTTATATCAAATTCATTGTCTTAAAGAGACGTTTCCAGGGACATATCACAAGACACACTTTGCCCAAAAATGTTTGGGCCCGGGCAAGTGGGTGGGTAGTAATACAAGTACCGCTAGGGCGGGCAACTTTAAAATTTCAAAAAGGAAAGTATGTCTTATGATGCATCCATGGATCTTCAAAACAATGAATTTGAGATAAATAGTTTTGTTTATTAAAGGATGTATATAAGTATTAAATCCACATTTCAAAAGTTAAAAGACTCAAGTAGCTCCTTTTATAATCATCTTAGGGCGAAGCTATTTATATCAAATTCAATGTTTTGAAGAGACGTTTCGAGAGATGTATCACAAAAGATACACCTTCCTGTTTAAAATTTTTAATTTGCCCTTCCTAATGTTCCCCCTAGCTCCCCTCCCCCCGGGCCCAAACTTTTTACACCAAAAGATGTTCCTCACGAATTCAGTGAACACGGTTTTAGCCATTTTTCATAATCCCGACTCATTTTCGAGTTTAGAGGGGGGGGGGGGGGGGGAGGGGGGGAGACTTTTAGAACACTCTATATATACATATATATCATTGATTACAAGCAAAATGTCTGTATGAATTAAATAAATAGGATTCTCAAAAATTAAAAATAAATAAATAAATATAATTAAAATTAAAATCAATCAATCAATCAAAATCAAAATTCACCATCATATTAAGTCTAAACTCTTGGAATTAGTATTATTTTATTTTTTATTACTTTTTTCAGCTGATTATGACTACTTTAATAATTTAAAGTTAACTTTTCAGCTTTTCTTGCATATTTGCATTTTAGACACTGGGATCATAACTTTGGTAAAATGAATTATGTCATTATTATTCTGCATTTAATTTCGATGTTTTCCGTTATCAGTAATATCTCAGCTTTTTTGGTGTTCAGGCTAAACTCACCTCTGAAACCCACTTTGAGTTTTAATTTCATAGCAAAACATTACAGGAATTTTCCTCACTATCAAAAATAAAAAGGATGGCTTCGTAAACAGATTGTGACGTAAAATAAGCCAATTACAAATTAAAAATGCCAGATAGATGGCAGCACCAAAAAGAAAGAACATGAGAAATGAATTTAGGGACTATAATGTTTAAATATGAAATCCCGATGGCAGCACTAGCAATAACCATAATCCTAGTTTCACCGTTAAAATTAAACTAAAGGTTCAAATTTCTGAAATACTGCAAATCTTTTTAATAAAAAATAAAAATTAATAATGAGTAATAATAAAAATAATACTAACACTTAGGGTTAAAATTAAAACTTAAGGTTAGATTACCATTTAATTTGTTGAAAATTGTTTATTAATTTAGTCAGCATGCAAAGACATAACTGAACTTCCTGTAAAAAGTAATTTTCTTCTATTAAGTTTTTTGCTCGTGTTATGAATTCAGTATTTATGGCTCGTGTATTTTATTTTTTATAGTTTGAGTTTCATTATCAGGCTAAATAAAGCCTAAATCATATCGCTTTCAATTTAAGGTAATTTTTTCTTGAAGGTTCAGTTTAAAATTTTATTATTAATTCATGGTTATTGATGTGCTTTTAGTTCTCTGGAAGGTATTTTTTTTTTTTTCTTTGAAAAATATTTTGCCATTATTTCGTCTAATTCATTTCAGGTTAATTTTTCTTCTAGATTCGTGCTATCAATCGATATTTTGCTAAAATGGATATCAATTACAGAAAACCTACAATTCTTCGCACAATATAGTATTTGAAAACGTCTTATAGCATTATGAGCTTTTAAGCACAAATTCAGTTTTGTTCTGTTTTTGTCCGATCTTTTCCTCATATCAAAATTAATAGGTTCATTACATAACATTGTTCTGTTTCTTCCCCTTAAAATAATATCCTAGTGTCAACTTTCTTTTCTTCAGAATATTATTACACGGTCCTATTTAATTTTCATCAGGTATTGTAGTCTTAAAAATTAAACTATAAGTACTATTAATAATCTTAAAAATTAAATCAATTTAAGATATTTAGTTATTGTTATTTTGTTTGGCTTGTGTATGTTTTTTTGGTGAATTATGTGATTAACTATTCTTCGTTCTCATTCTTTTCTTTTACTATAAAATGATTATATGTGTATATATATATATATATATATACACGCAATTACTAAAAGACCTAGGATAATATTTTCAAAGAAAAAACGTAATTTTTAATGCAATGAAATTAATAATGAAACATTTACTAGCTTAGTTTGTAGCTTGCGCATTTTAAAATGTATGTGTGGAAAAAATATATGTTATTCACTAACTAGTTTATTAACAAGTTGAAATCATTGTATACATTTAATACACAATTCAGAAACATTTTTTTTTTTTTTTTTTTTTAGTTAATCATATTTTATATATATATATATATATATATATATATATATATATATATATATAGATAGATAGATAGATAGATAGATAGATATAGATATAGATATATACAGACCTGGAAAAAAATATTAAAGCCATCCGAAAAACTTAAATTATTTCACAATCTCTAATTCGAATTTCATTTAAATTTAAATAAAAAATTGGATATGACTTCCAATATAAAATAATTTATCGATATTTTAATTATTTTAGTGAGGTTCGAAGTTTATAAATTAGTAATCATAATTTTTCAAAAAGTCTGATATGAGTATAAGAAAAAGTGAATACAGGAAGAAAAATCAGGATTTAGTTTACCATTTGAAAACATGTGAGCATTAACATATTTCTAGTGCATCCTTAAGACAAATCAGGAGCAAACATTCAAACTGTGTTTTCTCCTTCTGATACAATTTTTCGGACTGCACAAAAACTAATGAATTAAATTAACTATTCTTGAAACCTAATTATTGTTTGTTCAGATGTATTGATAGATACTAGGAAAATATGTAGACATATCTAGGAAGATATGTAGATATACTACTTTTCCCAAATTCTTATGTACTGTCATTCACTACGGTATGTTTGTGAATCTCAACCAAATAAAAAATGCGCCTCTATTTTAAGGTAAATACGAGCTTTTTCATTTGTCTCTCCGTGGCTCAGTTGGTAAGATTGCCGTGTTAGTGGTGGTCCCGCGTTCCATACGCGTTTGTTAATTTTTGCAGACAATTAGTAAAAAAGATGCCAATTGATAAAAGAAAATTTATCATTGACTACACAGTATTCTAAGAATTTTTGAAGAGATTTTTTTTTTTTTTTTTTTTTTTTTTTTTTATGAAGCCTTTTGCTTACATCTCTTTTTAGAAGCAAAAACGAGTTTTTTGTGGATTACAAGCGCCTTCTATTGGGAGGAATATTCACTAAAATGTCAATGAAACAATTAACAATACAAAATAAAAATGTAGGAGAAACACATAAACATTAACCAAATTAGTAAAATGTTAAGTTATAATATAAAAAAATAATAATAATAAACTAAAATAATAATAAAAAACTGGAACAAACGAATAATTAAATTGAAGATATTGGTCTTTAATCAGAAAATGAAATCACAAAACTTATAGGCAATCGTGTGGTGCTGCCATCAGATCTGAATTTCAAGAAATAATTTCTCTTTTCATAACACAGTTCAAATTTTACAATTATGGTTAATAAACAAAAAAGTTACTTTTTTTTTCTTGCAAATTGAATTTTATTCTAACTTTGAAAAGATTTATATGATACGTTATAATAAAATTTTGGTTATAAAAGTTTTTTTTAAATAGAATATTTATGTTACGTTCAAAGAAAAATCACTAACTTTTTTTTTTTTTTTTTTTTTTTTTTTGTGAGAAAACACGGTTTGAATGTTTGCGTCTCAATTTTGTATCTTGTTCACCATTTATTATCTTGTTGGTTGTAAAATTTTTAATTATAATTATATTAATGATTTATTTAAATAATCTGGTGTGTCACTCAGACGACTTTCTCTTACCATGCATTTCAATGCTTTGAAGATACATTGCAGATTAAGTCGTAAGTTAAATCAGGTAAATAAATAAGGTAAAAATAAAAAAGGCTGTGTTATTCATAAATCCGTGCAAATTATAGGATTCCGATCTCCACACATCTCGCTACGCATACATACAGTGCCCACTACGAAATATACAATTTTTTTTCCTTTACAAAAAAAAAAAAAAAAAAAAAAAAAAAAAAAAACATCAAGAGAGTAACTTTTCCGCAAACCGCTTTCACTCCTATAATTCTTTCAGTTTTTATGAAATTTTAAATGTCTACAGACTTATGTAACACCCGGTATATATATTCGCATCTTTAAACAAAAAATATAATCGATGCAAAAATTATTAAGCAGTATTTATTATAAAGGGAAGAAAAATAAATTTTTGAGGTTTCATTTGTAAGAATTTTATACATTAAGGATATTTTATGCGTAACATTATTATTATTATTATTATTATTAACGTAAGTTTTTTTTTTTTTTTTTTTTTTTTTTTTTTTTAACGTAAGTTATTAACTCTTCATATTAATATATTTGTATTCTTATATATTTGTGTTTTTGTATCTTAATTGCTATCGTCTACTGTATTGTGATTGAACTACTATAGTTCATTAAAATTTTTAAATATATCACTGCAAGTAATCTATTGATAAATAAGGATAAGTTTAAAAAAATAAATAAATGCAAGTTTTCAATACATTTCTTGAAATACATTGATGCTGACGAAAGGTATTAGAGAAATTCTGTCGATTAAGGCTAAAATTTAAATTCTGCTTCAAAAATTTCAGATATATCAGCAAATACATAGAATAAGTACGTGTGTTAAAATATCAGAGAATGCATTTAGAAGAGAAAACCTTTGGAGTCATTACTTTACGCATGTAGCAGACCGTTTATAAATTCTACAATTTATTACTGCATTAATGCCCAAAGTAGTTTTTCACACTAATACTTTATATCAAATAAAGTGTTTTATCTTTGAATAATATATATCACTAAAAGTATTTGCATATGTACTCTTACGTGTAAAATGTTAATGCATAACTATATCACAATTTAAAAATAATTTAATGCTTATCTAATATTTTAGAATAACAATTTTTTTTCTTAAATTTATGGCAATGTTAGAATTCCTGTAAAATTTTTTGAATTCCTGTAATGATTTTAGAATTTCTGTAAAATGTACGGTTAATATATATTGACAGAAAAATAATGTATTTTCAGATCTATTAATATCTCTAAAAATACCTTAGAAAGCACGACAACGTTTATAACATTTTAAATGATTATTAGAACCTTAATTGTCCATAAATAAAAACATTTTTTTCTTCAGTATTTGTTTTATTCACTTTGAATGTTAATTCTTTTTTGATGAGACAGATTATTTAACAATCCTATTCAGAATGATTAAAAAAATATTGATTAAAATAGAAGATCATAATTTTACCAAATTCTTATATCGATTAAGGTTTTAAAAACGAGTTTCGAATTAGCAGTATAATACATTTTGTCTGATTTCAATAAATTATAACAATAACAACAACAACAACAACAACAACAAAAAAAAAAAAAAAAAAAAAAAAAAAGAATAGCAGTTTCATACAGAATAATAGCGCGTGATTGCAACATCGTTTAGAATCAACTACGAATGAATACGTATGTTTTAATTGAATGACGTATATCCAAAAACAATAATAATAATAAAAAAAAAAGATAAAAGTTCTTGTCTTTCGAATCACGTGACTGTCTTTTTCTGCTGAGCTGGCGCTAGCATATCCGATGCGATAGATTCAACATGCTGCGCGGGCAAGGGAAGCACTGGGGCAGGATTTAAAGTGCTTGGAAGAGGAATAACTTGAGACACTGTTCGGATCAGAACTCCATCAGATGGGGTCTTAACTTCCATAACTCTGGTAATGCTGTTGGGTCCGGGAATCAATCTGATTGTTCAAGCTAAGTTTCAGTGGAGTGGGGGTGTTTATTTATTCCTCAAGATGACTAGTTGACCAGGACAGAAGCTAGACGATTTAATTGCTTGTTTTAGCCGCCGGGTGAGGTTCTGGAGATAATGGGTTGTACACCGTTTCCAGATGGTATCTTTCACCCAAGTAGCACAGGAACGTTCTGTGAACGTCTAATAACGGTTTCAATAGTTCAAACACCGTGTTTCGTGTCAAAAGAACGTTCTAAAACACGTTCAGAAATAGTATTATTTAGAACGTTCTGAAAATGTTTGATTTGTACCATCTATAAAACGTACAATTCTAGTTCTATATAGAACGTTCAAGTGTGACACCGTCATAACACGTTCTGTAACAGTGTAATTATAACGAATATGACAAAATGACTTTTTAGTACTATTGGTTGGGAAAATAGGTTAATCATGAAAATTTTTGACTTCAGTTTTTGATTTTTTTACACGTTTTGTGGCGTGAGGAATCCGGAAGTCAAAAGATTGGTATGGTATCTGTTAATGTGTATCGGCACCTATTAGTGTGATAGCCCGTTAGTTCATGTACACGATATTAATATCTCAAGAACAAATGATTGCAGAGAGATCGGACCAGTTTTAAAATATCACTTTTGATATTGATAAGAATCTTATTGAGAGATTTGCAACATTCTAATTTAAAAACTTCGTAAGTTATTCGAAATTTATAATTTTTAGCATGATAGAGAATAGAGCATTTTTTACATTTTCAGTTTAACGTTTTGTTAGCACGTCAGTAAAGAATGCTTCTCAATAATCAGTAGCAGTGAGGTGAAAAAAAATTACAAAATTTTAAACTCATGGAAAAATTTTGTGAATTTTGTATTTCAGGAATCAATGTATGGAATTCAACCAAACTTGTTACAATATTAGTTCTTGCCCTAAATTGCCCTAAATTTGAATTTCATTTGGGGTATATCGTCCGATAGATTGCGGTGCTATGCAATGAAACCCTCCATTTATGGGACAGCTATATCTCAGCTTCTATAGTGTACAAATGCATTAAACTTGATATATTGGCTTATATCATCATAACCTCTGCTAATACAATTTGGATGTATACATTGTCCAACAGGTGGCGTTGCTAATCTGCAATTTAATCATTTTAACGGAAAGGCAATATTTTAACTCTTGTGATTTAACAATAAATTTTCTGATACACTGAAGTTATAAGTGAAATCGATTTTATGTAAAGCGTTACTGGTCCATTTTGGATGCACATCGGCCAACATGTGTCGTGGCTATTTTGCAATTTAATCTCATAACGGAAACGAAAAATCTCAACTTCTGTGATTTATAAATATTGTAAATTTGGTAAGTGAAATTAATATTACGTAAAACTCTACAGATTGCCTTTGGGTGCATATCGGACGACAGGTGGCACTGCCACGTTCCAATATTTTCCATTCACAGAAAGGCTATCTATCAGCTTCTGTAATATATATACTCACCAAACCTTCTGCGTGACATACATTTGATATATATTATTGATTCAATTTGGCTGTATAACGAGTAATAGTTAAACAGGTTTTTTTTATTATTATTATTCATAGGACATTGTTTTTTCCCCTAGGAATAAGTATACATCATCCCTGGAGGATGGGGGAGGGGTGGATAAAAATTTTCACTATGATTATCTTTCGAAAGAATTCGATATCACCTTTAAAACGAATAATTGAAACATCGTTTTCTGATGATTTAAAACAAATTTACCGTTTTTTTTTTTTTTTTTTTTTTTTTTTTCTTTGTAATAATAATAATAATAAACCCTTAGAAAAATACATTTTCTAAGATCTTCTATACAGCATAAAAATGATTGTCTTCTGTCATGAAAATCTATGCATTCCCCAGACCCAGAGTTTAGATACAAAAAACTAATCACGGATGTTATTGAATACGTAATATAGTGCTTTACCCGAGTTTCAAAGAAAATCACGGGAAAACTCCGAAAACCTAAGTCGACGAGCGTGACCAGGAATCGAAACCAACACTTCCCGTCTGTAAGGTTCGAGAGTAGAACATCGCGGTCTCTAATACTCATCGGGAAGTTACAGAAATGAGTTTTTTTCTTCTTTTCTTTAAGCATAATTTTAAACTTTTATTATATTTTATTTATGATTCTATTTAAGTTTAAATGTTACTGATAAATTATCAATATTGATAATGTTGTTAAATCATTACTCTGTTTGATTGTTCTTATTTTATTTTATTTATTTTCACTGAATATTTTTTCAATACTGAAATATACACTAAAACAAAATATGCTTTTCCGTTTAATTCTAGATTTTAAAATGGAAAAATAAAGTGATCTCATAAATTTTTAAAATACTTTATAAAAATTTAAATAATTATTTAACTCCATTCCATTTTTCCTTAAAATATTGACTATATGTTTCCTACATCTATAAATGCTTAATAAATTTCTGTTTCATATGTTGAACTTTGAAATATGATTATTGCGGATGCAAGAAGGGAGAGCAGATGTTTAACATCGACATCTGTGGATTGCATTTATTTAATTTTCGCTGACCGTGCAACTGCAAAGTCAAACGCCAGGCGCCAGGTCTTGGGAAAGTCGTGTCGTTATGTGAGGCGGTAATTTAAAAACATGTAATCTGATTTATTCAGTTTTAGCGTTATAATGACTAGGATAAGCTTTAGAAAAGGTAAAAATGTAATATTTTTAACCTGTAATATTCTCTATGTTCTATTTATTAAAGTCTTATTTTAATATCAATTAAACAATCATTTTCATATCTGCGTAAGTTCTTAAGCTAAACTTTCGATACCAGAAAGCAGCGTTGAATCGCAGAAAAAACTGCTTCTGTTACAGAAAACCGCTTAGAAATTATGGATTCATTTTATTAATTTAGTCTTCTGAGATGGAATTTGTTAAAATAACTATTTTCGTTATTATGTTTCTGGAAAGAAGTATGAAGAAGTCATAAAAATTTTACAAGATAAGTGCTAATTTTAAGTGAATGCCCTTCCGACTGGTCATTGTGTATTTTAAAATGCTAGTTGGAAGGGTATTTTCTCGAAGCAAATTCTTATCAACAAAATTAAGAAGGTTCGTATTTCTTTTTTTCTTTTCTTTTTAAATTCTGAAGTATTTATTTAATGTTTATATGATAATATATATACAATCTAGGTTATGCAAATTGCATATTTTTAAAATAATATCCTAAGTTTCACCGACTTACAATTTTAAATATCTCTTTACTGTTATTTATTAAATAAAATATATGAAATTGTTTATCTGCATAATAAAACAAAGATTCAATTCTATTCCACATCTTTATAAAAAAAAAAAAAAAAAAAAAAAAAAAAAAAGATATTCTGCTTAATAAAAAAAAAAAAAAAAAAAAAAAAAGGACGATTTACTATATTATTTATTAATACTAATAATATTTACATTTATCAATTATTTAATATGCCATGATAGCATAATTACATCAAATGAGGTAAAAATTGCGTTGACTCAATTTAAAGAAATTTAAACATTTAAAGAATACGAATTACATTGCCATGTGGAATAAATTTAAATACCTGCAAACATCATTTTTGTAAACTGCTGCTGTAAACTGAAAATATGTATACACACATGTACTAAAATTTAAAAATATGAAGTATGTTAAATATTTTAGAAAAATATTTTGATTAAAAATATATATATATGTATTTAATTATTTAGAAATTTTTAAAATTTCCTCCTTCTAACTAATTTTTAATTTTTTGTTTCAATTTCTTATTATTATAAATTAACAATATATTCTAAACTCAATTATATATTATTTTAGCGGTGTATTGGTACATTCATTTTTGAAATTATTTTTTATGTTGAAATATTAAAACTTTCTATAAACTTCAGCATTCAAATATATTTATAAACTATCCATGGACTTACAAAGTAGTACCCAGAAATGTTTAGAATATACAGGGTGCAAAGTCGAGAGCAGGCCTTTATTTGCGCAACAATTGGTCTCAAACGTCCTCCAATAAGAAAATGTATTTAAAAAAAAAAAAATGTAAGAATTCATTATATGACATGTTTAAATTTAAAAAATCAATTTATTAAAAATCACAAAAACTGATAATTTTTATACAATTTTCATGACACTAATAGTGAAAGTTGAGTTCCAACCTAAAAAATATAACACAAAAAGTTTCACTTTTGTGCACCCAAAATTGTCTGAGATAGTTAGTTTCAAAATTTAGGATTATTTCGCATTTTCTCGGGCTTTATTAAAAAGTCAATGAAAAATTCTTTAATAAACCCAGGGAAAATGCAAACAAAGTCCAATTAGGATTTTTAAACCGATCCCTTATTGAAGGCCGAAATATGTTAGAAAATCCAAACTTTAAATATCTTGTTCCATTTGGGGAGAATAGAAATGAAACTTTTTGTTAGGATGAGTGTCAGTTTTCTAAATATGACTATAGGGATCTGGGACTATGTAAAAAGCTAGTTTTTGCAATTTTGAAAAAATAGATATTTTAAATTTAAACATGTTATACTACAAATGCTCATATTCTTTAAAACATTTTGTAACTGAAACTATATATTTGCGACCAATAGTTGCGAAGATAAAGGTATTCTCGTCACAATGCTTTGCACCCTGTATTTAAAAAAAAAATTAATATATATATATATATATATATATATATATATATGTATAAATGAATTTTTAATCTTAGTTAAAGCCAAGCAACAGATATAAGATCCCTGAAACCACATAGGTCAATGAGAAGGAAATTACAACAAATTTAAATAACCTGGGGAGACTGATTGTGATTTATTGAAACATTTATTTTTTATTTATTTATTTTTTTTTTTATTTAACTTCAGTCTAATCATAAATTTATTCCTATATTGTTAGTTGCAATTTTAATAATTTTGCCGGTGCGTAAAAACCACATGAAACTTAAATCAAAAGATACAAACAAGCAACGAGTAAATAAAAAATTAAGACAGCATTTTAAACATTTTTTTTTTAGGAAAAGCTTAGAATGGTAGGAAAAAAAAAAAAAAAAAAAAAAAAAAAACTCGTCAGGGGTGACCCTTTTCGTCGTTGAGCACCAATGTACGATTTCGTTCGTTAGCTGTTATAATAGCAAATTGCTAGCGGGCACCCTATCGTACAAGAAATTAATTGAACTTAGAAATGAAGAATAAATTGGAATAAATTATTTACTTCAAGAAATCAGAGAATCAAACAGAAAACAACCATGAAAAACAAACATTAATCATAGGATGACGCATTCGGAATCACAAGGATTAAAACAAGCAAAATAAATCAAGAGTTTAGTTGTACATAGCAGATGAAGAATAATGATACAACACAGCAACAGGGATATAAATTACTTTTTTTTTAAATTCAAATAAAGTTTGAGAAATTTTAACATACTTACTATTCCTTTAATTTCAACGTATATGCATGAAAAATTCCATATTTTATGACAGTAATTCCCAAAAAGTGTCATAACGTGTCTATATATACCTTAAAAAATTCCTTAATTTTTTGCATTTTTAAAAAATTTCTTTTTTCCCCTAATCTGAAGATAATGACGTTATAGTATTAATTACGAAACTTTGAATAAACACCATAAAATGCAAGAACTCGCAACAGCTACAAACAAAGCACGGCTTCTACAAACAAAGCGGCAACGCATTCAACACACTCAACGTGCTTGTTTGCAGCTCTCATGCCTACAATGTTCGCCTGATGAGGGTTGTGTCTTCTTTTGACCCGAAACAGTTGGTGCGAGTTCTTGCATTTTATGGTGTGTATTCAAAGTTTTGTAATTAATACTACAACTTCATTATCTTCAGATTAGGGAAAAAAAAGTAATTTTTAAAAAATGCAAAAATTTAAGAAATTTTTTAAGGTATAAAGAGACGTTATGACACTTTTTGGGGAAAACTGTCATAGAATATAGAATTTTTGATGCATATACGTTGAAATTAAAGGAATAGTAAGTATGTTAAAATTTCTCAAACATTATTTGAATTGAAAAAAAAAAAGTAATTCATATCCCTGCTCATGTGTTGTATCATTATTCGTCATCAGCTATGTAATTTTTACTTCTAAGCGCTCGTACTGAGGTGATTTTTTATAATGACGTCATAATTTTTTTTTTTTTAACTACACTATTTTAGAACGTTTACAGTACGTTTTCTGGAACGTTCTGAAAATGTGTATAACGTTTTGAAAACGTTCTAAAAACGTTTAGAACGTTCTGAGACCGTATACATAGAACGTTCTCAGAACGCTTCTATAACACCGATGGTGATAGTTACACGTTCATTGAACGTTCTCTGAACCGTACTATTGTACGTCTTCAAGATGGACAGATAGACGTCTATAACACGTTCAAAGTGAACGTTCTTAGAACGTGTTTGCAGAACAATTTTTGAACGTTCAGAGAACGTTTCGGTGCTGCTTGGGCAGTTGCATGAGAAGCTTGTACCTGGAAGAAAGACTAAGCAAATTGGATGTTAATGAGGTTTCTGGCAGATCTAATAATGCAGATCCAACCAATAAGTGTCCAGGTGTCAAAGCTGCTAAATCGTTAGGATCATTAAATAATTCTTTGAGCTGTCTAGAGTTTATCACTGCCTCGATTTGACATAAAAGTGTCGAAAGTTCTTCGAGAGTTAAAATGCCGTCTTCTGTTACCTTTACTAAATGAATTTTTGCCAGTTTGATGGACGACTACCATAACCACCCAAAATTTGGAGCATAGGGGATATGAAATGCCGGGCAATTCTTTTGTGGGACACAAAATTTTGTATTTCGGCCTCTTTGAGTAAGGTGAACAACTGGTTGAGATAAGAATGGGCGCCTACAAAATTTCGCCGATTATCAGAATATATGCCGGATGGGCAACACCGCCTACCTATGAATCGTAGCGATGCTGCAAGAAATGCCTCTGTAGAAAGGCTAGAGACATATTCAAGATGTAGTCTTTGTGATCATACAAATAAACAATGCAGTATACGATTTAAACTAGTCAATTTTCTCTTATGCTGGCATTATGTCATGATAGGTCCCGCGAAACCTATTCCAACTTTTAGAAATGGTCGGATAGGCGTAATTCTGACTGAGGGTAAATCTTCCATTTTTTAAATTATAGGCTTAGCTGGCAGGCGGAAACAGATTAGGCATTGTCTTAAAACTGATTTAACAGTGGATCGTTCGTGAGGGATCGAAATTTTTTTTCCAATAAGTGATAAGACTAAGTTTGGATCAGCATGGGCACTTAAGTCATGATAATGCTTAATGACAAATGAGGTTAGATGGTGTGATTTAGGAAACAAAATTTGATATTTTTCATGGAATTGTAAGGATGAATGACTCCACAAGCGTCCTCCAACATGAATGATACCCGATTCATCCATAAAGGGATCAAGATATAAAACGTTGTTGGAAGATTTTAAATGTTTGCCTTTATTTAGTAAAGTCATTTCTTCTCAAAATTCGATCTTTTGGTTAATTTTTATTATGCATATTTCAGATTTTTCTAGCTCTAAGGCCTTTAACGGATCACTTTTTTTTTTTTTTTTACATGGTTTTGAGATTACTAATAAATCGCAAAACATATGCTATAGTTCATAAAAGTGCTACATGTTCAGAAAAGTTTTGAACGTGAGGTAAAAAATCGTTGTTATTAACAAGAGAAGATTTAGAGTTTGATTTCGTTGTAATGTCAATGGTTTGTTCCTGAACTGCAACCGTATGTAAGATGTGAATGTTCGGTGTTTCAAAATTTATAAAGAAATTTTAGGCCTTCACCACATTTGTCTTTAAGAATAGACGGTTCCTGGAATATGTTTCCAGGACTCTATGCTGGTAAGATCTCTTACTTTATTTGCTGTGTGAGCTACAAATTGATTGTCTTTATTCGGGGGATTATAAATTCAGTTTAATGTAATGGACGTGTCACTATAATAATAGGTTGAATGAATATATTAAATTGAATTTTTTATAGTGGTAATTAATTCTGCTAATAGTAAGGCACCGCATAGTTCCAACTTTGGAAGAGTAATTTCTTTTAAGGGTGCGATTCTTGTTTTTGACGTGATTAAAGAAGTATGTAATGTATTTGTGATAACCTTTAAACAGGATACTGCAGCATACGCCTTCAGTGAGGCGTACCAAAATCTATGAATCTCAACTTTAATGTCAGTAGCATTTTAATCCTGAATAACAGGGAACTGACTTAGATTTAAATTCATGCATTTCATTACAAAAAAAAAAAAAAATCCACTCCTGTAAAATAACTGGATGAATCGGCTCATCCCATGTTGTTTTTTGCTTCCACAATTCTTGTAAAAGTAATTTTAGAATTATTGTTGAGAAGCGCAATGCTTGCAAGTAAAATAATTTGCATGTATATTGGCAAACTACAAAAACATCAGACGATAACACTCGTCACATATGATTGAGTTGGCTATTGTTCGGCATGGTAGTAGGTGCTCTTGTATCACTGATAATACAAATCTCGACATCATTATCAGATTGTGGATGCTCCTATTTTTAGCGCGTTTGGCCGTAAGTTTGATAGGTGGAGTTGACTTACTTTTTCCAAGCTTCTTCTTAAGGGAGACAGATGCTGCGAGGAAGTCCATTATTTCGGGCAGTCGATTTTATGGATTTCTTATTTGCTAAGCAATCCTAATAGCTTTACCAGCGCATTAAAATCCACTCCTTTTAAATCGGTTGACTTTTTAGGGGTTCACATGGCTAAAAATGCCTAAAGATACATAAAAACACCAATAAAATATACGTTGACATAAACGGCCATATTTGACAATTTGTGAGTCGAACACACGCTTTAAATAAAAAAAAAAAAACAAGTGTGACAGAAAAAGCAATTTTCAGTCCACATTTTGTCTTAATTCGATATTGCATAAAAAAATATTATGAATATACTGCATGAATATACATTACACTTACATATTTGCTTTCATTCACTTCGATTTGGTGCATTTTGAAAATATGCACAAATTACTTTTATGTTGCTTTTTACATATATATATATGTATATATATATATATATATATATATATATATATTCGGATTTCACTTACTAAGCAAATGCGTCTATTTGCTTTCATGTTAGCACAAAAACTGCGTTCTGACACAATACAAATTAGACAGTACTCAAATACGCTATGTTTGCTTTCTGTTAAAAAATGTGTCCATAACCAGAAAATGCCCATATAACAGGAGACATTCCCGTACGTTTCGCCTATTGGCATTTTTCTTGTCAGAACTTTAGACTACACTAAACAAAATTATACGCACATATATTTTTATAAGAAAAAGTAATATTCGTATAGAATAGGGTTCAAAAAGAATTGATCCTTCATCGAGATATCATACAAAAGAATAACGATAAATTAGATTTATGTCTAGAAATGGCTTAAACTACATTTCAAGTTGCATTATGAATTGTTTCACTGAGAGAAATTTCTCCTTAGTGATACTTCTACAAATCATTTAGGTATAAATATACATACGTCAAATAAGTCGAATACGGATTATGTAAAATATGTTCTAAAGAGTATGTAGAAGAATCTCCTTTGGATAATTAAAAAGGCTAAATGCAATAACGGTCTTATTATTATTATTTTTTTATGACTATATCTACAATATTCAAATGAGTGGTCAAAGAAGCCATGACACCCATCTTTATATACATAAATTTAGGGCAATGAAAGTTGTATATAACTATTTCTAACGGTTTTAAAATACACTATGAATCTTCAAGCATATTACGCCATATCTGATTTCTTAAACTGTAATGCCGTTTTTATATTAATGTAGTGAAAGAGAAAATAGTGAGATACCTATACTAGATTAATAAAAATATTATTGGAATTTAAAAATGTATTTAAAATAATGTATAATGTGCTTCTTAAAAACAGCAGCGGTTATAGAAAATTCATAAGAAAAGTAGGAAAACTGAATGCATCATTGAGAAAAATAAAATAAAATTAAAACAAATATACACAAAAACTATCATATATATATATTACAAGAAATCCTTTAATATAATTCCTACCATAATAAATGACTTTCAGTTTCTGTAAATATTAAGCACAGAATTTTAACATTTTTTTTTTTCTAAATGTGGCACCTTTAATGTCTTAATAATATTAAAAGGGAAAACACCTGAGCGTGAAGGGAAAACAACTAAACTTAAAAATTAATTATTTGACTGTTTCAAAGAAAAGCTTCTGTCAGGGATCATTCACTGAGGTAAAAGAATTTTCTTGTATGAACAACCCTATCATCTTCTGTGGGATTTGAAAGAATAGATTAATTATTTATGAATATCCACAATTTACTTTAACAATAAGTAAATAAAATTATATATGGTATTATATGCATGCATATAATAATTTAGTGACGCATTAATTAAGGAAAATTACATACAGCTCATGAATTTTTATAACTTGAATGATTTTAGCGCATTAGAAATAATTATGCAACTGTTAACACTACCAAACAATCTTCTTCTGTTGTACATAAATAATAATAATAATAATAATAATAATGTTAATTTTTAACAAATTTATTTTATACCATACAAGGAATGGATAATGCATTAAAGATAAATAATTTAAAATACACATTCCAAAATAAAGAAAGTAAAAAATTACGACTCAAACTTTTTATAATATTGAAAGATTTTATTTTTATAGCACAATTCTGCAAAATTTGAGTCATGGAAAGGTGTTTCCAATGTAATGATTTATTTTTATATTATTTGGTGCTCTGATTTCAAATATGGCATCCATTTTCTCCAATCACGTAAAAATGTTCGTAAAATGGAACTTAAATATATGAGCAAGAATGCCTATTACATATATTCTGAAGAAACGTAAAACTTTTCAAAATATTTTTAAATGTTTCATTTACAATTTAATTAATATATAAAATATCTGGATTCGATTTGCTAAATATATATTGATTTTATTAGAAATTATATTAATTAGAACAAAGCATTGTTTATATGACATCATATATCCTGAATCTGAATACTTTCTTTTCCTTTAGCACTGAAAGTTCCTTTTGAAACTAAGTCTATTGCATCCAACAGTAGGAACTTTCTTGCGTAGCATTCAATAGTAGTCCGCCGTCATATTGACGTACTATCTACCTTGATATCTAAGTTTCATAACTTTCTAATTTTCAATTTTCCGAAAAACTGGTACGTTGTGGAATTATTTGACTACTTTTCCTGTAATCAGCGTTCAAAAATATTTCCGTATCAGCTATTTGTATATAAATATTTTTTTAGTTGCAGGGCAGTGTATATAGTCTATCCGTTTTTAAAGGCAAATATCGTCTTTTTTACCTGGTTTAATGAAAACAAAATCTATTTTATTTTAAGTTAATAACCCATAAATTTAAACAGGGACCGAAGGTAAAATGCAAATCGTATGTACTTCATTTTTATATGATGTATATAGTATAGGATCAGACTTCTATAATTAGATTTATGTCACATGTTAACAATTATAGCAATTTAGAATTTAAATTTATTAATTCATTAACCATGAAAATCCAATTTTAGATAAAATGGAGTGTAAGGTTGATTTATAAACCAACTATGGGGGAAATGCCAGAGCCGGGAATCAAGCCTGGGCTCTCATGTGAGAAATGCAGAGATGGTTATCAGTCAGGGTAGCTCTGTGGTAGAGCAACCACACATTAAGCGGAGATCCCGGGTTCGATTATCGACTCTGCAATTTTTCACATAGTTCGTATAAAAATCAACCTTAAACTCCACTTTAACTAAAATTGAATTATAGCAATATTACAAGTAAACGAAAAAAAATTCTTGAAAATTTCGACGTTCTATTAATGAAACTCTCCCAGGGAGAAAACAAATGACACACGTACATGTCAAACTACCTAGTGTTAAACTACATTAATCTCATTAATCTTCATTCGTAAGGGCCCTAGGTCCACACAAAGGAGTATCAAAGAGAAAAAGATGTATGTAAGCAGATTGTTACCATGTATTTGACGCATGACTGCAATTTGTTCTTGTAAGATGCTGCAACACTCGCCACATGTACCAGGTACATAAAGAGCTTGATGTGTACAGACGCATATACAAAAACACAGCCAGGCATTGGTTCGAGAAATTTCGGTTGGTTGATGTGAACCTTGGTTATGAACTCTACAGTGGACGACTACATGTGTTAGGTGAGAGACCCTGAAAGCAGCCCTCGAAGTGTACAGGGGTGTGACATGCCATGAACTTGAAGAATGTTTCCCTTTTTCTATGAAACAGTCAGACTACACTCGCATGAAATACGGACTTCGGGATTTCTTTATACCAGGTCAGACAATCACTGCTGACTTTACTCCCAGTATATGCAAATGGTGTAATAATGCATAGTGGTAGAAAAACCCTCATTACTGCATTGCAAGGCTATGATGTTCCTCCCTTTCGAATGTGCTCTTTTTTTTGTCAAACTGACTTTGCTTAAAATTCCTATACATATGTGTGTGTATATGTGTATAAAAAAAAATAACTTATTTTTTGATGATACCATTTATAATATATTGGTAACTTTTATGGCATTTGTTTGTGCTATATTTTGACAAATTAACTCATTTTATTTTGTATGTATACATATAATAATAATAAAAAAATGTTTACACATATCTATATCTATGTATCTCTTTATATATATTATATATGTCATATATATACGAGTATATAATTTAATTATTTATATATATATACATATATATATATATATATATATACAGTAACCGCCGCTTAATAAAATCACTGGTTAATAAAATCAGCCTCTTAATCTGATCAAATTGCCAAGACCGGAATCAAATCAATAAACATTACTTTTAAAGCCGCCGCTTAATAAAATCAGCATCGCCGGTTAATAAACTCAAAAATATCACCTCAGCAGCCAAAAATATCATTTATGCATACTAAGAAAAAAAAATTATTTACATTGTGTTTTTTTTTTTTTTTTTTTTTAATAAGAAAAGAAATTAAAGCACAACAATCCCTCCGTTGTCGCTCATTGTCGAAGATTTTACACTTTCACAACAGTTACAAATTAAACACGTCCCATCACTTACCTCCGTAACAAGTTCAAGGAAAGTATTCTTGAAACGCAGTAATAAGTTACAAATTTGATTTGAAATGATATATATATATTTTAATTTCTAATTATTAAAAGGCAATTTCTAGTTCTTATTTTAAAATTACTATCATTCTTGAGGTTTAAACGAAAAGATTTTAAATTTACAAGAACAACGTGAACTTTTAGTAAAGTAATGATGATTTTCCTCAAACGAAAGTGCATGGGAAGTTGGAATGCGTTTAATTTATTTATATCGAAGAAACAATTAATTAATTATCTATCAAAAACTAATAATGTTTACTAATTCTATTATTCGTTACCTTTTGAAATTTCTTTCCAAATTCAGGGAAGTAATATCTTTTCCTTAAGTTCAGGAACATTCGCCGGATATAAAAATCAGCCTCTTAATAAAATCACTTTGGCTCGGAACGAATGTGATTTTAATAAGCGGCGGAAACTGTATATTGTAATTTTTAATGCTGCCTTTCGTGTTTATTTTATACAGTGTTTATACTTTTATTATTACTTAACGAGAAAAAATATATTATATATATGCATGTCCACACGTTTATCTATCTATCTATCTATGTATATATATATATATATGTGTGTGTGTGTGTGTGTGTTTGTGTGTGTGTAATGCCCCTTTAATTATTGACGACCAGTTCTTAATTTTTCATTGTTGAACATAAGTCAACGAATATTACTTGCGCATTTTTTTTTTTTTTTTTAAGGCAGAATTTATTTTATGGGACTTCTAGTTAGAATATTTTGTATATAGAGTCAAATTATTCTTTTTAATTTTTATTAAAATCACACAATCAACTGTGGAAGAAAATCATATTTATTGAAATTTTATTTTTCCGACTGAGTGAAAATAATGCCTGGACCGGAACTCGAAAACCGGATCTTTGACTTACAGGTCAAGGCTCTACCAATTGAGCTATCCAGGCCGACACCCTGGTGAGCATTGCTCACTCAGACAACCTTTAGGCAGAAACATCTCTGGTCTATCATGTAGATAGCTCAACAGAAATAAGCCGCGTGAAATGGAAAACACCATTAGATAATGGGAGAAAGAATTACAATTTTTATTCAAATCACACAGTAGTTGTGCGATTTTAATAAAAATTGTGTATTTTATAATTGTGTGATTTTAATAAAAATTGTAATTCTTTCTCTAATTATCGAATGGTGTTTTCCATTTCCTGCGGCTTATTTCTGTTGAGCTATCTACATGATAGACCAGAGATGTTTCTGCCTAAAGGTTGTCTGAGTGAGAAATGCTGACCGGGGTGTCGGCCTGGATAGCTCAATTAGTAGAGCCTTGAACTTGTAAGTCAAAGATCCGGGGTTCGAGTCCCGGTCCAGGCATTATTTTCACTCAGTCGGAAAAATAAAATTTCAATAAATATTCTTTTTAATGCATGGTTTCTTGTGAAACATATGGTATACAAAATAATTAGAAGCCATTAGATTTTCTTTCTTTCTTTTTTTTTTTAATATTATGATAATATTAATATTATTTTTAAATGAATTCTTTTCAAGCAAATTATTAACAGAGAATTAGCCTACTATTATTATTATTTACACTGCATTATTTAGTAGTGATTTAATTTCATTATACTCTTTTCTTGCTCTGTACTGCGAATAAAATCTGATCCGATATTAAAAGTTATAATTCAATATACTACAACAAATAAACCAGTAAGTTTCATATTAAAACGTATCTAAATTTTAAATAAAGTATGTGCATTACGTAAGTAATATTAATTTGGCGGGGGTAATTTTCTCTTTCTATTGTTCACATATATTATTAAGTCTTACTTCTTGAAAACATAGTTACCTCGATTGAAAGTTTCGTACATGGTTCGGTGTTAAATTTTCAATTTGGTCTTTTCACATAAAGCAGAATTTTACAAAAATAAACACATTATTACAAAGACAACAAGACAGTCAGTTTAAATTCTAGACGGTTTTAAATATTTGTTTATATGTTCACAATTTTAGTTCTAAATTAAATCTAAATATCAAGATTAAATCTGTACCTACTGATAAGTATAAAGGATTTAAGTCCAAAAATGTCGATTTTGAGTTAAGTACATAGTCAGACCCAGACAAAAATTCTCTATCGATTGGTATAGATGATTTAAATCCATGTCATTTAGTCTTTGAGAAAATGCATTGGTAAAAAAAGATTCAAGTCAGAAATGTAGCATTAATATTTGTAAAAAATATTTAATTTATTTTTTTCCCTTTATTAAATGAAGGTTGACAATCACTGAATGGTATAAAGGGTATAAATCAACGTAATCCCTTTTTCCTAATCGATTCTTCTGATTAGTTTTTAGTTAGTTTAACTTTTTTTTCGTCTTCTGAAAAATCAAGAATATGGACTTAAATCCTTTATACTTATCAGTACAGAAATAAGGGTCACAATCACGTTTATTAATAAACTTTAGCTGCCATTTTTAACAAAGTGGAAAATATCTAAAGTTAAGCGGAGCCAATTGAAATCAAGTTACCATTTGAAAAATTAAAATCACGAACCAAATATGGACAGTGATCTTAACTTACAAACATATTGGACCAGTTTGTTAACCAATTTGCTCCTCCATTTTGTTTTCAACTGGAGACCACTTGCAAATTTCAAATTCACATTGTAAAAAGTGTATTCCGAATTCGTTTGAATTTTGACGTATTCATAGACCATATAAACGTCTCAAATAAAGCTTATTAATGAACTTTATATGTCATTTTCAACAAAGTGGCGGATATATTAACTAAACGGGGAAAGTTGAAATCAGGATACCATTTCAAAATTTAAAATCACGTGATAACTTCCGAAATAATACTTCAAATCGAATCAAATTTGGATAGTGAACTTATCTTATAATCTTGGAAGAATTAGTTAAGCAAGTTGATCCGACATTTTGCTTTCAAGCGGAGGCCGCTTGAAAATTTCAAATTCACATTGTAAAAAGTGTATTCCGAATTTGTTTGAATTTTGATGTATACATAGACCATATAAGCGTCACAACCAAGTTTATTAATGAAATTTATCCGCTGTTATTAATAATGTGGCGTATATCTTACACTAGGTGGGGCCAATTTATATCAGGCTACCACTAAATAATTTAAAATCACGAAAACTTCCGAAATAGTACTCCAAATCGAACCAAATTTGGATAGTAATCTTATTTTAGAAATATCTTGGATGAATTTGTTAATCAAATTGCTCCACCATTTTATTTTCAAGTGGAGGTCACTGGAAAATTTCAAATCCATTGTAAAAAGCGTGTTTAAGACCGGATTCGGTTGAATTTTGATGTATATATATAGATAAGGGTCACAACCGAGTTTACTAATGCACTTTATCTGCAATTTTTAACAAAGTGCGAATGTTATAAAACAAGCGAGACAACTTGAAATTAGGCTACCATTGGAAAAATTATAAACACGATAACTTTTTAAATTCTGATTGAATTCGAGCCATAGTTGGACAGTAACCTTATCTTATAATTATGTCGGACGCGTTAACTAGGAAACTTGTTCCAAAATTTTGTTTCCAAGTTGCTGCTACTTAAAATCACGCTGTCACTTGAAAATTTGGCATCACGATAACTTTTAAAATACTAAACTCATTCAAACAAAAGTTGAATAGTGATCTTATGGTTCAAATATCTTGTATAATTTCGCTTGGTAAATTTTTACGCCATTTTATTTCCAAATGGCGGCAACTTCAAAATTTGTCATTATGATAACTTTTGTAACACTGAACCAATTCGCATCAAACTTGGGTAGTCGATTAATCATTCAAATATCTCGGATAAGTTCGCTAGGCATCTCAGTTCGCTTTTTTGTTTCCAAGTGGTGGCCACTTGAGATCACGGTGCCTATTGAAAATTTTGTATTAGGATAATTTTTGAAATGCTGAATTAGTTTTAACTAATGTCGAACAGTGGACTTATAATATAAATTTCTTGGATGATTTCGCTGGGCAAGTTGTTTCGCCATTTTATTTCCAAGTTGTAGCCACTTAGATTGCCATTTGAAAATTTGTCATAGCAATAGCTTTGAAACACAGCACGGATTCGAACCAAAGTTGGACAGAGAAGTTATGCTTCCAATATCTTGGATGCGTTTGCTGGACGAATTACTCCGTTATATTGTTTCGAAGCGGCGGCCACTTAAAAATTTGTTATCAATATAACGTTTGAAGTACTTAATCAATTAAAAACAAAAATAAAATATGGATTTATTATTCAAAAATCTACGATTTCTGTGGACAATTTTCTCTGCAATTTTGTTTTCATGCTGCGTCTACTTGAACGCTGACACTCGAGACTTTTTGCCTCGATAACTTTTGAAATACTGCATTTATCCGAACAAAAGTTGGACAGTGGATTTCTCTTACAAATATCTTCGATTAGTTCACTTTTAACTTCTTTCGCCCTTTTGATCCAAGTGACGGCCACTTAATATTTCAACACGATGACTTTAAAAATTTTGAATTAGTTCGAACTAAAATTATCCAGTACCCTTATCTCACAAGCGCATTTGATATATTTGTTTGTCAAACTGGCCTGCCATTTTGTTTCCAAGTGCCGGCAACTTCAAAATTTTAAATTAACGTAAAAATGTATTTATGAATCGATTTGCTTAATTCTCCGTATGTACATAGCCTATATCAATATTTCTACTAAGTCCATTAATATTTTTTAGCCACCATTTTGTTCCAAAAATGGTCGCTACTTGATAATAAAAAAGAAGCTTTCTTCACACAGAATTATATGTCAAAAAAACATAATACGGTTACCCTCACTTTAAATTTTTCTACTGCATGCGATTATATTTAAGTTGCACCAAAACATGGAGCTACCATACGTCCACTCAAAAAGGAAATATGAATCAGTAAAATTCCTAATGAAACTAAATTAATGTTAAATTAAAGAGTATGATCGAAAACATAAGGTAAAGTGCAAATATTGTGCACCAACTAATTAATGGAACGTTATTTTTTTTTCAGGCATAATTATACATTAGTTACTAAAATAAAAGTGAAGAATATATATATATATATATATAACCTTATCAACAAAGCGACCTAGAAAATTTAGCCCTTTTTATCAAAAATCAACGAAACATAATTAGCTAGCAAGAAAGCGTGGCACTATGTCAAAGTGTTTTACATGAAACAAGATCTTCAGTTCAATCCTCGAATTTTGAAGTTTTATATTCTATATAAAACATAATACCAATATTTGGTTCAAAATAAAATTACCAAATCATGGTAAGATATAAACCGTCAGGTTTTGGGAGTAAGGCCTAATGACTACTATAGTTTACTACGTCTGGGTGGAATGCCCTCTGTGGGGTCTTTTAAGGGATTCTAGCCCGTATTTACGCAAGTTTCGGAGAAAACCATGGAAGACTCCGAACGGCTAGGCCGTCGTACGCGTCTACCAGCTTTGAGCGCAGAACAACTTTGCAGCTAGTTTTGGTGAAAAATAAGACCGAATTTTTAACAGTGTACTTATTGTCTTACTACTTAATGTGTAATATGTTTTATAGTTATGAAATGCAGAGGCAATAGAAAACCGTGAGAATCACATACAATATTATATTTCATAAAACTGCGCACTTTTCATTTTTTTGTAAATCTTTCTTTTGATTATTTATCCATTGCAAAATTATTAAAATTGTAAGTAATTGTTTTATAGTCAATGATAAAGGAGCAGATAATTATAATTGACTTTTTAAGAAATTAGAGTTTTTTTTTTTTTTTTTTTTTTTCCAAAAATAGCAAAGTTATTGAAAATCAATAGTATTTATTTCGTACAATATTTTTAACAAGTGTATTATAATTTATTTAATAAGTAACTGTTACGTTAAATAGAATGAGTATGCACTCAAACACCATGTAAGTTTTTTTTTTTTTTTTTTTTTTAATTTAATAAACATAACTATGCACATTAAAAAGCGAAATTATACTCATCTACTTTTGAAATCAAAGGAAGATAGAATTTTGTCACATACATTAATAATTCTTTTAAAATATATTAATAATTCTTATGGTTAAACTACGTATCGAGTAGAACGCCCAGTCATTCTCTGTTCTGTATTTGGATATATTTTTAAAAAGAAAATTGTAACCAACGTTATAGATTTACTTATTTATTTATTTATTTATTTATTATCAAATCGTTAATAGCAAAGGCTCAGTAAAATTTATCTTACTGAGATAAAAGCTTTTGCTTGTATCGTCTTTTTAAATGGTTTTATTTCTCTGTTTGATAATAGACACTTAATAAGATATTCTTTGGCTGATTAATGTAAAAGTTAATTGTTTGCGACTTAAATTTTAATGCTAACGATGTTTTAGTTCACTATAGTTATTTCTTTCTGAAGTGGTAAACAATATACCAATAACTGTTTACTGAAAAAATTCCAAAATGTTTAATAATTAAAATAGATAATTATTGCTGTATAGATTAATACTTATTAAATATGTAAAAAGAAGATGTTTCCACACATACTATTAAAATTAAAAAGAAAAATATTTGTTGATTTCAATTTATTTTTAACCGACTTCAAAAAAAGAAGGAAGGTTCTCAATTCAAACCGTATGTTTTTTTTATGTTTGTTAGCTCATAACTTCTGAACGGATGCTCCGATTTTGATACTTTTTGTTTTGCTGAAAAGGTCTTGGTCTGCAATAGGTCCCATTGTAATATCTTTATGATCTAAAGAAAATACAGGGTGCCCAAAAAAATTAGTCCCAACTCTTTTAACTGCTAAACGGCTGCAGCTATAGTGATAAAAATGGTATGTAAGTATAGTAAAGTGGCCCTGCAGTACAAGGTTAAACCGCTTGCTGCGCCACCTGTTGGAAAATAGTTGAGTTAGTGTTCCTATCTCTGAAACGGTTCTAGAGAAAAAAAGTGAATTAGAAAGTTGAAGATTATCATCGATTTAGTACAAAAAGATAGTTTAGACATTCATGCTAGCGTTTCTATCTCGGAAACGGTTCAAGACATGGGAAAAAGTGAATTATAAAATTGCAGAGCGTCATCGATTTAGTACGAAAAGATAGTTTTGACATTGATGCTAAAAGTACAAGGCTGAAAACGCGCCTCTTTTTGTTCGCAATTTCTTACACTATACACACTTGAGCTACATTGCTCACGTAGTAGCGTAGCTGGTGAGACATACGCTATATAGTTCAAAATACGGTTACTTGACACTTTTTGCTTTGTTGTAGAGATCTTGGTCTGAAGTAGGTCCCATTATAACATCTTTACAATCTAAAGAAAATAAAGCGCCATCTGGTGAAAAACAGCGGCATTAGCGCTGCTACCTCAAAAACGGTTCAAGATGGGAGAAAAGTTAATTACGAAGTTGTAGAGTATCATCGATTTACTACGAAAAGAGAGTTTATAGATATTATTGCTAAAAATAGAAGGCTTAAAACGTGCAATTGTTTGTTCGCAATTTCCTACACTGTGCACACTTGAACTACGTTGCACGATTTACAGCGTAGCGGATGACACATATATTCTGTGGTTCAAAGTACTGTTACTGTAAGCGGTCACATCGATTAGCGCAAAGTCCTTTTCAACCAACTTCAGAAAGGAGGGTATTCTTAATTCTTGCTATGTGTTGTTGTTGGTGTTTGTAAGCTTATAACTTCGTAAGAAATGCTCTAATTAACCGACTTCAAAAAGGAGGAGGTTCTCAATACAAAGCGTATGTTTTTTTGTTTTTGTTTTTGTTTGTTAGCTCATAACTTCTGAATGGATGATCCGATTTTCATACTTTTTGTTTTATTGTAAAGGTCTTGGACTGAAATAGGTCCCATTGTAAGATCTTTACGATCAAAAGAAAATACAGGGTGCCCAAAAAAGTCAGTCCCGACTCTTTTAACTGCTGAACAGCTGCAGCTATAGTCATAAAAGTGGTATGTATGGGAAAGTAAAGTGAACATGTGCTACGCGATTCAACTGCCTAAAGCGCCACCTTGTAGAAAAGAGTGGAGTTAGCGATCCTATTTCGGAAAAGTTTCAAGACAGGGTAAAAAGTGAATTATAAAATTACAGAGCATCATCGAAATAGTACGCAAAGATAGTTTAGACATTAATGCTAAAAACAGAACGCTTAAAACGTGCATTTGTTTAGCCACAATTTCCTATTTTGTGCACACTTGAAAAACATTGCATATATTGTAGCGTAGCGGGAGACATTTATGCTATGTAAAATTCAAAGTATGGTTATTGTAAGCGGTCACATCGATTAACGCATAGGCGTTTTAAGCCGACTTCATAAAAGAAGAGGTTCTCAATACAACCATGTTCCTCGTTGTTGTTGTTGAAATTTGTTAGCTTATAACTTCGTAAGAGATGATTTAATTTTAATACTTTTTTTGTTGTCGTAATGATCTTGGCCTGAAATAAGTTTCATTAAGATTTCATTAAGATATAAACAAATTACAGGATACTCACAAAAGTCTGTTCTCACTCTAACTGCTGAACACAAGCAGCTGCACTGGTAAAAGCAGTGTGTAAGTATCGATGCTGAAACTTCTGTCCATCAGCTGCAATGCATATTTTGCTCTTTGTTTGAACTTTACGCTGCGCAATTTCCAGCGCAGCGGGTGACACGTATTTACTATAAAGTTTAATGTATATGCCTAACAGAATTTTCGGTTACGAATACAGCGTATCCTTTCTTTACATTTCTAAAGACTTTTTAAATTAACGTATGTTCGTTCAATAGATAGTTTTTTAGTCATATCCGATAAAGGCAAGAAAAGTGACACAATTTAAAAATGCAGCATTTGAGAAAAATCAACTTAAAAATAACTTGACTAGAATAAAACTGGCACAACTGTCTCTCGAGTGCATAACTTTCTAGATGGGGATGTAACTTTTTTGTTCACATTGGGTGCATTTAATGTATTTTTCAGTGACATAAACCATTTTTTGAGTACTGTCATTTTCCTTGGAAGTTGTGATTTGTGAAACTTCCGTCGAACGTCTTCTGATGCTCTGCTATATAAATAAGTTTTCACTGAAAAGAGAAAAATAAAATCTTTTTGTAAAAAAATAGAACCGACTCCAAAAAGGAACTGCTATTCAAACAACTAAAAATGAAAGAAAATTGGCAGAAAATGGAACTGTAGATTGCGCCTAAAAGTATAAAATAATTTCCTTTACCAAACAACCTATAACACTACAATTAATCATAACTTTTGAAGTCGGCGCAAAATTAAATAAAAATTGATACCTTCATTCAATACAAAAATGAAATCCTATTCAAAATACACGTCTCACGTTGTTACCTGCAAAACGCAGCCGAAAACTACTTTGATTGAAGAAAACAAATAAGACTTCGTAAGCAGCAAAAGTTGGCGAAGATGCTGGTATCTGACGTCCTTGGTGAACGAAAAATCGCAAAATTATCTGGCAAACATATTTAATTTCTTTGGGATATCATGATTATTTTAATAAGGTATATCAAGAGATTAATCAAGAATATGAAACAACACATCAAATAAACACACATAATAAAACATCATATGAAACAACACAATAGATATTATGAAAATATACATCTTGTGTGTATATTTTTGCCTTACGTTTCTATCGCCAAATTCAAAAGCCATCAAGGATGATCTAACTTCGTAGAAACATAAATACCGCATTGTGAAGAATGTTCACTGTTCTATGTAGATGCTACTAATGGACCGATTGTATACAGTGATAAAATAATAAAGGAAACATGAAAATGGATCATTCGAGACAACAGCATTTGTTGCTACCGATCTAAAGACAAACCTTTAAAAACTAATTAAATTTTATTTAATTTTGCGCCGACTTCAAAAGTTATGATTAATTGTAGTGTTATAGGTTGTTTGGTAAAGGAAATTATTTTATACTTTTAGGCGCAATCTACAGTTCCATTTTCTGCCAATTTTCTTTCATTTTTAGTTGTTTGAATAGCAGTTCCTTTTTGGAGTCGGTTCTATTTTTTTACAAAAAGATTTTATTACTTGAACATTTTCTTTACGTTGAATTATGTTACTTTGTCTTTAGCATTTTTTTTCCCCTTCAATTTACTGATTCACTGTATGTGTACTAAAATAATATTTTTTTTTTTTTTTTTTTTTTTTTTTTTTAAGAAATTTACTTTTAATGCAACGTTTTACAAATCATTAAAGTAAATTGTATTATAAAACAAGTATGTTGTGGCCATCACCATTTTAATTTTTTATTTCTTTATACAAAACGGAGTACAACTTATTTGTTATTTATTATTCATTACGAACACATTTTCATCTCATACTACTATTACAATAAACGTCTAACGGAAGTGAAGTTTTACCGTGAGGTGATATTCTTCCCGTTCTCGGTTGAATATTGCAGTGTAGCAGCGACACCTATCAGCAGATATGCGCTCGATTTAATCAGCATAATGTCTCATAATGCCTTTTTCATGCATAAAGTTTTGTTCAGTTATACACAATAGAACCTGAGATATACCCTTCCTTTACATTGCGGAAATTTCAGTATAGCAGCGTCATCCCTTAAATTATTGACATTAAAAGTTTACAGACACTTACATATGTCAAGGTGCTCTTGCATATAAATTTATATGCAACTATTTGCAGTAGTTACTGAGATATAATTGCCACAATTTTTTTGTCGCACGCATACAGATAGACATTATCCAAATCGGGACAAATAGTATTCTGAAACTCTAAAAATGCGTAAATCTGTCAAAAACATGAAGTCAAATTTTTTTTACAAACCCAATACTTTCTTTTGTTGAAAAAATAAATACAAATACAGTAAAAATAGTCGTATTAAAATTGTAGAATCCTGCATACAGTATAATATAAAAAATATTTAATATTTAGACTATACATAAAATGAAGAGATGGAAATTGAACAGATTTCAATATATTTTAATAGTTTTATGTAACTTTATTTTCCATCCTAAAATTAAACTGTATTTATGTAATAATACATAAATAATTTACTAATTTACACCATAATTACTTAATATGTAATAATTCAGATTTTATTAAATTAAAAAATACGTTTGTTTATGTATCATTAGAAAAAGAAAGATGAATATTTATTTCTAAATTTAATTAATGTCTCAATGTTAATACATAAGTCAAAAATATACGCAATATTAAAATCTGAATTAATAGAATTTAAATAAATATTATTTGTTAGACATCGATAAGGAATATTAAAAATTTACTCTAAACGTAATAATGTAAATTGTAACTTTATGTTTATATATTCCCCTAACATACGATTCAGTGTGTTTTAATTATCGATAAAAAAAAAATAAATAAATAAATAAATAAAATACTTATACGAAAAATATCAGCTTCACTTATTTTATGAATGTCATGAATTCATTATGCTTCCATGAAACATCTGTCTAATGAATTCATCTTTCACGAATCATAAAACATATCTCACTGATGCAGAAAATATAGTGTCTAGTTATTGAGATATTAATAAGAGTTCTGTGATTGAGAGAGACAGGCAATAAATTAAATGTTCTTCGGAACTTTCGCTTGACGTTTTAATGTAGAATAAAACTGAGAAATAATGTTAAATTAGTTCAGAGATAGATTCAGCTTACTTATTTTTGATTTGATTTTTATTCAAATAATATTAAATAGGAAAGTCATTAAAACTGAATTTGAAAACTTTCTAAATTAGAATGGATTATTATTATAGGAAAAATTTAAATTAATTTTAAGTAAATGCATTGCAACACTTTTTGTAGTTTTCGAGTTACATATTAATTTTATTAATTTTTTTAACTTTAATTTTGACAAGTAGTGAATCATTTTCAATAAAGTACTTAGAGATGTCACATAATTTGAAAATGTTGAAAATATAATATATATTTATGTTTTATAGTTTCTTTCAAATTAATTTTCTGTTGGAGTTCATCACATTTTTACTCGTTTTAAATGATTTATAAGAAAATTCCATTATAAAATTCCTTCAAAGTACTTTTTTCTGTAACTATACATTTTGCCAATAAGTACTTGTGTTTAAAATCCATTGAAAATCACCCATATTCAGAATAGGATGATAAAATACAGTAATATTTGTAAATTCTCCAACGGATAATTATGACAAAAAACAGTGGTTTTTTCGCTTAGTATAAGAACATTTGTTGTTTTAAAGTTTTACTTAAAGAAATAACACATAATTGTTTAAAAAAAAAAAAAAAACCTGGTCGGAGTTGCAGCGATATATAACACAAAACAAAACAAACAAACAACAAAAAATGTTTAAGCTTTGTTCTTTGTTTGTTTGTTTATTGATAACATACACATCAGATTTGTATGCTTGTTTCGTAGTCCGCTTGTAAATCTTTGTCAGATAATTACAGATAGCACATGACAGAATTACAATACGAAGAAATGGAAAAAACACATCCAGGGACAGCCCGGGAATCGAACCCTCTCTCCTACGCTCGAAGGCGATTAACAGTGTGATGACATAACCACTAAGCCACGGAGGGTCCATGTTTAAGCTTTAATGATTATAAGAATAATTAATAAATATATAGATAAAAATTATATATGTTCCGGATAATCGAAAACCCGCAGAAAAAATAAAAGATATATTATTTAAAAAGTACTGACAGTAGATCAGCTGTTTTCACTAAAATGTACAGAAAAGCATGTGATTTAAATATATATAAGAAAAAAATATTAGATACACTTTTCATTTACATATCGCGCTGTTTCTACAATAACCTCTCACATTTTAAACAGATCCGACTGAGCGAATAAAAGCATATTCCGAATACTGAAACTTTTTTAGGAGAATTTCCAATGTGTACCGTCTGACAGTTATTCAAATGAATGACGACCGGCATGTTGCGCATTTATAATCTTTGTTACGTTATTGAATGTAGTGTAAAAATCCAAATAACGCGCCACTCGATTAAGAAAATTTAAACTAATTTATTATTAATATTATGTTACTTAAACAAATTCCATATCTTGCTATGCATTTTAGTTAAAACCGCATACTCAACGGCCAGTACTTTTTAATAACATAGATATGTATATATATATATATATATATATTGTCTGTGATTTAAGATCAACCTCTCTCTCTCTATATGTATATATTAGTGTGGGTAGTTTAAGGAAGCAGTCTAAATGTTTGTTTATGGTAGACAGTATATATATATATATATATATATATATATATATATATATACACTGCTCAAAACAATTAAAGGATATTGTAAGTTTTATATAAAATAAAGATATAAGAGAAAATTTTTTTGCCGAAAATGGAAGAAGAGAATCACAAATGCAAATTTTTCTGATTTTCAAACTGTAGAGTATGCTAATTTTGAGTTCGACGTCAAAAATGTCGCTTCAGCGGCAGTGAATAAAATTTGACTTTCAATTGAATAAAAGACAATGAAGACAAGGATGATCAGTATTCAGTGACTGCTTTGTTTCGATGAGTACGATGTCTCAGCGAAGTCATTTAACCGATTCAGAAGCTTGGAGAGTTGTTGGTAGGTTATCAGGAGGCCAAACTCAAGCCGAAGTAGCGCAAGCCATTGGTTTGTCACAAAGTGTGATTTCCAGGATCTGGAACCGTTTTTTGGAGACTGGAAGTGCAGGCCGAAGACCAGGGCAAGGACGTGGACGGGCAACAACACCCAATGAAGATCGTTATTTAGTGTTAACGGCTCGGAGACACCGAAATATGAACGCTACTCTTCTCCAACAACACCTTCGCTCGGCTACTGGCACCACGGTCTCAACACAGACTGTCCGAAACCGGCTCCATGGTGTAGGTCTGTATGCTCGCCGACCGATGGTATGCGTTAGACTAACATTAAAGCATCGTCGCGTCCGCAGGGAGTGGGCAACAGAGCATGTGAACTGGAGGAGAAATGAATGGAACAATGTTATTTTTTCTGACGAGTCCCGTTTTTCGGTTCAGCCTGATAATAGGCGTATTTTCATCTGGAAGGACCGTGACAGTAGGAATAATCCTACGTTCGTGCACGAAAGTGTCAGATTTGGCGGTGGGTGAGTGTTGGTGTATGGTGGCATCTCCATTGACGGGCGCACAGACCTCTACATCATTCGAGATGGACCTCTGGCTGGTCGCCGATATAGGGATGAGATCCTCAGACCTATTGTAGTCCCTTACGCTGCAGCAATCGGAGATGACTTACTTTAATGGACTATAACTGCAGGCCACATCGTAATAACCTGGTGGAGGATTTCCTATTCGAGGAAAGAATCGTACGAATGGAATGGCCAGCGTGTTCTCCAGACATGAATCCAATAGAGCACGTTTGGGACGCTCTAGGAAGACGAGTTGCTGGCCGCCAACTACCCCCACAAACTCTCCAAGATCTGGAAAGAGCTCTTCTGAAAGAGTGGGACAGAATACCCCAACTCGTGATTAATAGCCTCATTGACTCCATGCCTCAAAGGTGTTCAACGTTGCTGGCCGTCCGTGGAAACCATACCCCCTACTGAAAATCATTTTCTTTGAAGAAAACACCTTTTCTTATTCTTTTTTTTCTCATATGCACAAATTGTGTTTTTTTCATTTTGTACACAAATTTGCAATAAAATGCATTTTTTCTGCCAAACATGTGTAATTTATTCTCATATAATCTACTACGTCTGTCGACCATTTTTCAATCAGGTAAAAAGTTTCCCAGCCACAAAATCCACCTAAAACCGCAATATCCTTTAATTGTTTTGAGCAGTGTATATATATATATATATATATATATATATATATATTAACGCTTTCCAAAGTATTGAAAATAAAATTATATTATCATACAAAATATAAACATTTCCAGGGGGTGTTCATTGCCCCATTTTTATGCAACAACATATATAATATTTAATTATGTCCTTTAAGTCTTTAAAAGAAGCTGTATACGTAATAAAATGGAAGAAAAAACTAAAAATAATGACGAATTTACAATAGAAAAGTCGATTTGGTTGAAATTATAGATGTTTTATGATCCACAACTACGGAAAATGTCTTGACAAAGTATGGTGCGAAAATATCAAGCAAAATTATGGTGCGAAAGCAACAAAAGACATCAAATTTCTTTTTACAGAAAAAAAAAAAAACAGAAAATGAAGCTTTTCCCCAGCACAATAAAAAAATTTAAAGTTTTATACAAAAGAATTTGGAGATATATAAGAATTTAAAACGAACCATGAAAATATCAAGTAAAGTTTATTATCGCACGGATGTATTGAAAAGTTCAAAATTTTTGGAAAAACAAAATATTAAAAAAAATAAAGAAAAAAATAAAGAAAAAAAAAGTTTGAAAGGAAAAATTTAAATGTGTTTCCAACACAGAAATATTCGAACACACATAATGACAGGAGAGAAGGATAAGTTTTCCAAAAAAGTTCCCTAACACCCTTCTTGGAATTTTGAGGATATGTACTTTTGAAGGGTTGGTCTTTTTTGTACATTAACTTACATTAAAATGCGTGCATTATATAATAAATAGCTCATTAATCATTCCACATTTAAATCACTCAACATGTACAGGTGTTGGATAAAATGATGAAACAACTTTCAATTTTTTGCGTTTTTTCGAATACCTTGAAAAATAATTTATTGTTCTTTCTTAAATTCTGAGAATAAGGAAAACATGTATTTCCTTATTTTTTTTAAGGCATACTTTGTCACGAAGTCTCTTAGAGGGCGAACAACAAAATTTAAAATAGAAGAAATATTTGTGATAAGTATGTATCTGAAAACGCATCGATCTGTTTATAAATGTCATATATTGTACCTGTGCTGCGTTTTGTAGGGATATTTTGGGTATTTAAAAAAAGTTATAAATATTTTATTAAAAAATGAAAAACTATTTTGTAGGTTTTCGCTATATATTAAAAAAATCTTAGTCATCTTTTTTTTTTTTTTTTTTTTTTTTTTTTGTCTGAGACAGTATTTTCTTGCGGAGGGCAGGACCTTCGTGTCATGAGAGGTATTAATGTATTTCGAATACTCCAAGGAAGACATTTCAGCTGCTTAGAAATTTCTATCGTTTTAATTAAAGAAGTTATTAACTAAAAACGACAAGTTTATGAAGGTACCCTATTTGCCATTTTGAAAAAAAATTCTGCCACTGACTTTGTTCTTCTCTCATGAAGTCATTTTACACGGGGAAATTAAAATAGGATCCATGGTTGTACGTAGGTAGGTAGCCAGGATGGATTTAACGTCTCACCAGTACTGCGCTATAGGTAATTGGCGACGGTCTGGGACGCACACCTAGAGATGTTCCGGAGACATACCATCGCAATTTTGATCCTTGACGGAGGGGATGCTCCCCCGCTTTGTTAATCCCCAGAGGTATAGCGTGGATGGGAACATGGAGGACTTAGGACAGATTTTACGTGCACCAACCACCATTCGTGTATACGACGGTCTTTGACCGGCTCAAGTATCGAATCGACAATCTTCTAATTACGCACTCGGTGCTTTACCTACTAGCGTACTGCGGCCCGAAACCATGCATGTAAAAAAGAAATAAAATAAATATCAACGATTTTTCTCTACTTTTAGAAAATTAATTTTCTTACACGGGAAAATTAAAATATGATCCATGGTTGTAGGTAGGTAGATAATTACGTAGGTTGTGTTTGACGTCGCACCATTTCTGCGATATGGATATTTCACAACGGTCTGTGAAGCACACCTACGGATGTTCCAGAGACATGCCACCACACTTTTGGTCCTACACGAAGGGGATGGTTCCCCCACTTCGGTGGCTCCCAGAGGTATAATTTTGATGGAAACATGGAAACATTGCATTCAAGACATTTTTTACGTGCACCAGCCACCGTCAGTGTACACGACGGTCTTTGCCCGGTTCGAGAACAGAACCCGCAATCTTCCAATTACGAGCTCGGCGCTCTACCGATTGGGGTACCGCGGTCCAGATGTAAAGTTTTAAAAAAGAAATAAAAAGGGTCATATACTAAAGCTGTAATGCAAAATGGTCTAGATATTATGAATTTCTTTCTATTAAAAAAATATATAAATATTATATATTTCAAATTGACATTGAATATATGGATTTCCATTAAAATTCTCCGCTTTTGTCTTGTAAAATGCACTGTTAATATTCATTTTCAGTGAAAGAAAGCAGCGTATAGGCAGTACAGAGTGGCGGTACAGAGGCATGTGTTAAATTGAGTCGGGGTTTGATGAGTGAAGCGAGCAGGGGCAGAGACTCCTAGTTATTTTTAAAATCAAAAGCTTTTTATACAAAAATTATCTAATTTAAACATAATTTTTTTTTTATATGGCAATGCGTTATTAACATTGCTATTATTTTCCCAATCATATATTTTACAATTATATAACGACCTATGTGATTAATAATTTATTTTTTAATTTGCGATTATATTTTAATTCACGCTAGGAAAATTTTTGTTTTATGCATCAACTATTCAATCCTTGAAATTAGATATGTTCCTGACCCAGAAACTTAGAAGAAATAAATTTGTACTATAAATAATTTATGCTAAAAGGCGTTAACCATAGAAATAGTTTAACAGTAATTTCTAATATTATTCAGTTAAAATGATAATATCCACATTAAAAAAAAAATATTTTATAGAAAATTATTTTTAATCATTTTTAAGAATAGGTGGATTTTTTTTTTTTTTTTTTTTTTTTTTTTTTTTTTTTTTTATACGTAAAATTGAAATATGGGGTTCGTGAAAAATTTAAATTATCGAACTTTCATAGATTTACACTTTGAGATGTTCTAACTGCGATTTTACAATTTTGAGAAAATATATTTCTGTTTGAGGTTGTATCTGTGTGAACATATTAGAAAATTGTACTATATAATTTTTCTTTTTCTGTATCAAGCAATGCAATGCACTGAATTGCCAGAAACTTTATAGTTGGTTATAACTATATATAAATTTTTGTCGATTATATTTCAGCATGTACCGTCTTTAAGATAGAACTGGTATGTTAAGTTTATTTTATTTCACAATTAATAATAATAATAATAATAAAATAAAATACAATGAAGTCTACAAAATATCGAAGCTTCCTAACTGTCTGAATTTTTTAACTTATAATGACAAAAGATTTTACGTGTAAGACAAATATTATGAGCAATTATGCTGAATTAACTTAGGTGCATGTATATAAACTAGTATTTTTCTCCAGTTAGCGTCTCATGTTCTCTAGTCTAGAAAAAGTCAAACTTTATTTATAAGGTAGTTTTTATTCAAATCTGCACTGAGCCAATTTGGCTTCATATCAGTCCATATAGAATGCTGATGTCTTACGATTTTTTCTAATTTACGAAAAGACTACATCTCAATTTCTATAGTGTATAAATGCACAAAACTGTATATAAACTGTTAAAAAAAAAAAAAAAAAAAAAAAAAAAAAAAAGTAGATTTTACAGCAGATATTGCTGTCAAAAATGGTTGTCAGCACATTCTTGTGTTAAAAATAAATACTTTAGAGCAGAAACAACTGTAAAAGGGTCTATATTTGCAGATGTTTCCATTGTTAATTACTCTATTTAACAGCTGAAAGTGGTAGCACCCATTTTTTGCCAGACCAATCTGCTGTAAAATCTACTGTTTCTTTTTACACTGTGTGTGATGGCAGTTGTAAAATTACGCTAAATTAATTTAGCTTCATATCAGCAGATAGGGGCACTCTCATTGTGTTACTTTCCTAAATTCTGAGAAAGCTCTATTATAAATTTTACTGTGCACCGATCACTATAAGTTAATCAAACCTCATATGTCAAGAAACAGGACAAACTTCACACCTGAAACCTCTTTAATTTAAAATTAACTAAATTTATTCAATATAAGAGTACATCGGCTGATAGCTTTTTGTTATTCGATAGTTTTTAGATAATTTAATATAATATAAATGAGTAAAATGATATGGTTTGTAATGCGATGGCATATTTTTTTTTCAGATATATTAAATTTTAAACTTTGCATTGCAGGTTAAAAAATAATTTTAAAAAAATTGTTTGATTCTTAAAATTTCTTAATTAGAATTCCTTATTTATCTTAAACCTTAAATAACTTAGTAAAATTACTTTTTGTGTATATAAATAAAAGCACACATTGACAGGTGGGCATTATAAACAAAGTATAAATAATTTAATATTTGCATACGTAATGGATATCACAAACTAGGATAAAATATGGGCTAATGGGAAATGATTTGCTCTTCTATTGCAAAAAGCGCACTTAATAAAATTCCTACAAAAAAATTAAAACGTTAATAAGCTTTAAATAATTTTCTATTAATGTATTCAAAAAGTTATTGATGGTATTGTTATTAAGAAAAAAAAATATTTCTTAAGATCTGGATTTAATGTGACTATTAACAGTGTCTATATGAACATACTATTTAAACAGTTCTTTTATTGTATCTAGTGCTCCTTTATTACTGCCACTGTAAAACATACTGTAAAACCTACTGCATAATATACTATTTTATTTTGTATTATGCAATATTATCTTAAAATTTAGTACAAGGAGTTCCTTGCAGTGATGCACATCCACAGTATGTTGGCAATAAAACAATTTCAATATCATTAAATCTATCCAAGACTTACATCTGCTTTATTTGGTACACAGTCTTAATGCAATCGTTCTTCCTCCCTAGAAATTTTATGAATGTATGTGTCTTGTAAGAAAATTTTATCAAAAGCGTTTACAAAATTCTTCGGTGTTTGTATCCCATTAAATTTTACCAAACCAAAATCATTTAATTTTATTTTCAAATAGGATTACATTTCTTCTGATTCTTCATAGAGAGATATATTACTGTCACTATCCTTTTAATATTTTGTTATTGCTGCTTTTCTTAATTTGATTATCAGGCCTGTTTATTAATTCTTTTTTTTTTTTTTCTTTCTTAACTATTTTCAGTTTCCTTTTTCTCAAGCATAAGGAAAATGCTACATTTTCTTTGCATTTTACAATACTTGAAAATTTTTCTTGCTGGTTTTTTGGGTCAAATTGCTTCACTTGAGGTTAATATAAATAATAATAAATATACCTCGATCATTTCTGTTTCAAGTTGTTTAAGGAATGTTCCAGCAATGACGTAGAAATTGCTTTTTCTTCCAAATTTCCTAGTTATATTGATTGCGCAAATGATGGAAAAAAATCTTTTATAAATGGTGACAGAAAAATCATCATCATCAAATTTATTCCGATTTCATGAATTAAATTCATAAAAATCTTAAATTTGTGAGGTTAGGTGCTAATGTCAGAATACATATTGCGCGACAACTTCATACCTCTCCATACCTGCTCTGTAATCAATAGTTAAACTAAAGAGAAAGACACAGTTTTAAAATTTAACAGAAACACTTAAATTGAAATGCTTAATTGGGGGAATAAATGTGACTCCTTCTCCCCTGTATAATTCTCTTAAATATAAACTAAACAAGATCTCATTCTCAAGTAGCTTAAATAAAGTCAGTGTTCGGCCTTTTCAGTTAATCATAAAACAATAATTCAATTAATATTACATATATTTTTGTAGCGACATAATAGGCATCAAATTTGATGTGATCTGCACTACAATATCTTATAAACATGAACTCCAGGAACTATCACGAACTGAAACTATTTTATCTGCAGTTTTCGTACTGCATTCATCACGATAAGCAGTCATAACTAAGTCAGAAACCCTTGTCCGATCTCAACATTCCTCTTATACTCCGGCTAAATAATGTGCATTTTTTCGCAGCCGCGTTTTTAACAAACATAGTCACAACTAATTACTTATACTATATTGAACGTCCACAGCTTTCTTTATAAACACGTAACTGCCATCTGACCACTGCTGGCGGATATATACGGTCACTAAACAGTTCTTTTTTGCACAATATATTTATAATTCAAAATTACATAACTATGAATTTTTAAGATTATTTTTTAAGTTTAAAGACTTAAATATTTTAAATAACAGCAATAAGGATTATAATCATGTGCACGGTTAGATTTTAAATCTCAAATTTAAATAAGCATTAGTTTAGTACGTTGAGAAAACTGTGCAATGAAAACAACATTACAACATTACCCTTTTCAAAGGTGGTCAGACGGTTAATAAAGAGACTAAAGAGTACTATACCAACTCGACAACTCTGTAACTTTCGCTTGGCGAACTTCTTACGAAAACACCTTGTAACTTCACAATTACCCTCCCCTCTCCTTTCGAAAAAATGAAATTTTATAAGAAAATTTTTAAACGTATCTTTAAGAAAATATATCAAATCTAAAATGCAATATTTTTCTCTTTACACCTACTAATAGCTTCCGATTTCTTAAAAGATAAATAAATAAATAAATAACTATAATATACCATGCTACATAAACTTAGTTATTCCTTTTAAAACTATTCTGAACTACCTGCATTTATCGTTAACCTGCTACACATAAATTTGGAACTAGTAAAACATCCGCATAATAATAACTAACATAATTTAAAATATAAATTAGATTTCTAATACTAAATGGATGGTTTGAAACACTAAAAATAAGTCTTTTAAATTTATGATTCTCACACTGGGACAACTCCCAAGCATTTTCTTCTTCGGAAAAAAGAAACGTTTTGTGCAAAATGTCGATTCAGTTCACTTACCGTTCGCCGTGTTTTGACTGACTGCCCATGCTTACGCCATTTACACAAGTACACAATTCATCTTCGCCAAATATGATGAGTATCTTGGGTATAAATTCTCATTCTGTACTAACAATTTACTTCAAAAGAAGCAGGTTTATTCCACGAGATTTGACTTTATCTTGTTTATACTAATACTTAAAAAAAAAAGGTTTGACGCAATATATTCTATTTAGAATCTTGCACCATAAAAAGTCAACCAACCAAACAACCTACTAAATTCAAATTTAATAATACAATCGTCCAGCATTTTTTTTTTGCTTAAAATATGAGGGAAAAAAATCGTAGATATATATATATACTAGCAGACCCGGCCACGCGTTGCCATGACTAAGTTATACGTTGAATTATACGGCTGTAAACTATTTAGTACAGTCAAATTATTATTTACGAAAGCGATTGATAAAAATTTTCGTAGTGTTGATATTAAGCACAAATTAATTTTATTGTAGGGTCCTATAAATTTTAATGGAGAAGTGATATATATTATTTCTAATGCTACTTTGGATAAAATTGCTAAAATGACTAATATATAAATTAAATTCTACTAAAATTCTATTAAAATAAAAGTATAAAAGAAACAGGCGATTTTAAAATCAATTTTTATGGAGGAGTGAAATATAATATATGCTATAATGGATAATTTTACTATAAAATGACATCATCATTTTAAATATTTTAAAGAGGGCAACAGCTGTAGTTATAAAAAGGAAAACAATAAGGCTAAACCAGAAAAATAAGTAAATTTGATAAATATTTTAAAACTTTAAAATTGGAAATCTTATGAAATATTGGACATTTAAAGTAAATACATGTATCATTTTAAATAGAAAAAGATTTTGGAATGAATTTGGAAAGAGTAATGAATAATATGAAACAATATTTCGTACAATACATATTACATGTCATACATACGTACAATGAATAATACATATTACATTTCGTACAATGAATACATCTGGCATGTATATTTTCGTGTTACGCTTTTGATCGCCAAATAATAATAATAATAAAAAGCCAAGGGCGACAGAGTTTTGAAATTTAAAATTAAAATTTTGTCAATTTGACAGCAAAATAATTCAATCTAACACCCGCGATAACTAATGCATATCTATACCCAAATATAAGGATTAAAATCGGGAAATAAATTTCCTCGATTTTTAATAATTTCTTACAAAAAATCCAGTGGGCAATTAACATAGGAAATCTTTTTCTTGGGTGCACAGACGGTCAGTGAGTCACACTTCGCTTGCGTATAGAACTCATAGATATAGTATAGCATATATAGAATAGAGTGATCATTGGGGAGAAAAAAGTTATTCCTTTTCATTTGGGAAAAGACGACGTTTTTACCAAAATATGGCCGTCTTTCCCCGAGTGAATACACACGGGAATACATACTAATATTTTAGCAAATAAAATTTATGAATAATTTATTTGCTAAAGGGGAATGGAAGACTCCAGATACAGTTTCAAATTCATATTTCTTTCTTTCTTTCCCTTCTTTTTTTTTTTTTTTTCAATACCTCTTAATGGCTGTTTCTAAAGCTTTTATTTATTTTATTTTTTCGGCATCAAAAATCTTTGTACGATAACATGGGGATGAGAGATCTATATATATCACTATATCTATGATAGAACTACATTAGCACTTTATCAATGTGTATAAAATCTTTAAATTGATTATGACGTCAATTTTCGTGAGATGCATAATTTAAATTTTTATAATTTTTTAACGTTCACGTTTGATTAAATGTATTTATTTTTATGTCGAAAGAAATTGAACTCGTATTTTTTTTTTTTTTTTTTTTTTTTTTTCGGCAACAATTAAATTAATGGAACTCACAGATATTTTGGAGAAACTTTAATAAAGGTCTATAATTAACAAATAATTGCAATAAAACAATATTGTGAGAATAAATTGAGATAAAAACTATCCTATCTCTCAAGTTGGACCAAACTGTACACAGTGTGCAAAATTTCATTAAAATCGGTTCCTTAGTTTAGGAGTTTACCCCGGACAAACATCGTGACACGTAATTTATATATATATACAGATATATATGATAAAAAAAAAAAAAAAAAAAAGGTAAAGAAAGCTTTAAACCAGAAATAGATAACTTAAAAAAAAAAAAAAAAAAAAAAAAAAAAAAAAAAAGTGCTAATTTCCTTACACTTGCATCATTGCAGATATAATATTTAAATTTAAATCCTAAATGAATAATGGGGAAAAGCCTACTTTACTAACACTGAGAACTTATTATTGGCCATGACAGTGAACGACAGGGACAAATGAGGGAGTTGGCGAAAAAAAAAATATAAAAAATAAAATAAAAAAATAAAATAAACTTAAGGCAAGAAATGAACCGTAAAATACTCTTCTGTATCTATAAGAGAATTTCTCCAACCAATATTAAATTTTGTAGTTTCGACGTATGAAGAGGTGATCCGTTGTTCACTCTCTGTTTACTTTCTCTGAATCCATTATTGGGGAATGTGACAAATAAGAATCATTTGTTATTTCTGTAAAAAAAACAATTGCGAAAGCTTTAATTCTTTAAATTTCCATGCAACACTCAGCTTGTTGAAAGGGCTGTGAAATTGGTCAATGAATTGGAATAAAATATATTTGGGAAAGACGCAAAAGATGAATAACAACTTCATACTTGAGATGATCAATGACAAAACTGAGTAAAAAGTGCCACTTCAAACATTGATCCAAAAGTAGAAACTTGTTTAAAATTATACAGTTATTGTCAATGTAAGTATATTGTAAATATGAAAATATTGTAACTAACTGTCTTTCATGGCTGCGTGGATGGAAAGGCAGGGTTGAAATTGAGATGCAGCTACCACCCAGTGGTGTTGTCTAACTTGTTAATGTAATACATTATAATTGCATAACAAGCAAAGAGCTTAACAGTTCACATTTAGTCCAAAAGTGTAAAACTGGACTATAAAAAAGAAATACTGCAATGTAAAAAAACAAAGCTAAAAAATTCAAATTTTGGTTAATTTCACGAAGCTTAACATTTCACATACTTGAAAAGAGTATTAAAAAGAATTATATAGATAGTATTACAACAAAACTTAATAGATTTTTTTTTCAATATATATATATATTTTTTTCTTTCCCCGAATTTTGAATATTATGCACGAACTAAATATATAGGTATATATCATGATTTTTCCAAATTGAGGATGCCAAAGTGGAACATATTTTTTATATTAAATATTGCTTATCTAAAGTATACCTTTTTTTCCACACACACCCCAATGTATACCCCCACACACCCTCTTTTTAAACTGACTTAATTTGAAAAGAAAGGAAAAACTACTTATATTAAGGACTAGCAGGTTTTGCACGCTTTGCTAGTCACTATAGTTCAGTAAAATTTCACAATCCCATATCATTATTTATAAAATCTAAAAAGAAAATCTGAAATCAGTCAAAATCTAAGTTAAAGCTCCCACACTTGTGTTCTATAGTGATTTTTTTCCGCTCGCAACGTGAGGTGTCAGGGTCACCACTGCCTTCGAAGGGAAGCATTTACTCCCCTTCAACAGTGTGAATAGAAAGTTTCGTAAAATTCTGCTAAAGTGTATATTGCGTACACTTAATTAACACCCACACACCAAAACTTGCCATTCTAAGATAATTTTAAACAGATTTAAGCTTGAAAATGTGTCTTTTATCCCTCCCCGCCCCACGGCGGTTGATTCATTTTGATCAAATTAAAGTGTGTTAAAATGAAATTAAAGTGTGTGCTGCATACATATAACCATCCGACACATAAAAAAATCTCCCTCCTAAAATAATTTGTAGCACAGTTATATTTGAAAACTTGTATTAGTCTCTCTTTCTTAAAAAATAAAAATGGTTTGTGGGGGGGGGGGGAGGAGGGCGAATTTCGCAAAATTTCTTTATACGTTTTGACGTTTTTATTCAATATAACCACTATATTTTAATTGTTCACGGTTCGCTAATTACTTCGAAGATTAATCGTGGATTATGTAGGGGAAAGTTGGACAAAACGGGATATCATTCTTGTTTTACTTTACTACGGAAAATATATTGAAGAAAACTACACATTTTATTTTTTTATAACTACAACATTTATTGAAGCACGTAAAAAACATATTTTTAACTAATTTTAATGACTGTGGATCAATAAAAAAAAATATTTACCAAACTGTTACACATCCCGTTTTAGCATACCTGGGTTGGACAAAACGGGATAAAGATTACAATGTTTAATTTTTTGTGTAAAACTAACTGAAAAGCACAAATAACTGCCAAAAACCTGTAAAGCAAAATTTCTGCTTGAAAGAACAATGCCTTCAGTAACCAGAGACTTGAAATAAAAGTTTTTTTATGTTATTATTTACAAAATGGGAAAGACCTTTTATTTTGTCCTATAGCAGAACAAAAGTTGCGTATAAAGGTGTCGTCCTCTTCGTCGGCATTAGAACACGCTTCGTGAGCCCATTCTTGGTATCCAGAACATTGGATCCAACCTTCACCAGCCTTAGAGTCGACATACAGTGCATTACAAAATATGCAGGTTTCTCCTCCCTCTGTTTCATTTTCAGACGATGGCGACATGAATTCTTGGCTGCTTGGGGAAGGTTTATTAAACTTTTCTATGTTTTGACTTTTAACATCAGGATTAGGCTTTCCTTTGGAATCTGTTGTAGGCCTACTTTTTGGTTTGATTGGACCTGGTAGCTCTTTTTCATCCCCTTTTCCATTTCCTTTACATACAAACTTCTCTTTTGGAATTTTTAAGAGGGATTTCTTAGCAGCCTTTTCTTTAGTTTTCTTGGTTCTTTCTTGTAGTTAATCGTCCTTTCTTTTTCTTCCATTTCTAACTTATTCCTATATGGAGATGATGCTATTACTACAGTTTTCTTCTTTCCCTTATCAGCCCTTTTTTCTGGGCGAGGACATTTTACTTGAGGTACAGGCAGAACAAACTTTGGAGAGATGGAAAATGGTAGCTTAGATCAATAACAAGAAAGTTCTAATCCTTTCTTCCCTGAGGATGTTGCAGGTTGGTCTGGACATAGGCTGTCTCTTGACAAGTTTGTTGGCTGGTCTACTTCTACGATGTCCCTTGAAGAAGTTAAAGGTTGCTCTTGGTCTTTGCTCATATCAGTCTGGTGCCCAATGCCTGGAGGTTCTTGCTGCAGGTCTGACGTAGGGTGGTCTGTGGTAACAGAGAGTGCAAACAAGTGATCTGGGAAGACGTCAGGATTGTAAGGACTTATGCCAGTTTTTCTAAACCCTTTAACGGTAGTTTCTGCAACAGCTGCCCGTGAATAGGCTGCGTTGAACAGTTTTGCAACTTCGCAAATTGTGACGCACCTACCTGGATGGTTAAACAGCCACTTTTGAACTTCTTGTTCATAATACGTGCTCAGTGGAGCCATGAAAATGACATCCAGGGGCTGAAGGCGATGAGTTGTATGTAGGGGGAAGGTTAGGATGGTTACATTATTTTCTCTTGCCAAATTTACAAGTTCCAAACATTTGGTGTGACTGTTGTGTCCATAAAGTAGCAATAGCACTAGCTTCTCATGGGCAGGGTTGGAAAATTCTACGATTTTTTTAAACCAAACAATGAAGGTCTCCTTCGTGATCCAGCCGGTCTTGTGATATACTGCAAATGATACTGGAAAAGCATCATCCATGAGTCGTGGGTTTTCCTTCACTCGAGGAAATACAAACATAGGAGTGACGAATATACGGCATAAAAAAAGAGTATCCCGTTTTATCCAACTCATAAGTGTCCCGTTTTGTCCATTCCGACACTTTTCAATACAAATATGGCTGATGCCTAAACGTGAAAGGAAAATTATATAGATTACACATGAGAATGTTCGTTAATAAATGCTTAATCAAATGCAATACTCACTGGAATTGTATTCCCATATATGTAGGCAGTATAAACTAGAAAACAACGCATGTAAATGTAGAAAGTTCCAAGAAATCAGAGTAAAAAAGTTCTAAGAGCTACAACTTTCCATTAACTAGAGGTCTCGAGGCGGGACGAACTGGGAATGGTGTAATGACGGCCGAGAACAAGTTTCTGTCGTCGTCTGCTCGATAGCAGTACTAGACAGGTCCCTAAGCGACGTATCCCGTTTTGTCAGATTATCCGGTTTTATCCAACTTTCCCCTACATTAAATACACTTCTTAAAATTTTTGGTGTCTATTGAATAAAAAAGAACCCAAGTCTAGCAACTCTGAATTTCTGATATTAACTCAGATTTTTTTCTGATTTTAACGCTACTGTTACATTCCCACTATCAAATTTTTCCAATCGAGGTACGTTATACAATTTTATTAATGCATATATGATTTTGTAGCTGTTGAAAACGAATAAAAGTTAATAATTGAAAATAGATTATGTAAAATTTCATTATCATTTGAATAAGAATTACATTTTCTATGTATATTTTAAATCACAGTTACGTAAAATTAAGAAAAAAAAAAATCTCTAGGTTGACTGATTACACCTTTTAAGACAAGTAAATCCCTATGAACAGAGAAACTCAATTTTCATTTTTCATTTCAAGAGCAAAAAAATGTAACATTAACTTCAAAATTCATTCTGGAATAATTAAAGTTACAATATTTCCGCAAACAATATTCTGTTCCACTAATTTTGTGAATTTAATCCAAAAAACCTGCCTTATTTTCTTAGACTAAAACATCAAATGGATATTGATAAAGTTTATTAACATTTCATCTTCTTCAAACTATTCTAAATGAGATTGCATTTCTTAAAGATATGAAAAAACGTTTTGTTTTGAATTGGCATTTTCTGAAATGATAACATTATAAAACCGCATAAAAATATTTTGATTCAAAATATCAAAAAAGTATTATTCTCTTATATGTGTTTTTAAAAATATGCCTTCCAATTGTTTGATATTTATATTAAAGAAAGCTTAATATATAGTTTCAGCAGTGAAAATATTAGGGCTAACTCCGGAAATAGTGTGAAATTTAAAATTCCATCAAATACTCCCCGTTGAAGCTTCTTTCAATTTTTAATGGCTAAAAAATTCAGGATAATATATATATATATATATGTATGTATGTATATAATTTTGCCTCTTTTAATCCTAGCTATCGAAATTTGATCAAAAGAATAAAATATGAATGTGTAATGAGGGTCAGAGAGTGCATTTAAAAATTCAGCACACGTGTTTAAAAAAAAAATAACTCCGTAGTTTTAAAAGCTATTTAACTTTTCGTCAACATATGCAGAATATCAATGAAAATAAGCTTCAGATAAAGCTTAAACTATTGCAATAACCCAATGTTAAAATAAAATAAAACTAGAACTATTCAGTTATCTGTTTAAAGTTCGTGAATACGAATGAAGAATTTTAACTAGTTATAATTAAAAATACGAAATATTACTTTTATCTATTTATTTCTTTAAATATATGCGTAAAGTTACACGTGATCAAAAAAATAATAAATATTTATTAGATTTATAGGGATTATTTTAAATTTATCATGCATTTAGGGAGAAAAAATATGTATAGACTACATGTCATAGTATAAAGATATATATGTATATATATGCCAGAAAACATCATTTATAAGCAGTCATCAACTATTAAATATTATACGTTACATAATACTGCTTGAAAATCAATATCAATGAATTATTGATCACTTTAAATCACCTATATGACAATAAATTCATCTTCAAATCTCTGAAGAAATCTATTTATATTCTATTTCTTTCAATACGTCTCATGTATTGTAATTAGCCTAAAGTAATCAGCAGATAGTATTTATTTATTTAATAAATGTCTATAATTATGTTCAAGATATTTGGTCTTTATTTCAAATAATTAAATAACCCGTACAAAAATCTCATTTTTATATGCTACCATCTATATTTATTATTGATCTCTAAACCATTTCCCTTAAATTTCGCCGTACCATTTATGAAAAAAGAGCAAACATTAAAGAAAAGAAAGAAAAAAAAAAGAAAAAAACTAGATAGCTACTCCCCCTGCTCGCTCCCCTCGCCAACTCCCGAGTGAGGTCTCCCCCCCCCCCTCTTTATGACCTTTGACTTTCACTGAAAAGGAATATTAATAGCGATTAACATAAAACAAATGCAGAATATTTTATAGAAATCTCCCTAATTGATAATAGACTGAAATTCCCAATATTTAATGCTATATATATATACAATGAAATAATATGTTCAAAAAATGTGTTAACATTCGAAAACTTAATAATAGGCAAAATGGTGGAAATTGAAGAACAATGACAGTAACATCCTGCGTTCTTTCAGAATTACATTATTAATAAAACTGTTCCGCTGATATTTTTAGATACTTCAGCCACTTTATGCACAGTTTAAGTACGCCCATTCAAAATCGATATCTATTAAACTATACCAGAAAAAATAGAGAAGAAGATTAAAAAAAAAAAAAAAAAAATCCTGAAGTTATAAAATTCATTAAAAAATTTTGGCATGAACTTTTGACTTCATATTATGGGGGAATAATATATCCCACCGACCTTGAAAATGTTAAAAATGGTAGAAGTCTAGATATAAATTTAATTCTTGTTACTTATAGAAATTTCACAAGTGTTGCGAAAAAGTAGATTTTTAATTCATAAAGCAGAGCTGCCAACCTAATCCAGCAAATTGTTTGTACCACCCTTTTTTCTACACCACTTAATTTTTAGAGTAATTCTTTTCAAATATATTTACGATGAATTAAGAAAAAAAAAAAAAAAACTCTAAAAATTTAGTGGTATAGAAAAAGTGGCGGTACAAACAAATTGCCGGATTAGGTTGGCAGCTCTGATAAAGTTGTTTTATTTTCAATCATTTCAGCAGTATATTTTAATGTAAAGCATTCTGCCTTCACTGTTGCAATAAAATCGAACAATAAACAATTTTTGAGGGACTTTAATTTTGTCTGTGATTCATTTAATTTCCAATGTTCTCGTAATAATTTTTCATTAAACATTTCGTACAAACTGTCTACAAAAGAATATTATAAATAATGTTAGTGTGAAATTCATGTATAAAATAAAGTCTACCGCAACTCTAACATATTTACGAATAGCCCCGTACATTTAGAAGTACACATTGGTTCTTGAATTGAAATAAATACTTTATTAATGAAAGTTTTATTAGATTTAATATCATTTATCAAACATGTTTTCTTTAAATATTGCTTATTTGAAGAATCTTTTTTTAACATTTAAAATAATAATAATAATAATAATAATAATAATAATAATAATAAATAGAAAAGGTATTTGTATTCTAGAGAATCAACCTAAATAAATATTGATTTCATATTTAAATACTGAAAAAAAAAAAAAAAAAAAAAAAAAAAAAGAAGAAGAAGAAGAAGAAGAAACGGCCAAATAATATATGCAAACATTAATATATTTTATTTTGGTATAGAAAAAGCAGTTTTTTGACGTGCAATTTATCAAAGTTTAACACATTAAAATCTAATAACAATCAACAAAAAATGTATAACTATCGTACGAGATATAATCTAGATATATATTTGTTTTTTGTGCACAGTGCTTTTTAAAACTTTCCAACACGGTTAAAAAGTGTTAATGACTTCGGTTTTTCTACTGTACAAATTATTTTTAAAAAGTGACATTTATTGTTGATAGGCTAAAATAAAATTTTATATAGAATATGATATGGCTAAACTTCAGATTTACAGGACTATACTAAAACATTCCGATACATTAAGAGCTGCAATTATAATCTAAGGGCTACATTTACTTTTGTGTTAAGCACTTTTAACACTTTCTAACAATGTTTAAGAGTAAGTATGAATTCAATGAGTCAATCTGTTTGCCTTTGAGTCCTTCTGTCTGTCAGTTCTGTGATAACGTAGGGAAAAAGTTTGAAATTATACGATATAACAAGTACGTACAGTTGGGAAGCGTTAATAATCAATGTGTACCGCAAGTGTTTTCGGTCTTGTTTCCCAATATCTTTCTCACCTTAAGAATATTCAAAATGACTAAAATAATACAAATTTAAATTGAGAGATTGTTTTATGCTAGTATTTATATTCAGCTCTTTATTAAATGCATTATGGAATATGGACAACATTTTATCTGAAATCCATTTTTTTTAAATTACTTACGGGATTTTTCAAGATATGTGCAATAAAAATATACATACCTTAAACTATGAATTAATCAGATTTCGTGAGGTAATACTTTAATGTAGCTTTGGTACATAGAGTTGGAAAAGGATATCAAAGATTTAAAAAATGTAAAAATTTATGCATTTTTTATCCTTTTTATTTTTTGATTTGACGGTAAATACTTGAAGTAATACATAAATTAATTTTGACACACTTAAAGATCGTAAAAATGTCAATAAAAAAGAGCGTCTGTACTGTATAAATCACTTTCTGAAATAAAAAGTTTACATTAAGAGTCTTGTGTCATGTAGTGAGATTAAAGTAAAGTATATACGTTTTGTTCTTATAAATAGCTTTACTATTTCTTAAACAAGTCGATTTTATAAACTTTTTAATCTAATGTTACTTTAAAGTACCGTCAGTTTTAAAATTGTTAAGCATAGAAATGTTTTCTTCTTCAATGGAATTGGAATTGATACCAGTTTTTCAGTAAAATAATGTAAAATTTCAGTTTTTAAGTATTTATTTTGTCCTGATGTCTACTTTTAAAGAAATTGCTTTGTTTCTATGTTTAATGTCTAAAATGAAAACAATAAATAGAATATTAATAATAATAGAAATAATAATAATAATAAATCTAACCTTAATTTTGTTTTTTAAGCGATAGCTTTAATATAGCTTTAACTTAGGAGACTCTTTGCCGCTTTAAAATTTTTATTTTAATTTCTGAGATAAATTAAAATAGCAATCGCAATTTATGTCAGTAAACAACTTTTAGAGAAACAACAGAACAAATTCGGTGCCAAATTTCAAATTTCGCAAAGGCGTTCTTTTCTGAAGCTGTTTTGCTTCTTTAGCATGATTTTTCTATGTTTTATTTTAATTATAAGAAATAATAATAATAATAATTGTCCTTTCTCTTTTTTTTTTTTTTTTTTTTTTTTTTTTACATAAAAAGAAATACATTCACTTATTCACTTATTCATTTTTGGCATCATTTTTTAAAAAAAAATTTAAAGTAAAAGTTTGTTATTTAATATTTTTTAGTGGACATCATATTCCTCTAACTTAGATTAAGCATAACTTAATTACTTTATGAAGTAGAGACAAATCAGATTTATAAAATAAACAAAGAGCTTTCATTTAGAGCTTAATGAAAAGGTGGGCGTTGGACTATATTCACATTCAATACCGTTATAAACTTAATGGGACAACCTTCATAAATACTTTAACCACAATTAGATAACCATAAATAATCTCAACAGCTTCACTTAACGTCGTTACCTCTCACGACTTTACTCATCTTTCGTTAGTGGGAGGATTCCCTAAACCACTATACTACTCGACTAACTATCTTCTATCATAGCCGCTCCCTACTGACTCCTTTGACCTCCAACTACTTCTCATTCACTATCCACTTCTCCTCTACTACCATGAAACACATCACTTTTTATAACAAACTCACTTTCCAAAATATTAACATACCGCAAATTATAATTTAGTTTAGCCTAAGAACTAACTCCATTAAACAACCGAATCCTAAAACTCTGCACATTCACGTGTTATTCGTAAAGTGCGAACTTCGTTTGTAGGTTTACGCTAACATTACTTTACCTCACAATTCCTCCCCAAAAGAAAAAATTGCACGTAAAAATCCACAACGGGTTTTCCACCCGTGAAAATTTTAAAGTATTGCTATGCCATGCAGTGACTTACTGCTAAATTAAACTGCATAATACTTTAGAAAAAAAGCAGGAGAAAGTTTAAATTAAACTGCCCAACAATAACTACTTGCTTTTAAATTCTAATAGTGAAAAAAAAATTTAAGAACGCCGGGCTGAAAAACCATCCACTTAGAAAAAAATTATGATAAGAAATTTATGCTCGTTCTAAGTTGCTTTATGATGGAAAACCCTAGCGCAGAAAACTTAGTGAAATATAGCCCAACATTAGGGTGGTTCGAAAAAAACTTTTTTTTAAATTTCAGATCGCTGTAGTGCACAAAAGTTGCCATTGGTATAGACATGAAAAAATCACTAATTATTATTTTTTTAATAAATTTGTCTTCCGGTCGCGCATTGCCATCGAAGTTAGCAAAAAAATGTGAAAAAATTAATTTTTCATAATTTTTTTAAGCACGCCAGATGGTTTTAATTGCGTTCCTATACCATGAATTAACTACTAAAAGTATGTAAAATCAATATATAGGCACATTTTATACATTTGTTTCATATCTTCCGGTCGCGCAACATAGTACAAAATGAGTAAAATTAGTAGTTTTTGCAAAATTATAAAGTTTGACTGTTTAGTCAATTTTAATCATACGACTTTTAGAGATGCTATAGTTTAATTCTATTACAATAATATATTTAAAATCCAAGCATATAAGATAAACGTGGCTATAAGATAGGCGTGGCATACGTGACGAATGCCAGCGATGCGTGCGCAGAGCAGCCAGTCGCAGCGATTATCGTTTCCCGCTATTTTCTTCAGTCTGCTGATGCCGCTAGCTCTAGTCAGTACTAGATTGTGTTGTGCTTAAGTCCGTATTCTACTTTTGCGTTAAGTGTTTGTACTTGAAATACGACAGTTATTGATACAATGGATGTACCAATGAAAGTTGGCATAGGAACAATAACTAGAAAAGATTTTGAGTGCCCTATTTTTGGTCACCCACGAGACTTATTGCACAACAAGCTTCCTACTCATGGAAATGTCCTTCGCTTCTGCTTTCAACGGAGATTTAACCTAGCTGTGACAATAAACAACAAGAGTGTATATTTTCCAAGAGTAGCCTCAACAGTAGCAAATAAAATTATCGGTTTATATGACAAAGCCTCGATCCCCAGCTGTTACGGAGTACAGAGTCATCTAGTTAATTAGTTCTTACTACGAATCATGCAGTAAACTCAAAAAGTCGTTTCATCGTGACAAAGATAAACCAGCATTCAAACTTAAACTTGACAATTTCAAGGAGAAAGGATGCTCTCTTTCTGATGTCGCGACGTGTAAATAAGAAAGTACATATACCTTAATTCCAAAGGTGAAATTTTTTGTCTTCTTTCACAATCGCCGTTCACAATCGCCGTTCTTAGAGGACATACACATGTATCTGGAGATTTCTTACATGAACAGCCATTAGCAACAATTACACATTTACAGGCCGCGATATCAAAAAGAGAGCATCCTTTCATCTTGAAATTGCCAAGTTTAAGTTTAAATGCTGGTTTATCTTTGTCACGATCAAACGATTTTCTGAGTTTACTGTATGATTCGTAGTAAGAACTAATTAGCTGGATGACTCTGTACTCCGTAACAGTTGTCATCGAGGCTTTGTCATATAAACTGATAATTTTCTTTGCCACTGTTGAGGCTACTCTTGAAAAAGATACACTCTTGTTGTTTATTGTCACAGCTAGGTTGAATCTCTGTTGAAAGCAGCAGGAAAGGACACCTTCATGAGTAGGAAGCTTGTTGTGTAACAAGTCTCGTGGGTGACCAAAAACAGGGCACTCAAAATCTTTTCTAGTTATTGTACCTATACCAATTTTCTTTGGCACATCCATTGTATCAATAACTGTCGTATTTCAAGTACAAACACTTAACGCAAAAGTAGAATACGGACTTAAGCACAACACAATCTAGTACTGACTACAGCTAGCGGCATCAGCAGACTGAAGAAAAATAGCGGGAAACGATAATGGCTGCGACTGGCTGCGCTCCGCGCGCATCTCAGGCATTCGTCACGTACGCCACGTCTATCTTATAGCCACGTTTATCTTATATGCTTGAATTTTAAATATATTATTGTAATAGAATTAAACTATAGCATCTCTAAATGATTAAAATGTACTAAACAGTCAAGCTTTGAAATTTTTGCAAAAACTACTAATTTTACTCATTTTGTACAATGTTGCGCGACCGGAAGATATGAAACAAATGTATAAAATGTGCATATACATTGAATTCACATACTTTTAGTAGTTAAATCATGGGATAGGAACGCAATTAAAACCATCTGACGTGCTTAAAAAAATTATGAAAAATAAGGTTTTTCACAATTTTTTGGTAAATTCGATGGCATTGCGCGACCGGAAGACAAATTAATAAAAAAATAATAATTAGTGCTTTTTTCATGTCTATACCAATGGCAACTTTTGTGCACTATAGCGATCTGAAATTTAAAAAAAATGTTTTTTTCGAACCACCCTACGCCAACATATTACAAAAGGGTTTACAGGCACATCTTTCCTATAAAACGGAAAGGAAAAAATTTCATGAAATGAAAAAAAATTAGTACAGATGGATCACTTAGACAAGAAATGCAATCATTAATTAGAAAATTCAAATTGACTGGTGCAGAGTAATAAGAAAAAAAAAGTTTTATTTCAAGAGTTCATCAAAGAAAAAAAAAATTCCAGTGTTCTATGAGATTTATATCTTGAAAGGCATCCGCTGGCATACGTCCAAGCTGGCATACGTCCGCAAGAGCTTGCAAAGATTGTTACTCTCTCCAATCATACTCCCAAGACTTATAAAGAGATTTCTAGATAGTTGGCATTAGTATTGCAACTGTGAGCCGCCAAGAGGTGGCTCTTTTCTACTTACACAAAGTAAAATATACCCTCAAAAGAATAGTGTTGCACTTAATAGAGGTTTAAAAGAGCGTAGAATAAATATTAGCTCATCTACTGTTTGAAGGCGTATTCTTGCAGCCTGCAGGCCAGCCTATCAGTCTATGAAGAAACAGCTTCTGACCTAACCAATGAAGAAAATGTGGTACTTGTGGGCATTAAATATAAGAATTCAACATTCGAAAATTGGAGGAAAATATTATTTAGCCATTTTGACGAAAGCCATTTTTTTGTCCAAGGCCAGCGAACTCACCACGTGCAGAGCTCGTACAGTGAAAGAATTTGTGATTGCCACATTAACCAATTTGACAATCAGCTTCAAAAGAAGATGTTTTGGGGTTGTTTCGGCTATAATGGGGTTATTTCTTTGTAGCCTGTTGACGGTATGATGAGTTCTGAGAAATATATTAATATTTTGGATAAAAAGGTTGTTCCAGAATTCAAGAAAAGATACCCTAATAGAACGGGGATTTTTCAGCAGGATTTTGGCCCGTGCCATACATCCAAAATGGGCATGAAATTCATTTCTGAGAACCAAATTGAGACACTGGAATGGACTAGGAATTCTCCTAATATCAACTCAATGGAGGAATTCTGGACTATATGCAAGAATCGCCTATTAAATATGGACTGTGCAGTTACGGAAAAGATAATCACAGCGATAAATCATGTGTGGTGAAAGGACACAAATATTATAAAGGATTGTAAAAAACTGGTAAAATCCATGACAAATCGTGTTCAAATGTTATTAAAGAGTCTTGGGGATCATATTATGTACTAAAAACTTTTGATTTTGTATAAATTTAAATCAAATAACATTTCTTCTTAGTTTTATCAATTTTTCGAGTTTGTTTCAATAATTTGGACAAGGGTGTAGATGGGAATATTTACACAAAGGGAAGAAAAAAAAAATCTTACTAATCACTGCTGTTGATGGCTATAAGTAAAAAAAAAAACATTAAAGTACATACATGAATATATTGTTTAATAGAAAAAAAGTTCATGGCTTTCAGATGATGGTTGAAAGTCCAAAAGGCTTCACAACATGTCGTAGATTTTATGACTGCTCTGCTAGAAATACACTTTATAACGGAAAAAATAAAGAACCATAGCACCTGACATATTGCTTCCTTGATATCAGCAAAATCAGATATGCGGGTCAGACTGACCTGTAGACTTGCTGTAGAAATTTCAGCGCTGGTGGCTTGCAGCACGAACTGAGAGGTTGCAAGGTCGCTGTCCTGAGGAGGCTTCAAACCTGGTGCCTGGTCACTCTCCGGAGGGGGATTCGCACCCGGAACATTGTCACTGTTCTGAGGAGGTTTTGAACCCGGAATCTGGTCACTGTGTTGAGGGGGTTTCGAACTTGGCAACTTGTCTTTGCCCACAGTTATAGCCGAAGACTGCTGTCTCTCGTACTTTCGAATGTAGGGCTGCTAGATTGTCTAGAAACTTCAAAAGAGGTTAATTGCACTTTTGAAATTTCATTTTTTAGAATAACAGCATTTTCTTTTACTTTAGTCGGTGTGCCATTTTGACAATTTACTTGCAATCTCTCATTAGAAATAACCGACTGTGTCGGCTGTATAGATTCAAAGCTGACATCTAAAGGCGAGTTACAAAGATTAGCCGAATCATTTAATGATTTATCACTTTCGCACAGTTTAACGGTTTCAGCCGCCACATTTATTTCAATTGTATTTTCCTTTACAACCACCGTCGCAAAACTAGCTAAATTGTCGGATTTTTTATCCGGAACCAAAGGCTGAATAGCAGACTTAAATTCGTCTGTAGTGCTGTTTGATAGCGAAGTTTGCTCGTTTGCTTCAACTTGTATTTGATTCTTGCCACTAGAAGTAAAGTTGTTATCGTCAGTTTTAGGGTGATTTAAATTACTCGAGCTTGCTTCCTGTGACTTAATAACTTGTTGCGGTTTTTCCACTGCCCTTATTACTAATTTCCACTGGCGTTTTTGAAGGGGGGAGGGACGTTCATGCTCCAATCTTAATCTATCATACCGAGGGGCAAAGAGACCGATAACTCTACTTTTCAAATCCTCATAGGTTGGATTTGGGCCAAGTGAATGGCAAGCGATTAAATCATGCCACTGTCTCGGTTCACCTCTTAAGGAACACTTTAACCAAGCATATTTTTCGGCAATATTAATTTTATAAAAATTAAAAAATATTCAAGCTCATAAAAAAATTGAAGCACATTAGTAGTGCCATCAAAGAATACTGGCTCTGGGGGAGGGGTGTCAAGCGAATATGGGCGCCACTGTGAAGACGTAATGGACGCCATCGTCCTCATTTAACTTTAGATTAAGCTTAACTTAATTACTTTATGAAGTAGCGACAAAGTCAGATTTATAAAATAAACAAAGAGCTTTCATTTAGAGCTTCATGAAAAGGTGGGCGTTGGACTATATTCACATTCAATACCTTTATAAACTTAATGGAACAACCTTCATAAGTACTTTAACCACAATTAGATAACCATAAATAATCTCAACAGCTTCACTTAACGTCGTCACTTTTCACGACTTTACTCATCTTTCGTTAGTGGGAGGATTCCCTAAACCACTATACTACTCGACTAACTATCTTCTATTATAGCCGCTCCCTACTGACTCCTTTGACCTCCTACTACTTCTCATTCACTATCCACTTCTTCTCTACTACCATGAAACACATCACTTTTTATAACAAACTCACTTTCCAAAATATTAACATACCGCAAATTATAATTTAGTTTAGCCTAAGAACTAACTCCATTAAACAACCGAATCCTAAAACTCTGCACATTCACGTGTTATTCGTAAAGTGCGAACTTCGTTTGTAGCGTTAGGCTAACATTACTTTACCTCACAAAGTGTGCAAATTTTTGATAAAATCTAATTATCCAGACAGACACAATGACAAATTTTCAGATTTATTAATTTTAATTAAAACAATATATATATATATATATATATATATATGGATGACCATTTAAAATCTAATTCAATAAATTACGACAAAGCAAAATCGCGGTCTCGAATAAATAGTCTTGTCGTACTAAAAGTTAGAATAAAATAAAAGAAAAATAAACAAACATTTTTTGCTGGACGATCCGACATTTTTTTTTTTTTTTTTTACTTTCAATCAGACGAATTTCTTTAAAGTATACGAGAGATTTTCTCCTCACCTTTTACTCCTCCAATGAACGAATTATCTATTATTTTAATAAAGAAACATTAAAATTAATTTTCTGAAATTTTCTTTGATGTTTTATAACATGAATAGTTTAAGGTAATCTAAATACTTCAGTTCATGTAAATTCATTTGAAATGAGCTCAATTTTATTCACTTCAAACACATAATTAAATCTCTTTACTCCTCGTTTAAAACATTTTATAAGGCAGCATACCTTTTGTTTGTGTACATTCAACATGGATTAAATATTAAGCATTCTGGAAGAATACGAATTAAATATGGTGAATGTTCCTATGTAGATCACAGAGGAGCTTCAAATGTTATAGAAATAAAATATTTAAATTTTAATTAGTTCCTGGTTTTAATTAGTTTTATCTAGTAACATGAAAAGAAGTATCGGCTCGCATTTTCTAGACACATTACTAAAACTAAATTAAAACTAAATACTATTTATATATATTTTATTTCGATAATTAATTATAAATAATAATATTAATTTATGATAATATAATTTTACTTACGATTTGTAATATAATTTATATTATTTTAACAAGATTATTTATTTATTTATTTTAATAACTACTGAAATCAAGTGAAATAATAGATAAAGTTATACCAGAGCCTCCTTAAGTAGATGCCTAGCGAGTCGCTCGGAAACTTGGTAACAGTACAAGAAGAGCATGGCCAGTAGATGGCGCTTGATGCCGTGTCGTAAAGTTCTGTTTATTTACCGCGATTCAATTGAGTTTCAATTGAGTTCTTCATGGTTTATGTTTTATTAATTTAACAAATGTGAGAGGTTTTTTTTTTTTTTTAATATGGTGTATTGCGTCGTTCCATTTTGTAAATCTGAGAGTCGCCGTGAAAATATAAGTTTTCACGGTTTCATATTTCAAGACAAGGTATGTAAACTGCATAAGTAATTAATGCAAAATTACCAACCCTCCGGATTTTTGAATATCAATAATATTTTTCACAAAAAACATTATTTTTATTTATTATCGTAAATTCTGTGATTAAGACGAAGAAAATTCGAAGGGTTGACACCTCTGTTAGTAAGTTAGATTTAACAAATAAAATAGTTATGCTTATTACAAAATGAAATGAAATTTTTATTTATTGATGTAGGAATACAGAAAAATAACTTGTTCTTAGTTACTTTGAAGTAACTCTATATTGTAGTATTTTATAGTTTTATTCATAAATTACATTAGTATCTTATGAATAAAACTACAAAATACTCCAATATAGGAACAAGATTGATTTATATTTTTTTAATACCACTGTTTTTTAAAGACTTGTGTAAATGCGTATAAAAATTTGATTATTTCAGTTAAATCGAAACAAAAGTGTTGGGAATCTTGAAAAGAAAAAATAGAAAATTTTTTTTTCTACTTTTGTTCTTTTTAAAAGTATTAAGTTTTAAGATTCATAACATTGCTTTTATTAAACTTTTACCACACAAATGGAATATGGAATTAAAAATTCATGTAAAAATTAAATATCATGATTACTGATTTGAAAAATTATCAGATATAACAGAAAGATGACTTGATTTTTTGAAATAGAAATTCTCCACATCCATACACTCACATATACACACACACACATATACTGGCTAATTGCCAAAAACTACTTTTTTTGGACTCGTGAGACCTTAAAAATATAAATCAGGGGAAAACTCGATATCGAATTTTTGGACCGAACACAATACTTTCATTACCTACGGTAGTAGGGTAATGGAAGTAAAAATATTTCAAGGATGTTATTAATTTGTCCTTAAATTTGCCAATCTTTATCAAATTTTTCAAATTGAAACCCAATACGAGTTTTAAAATACAATTGTGAATTTCCTGCATTTGTTTGTTATTAAGTTATTCTGATAATAAACATGCATATAAATCAATCACTAAAAACTAAATTTTTTTTTTTTTTTTTTTTTTTTTTTTTTTTGTATTTAGAGAACCCCGAAACGTGACATTAATCAAAAACCTGAGTTCAAAATAGAACTTCAAAAAAATACTTTGTTTACATTATAGGTTCGAAAAATTAATTTTGCTTCTTCAACAGTATTCGTCGACATAAAAAAGTGTAGCAAAGCACTTCCGTCAATTACATTCTACAGAAAAGGACGTTTAGCTTAATTTTGGATAGCCCTGTATGTTTTTAATAAACTATGTGCACATCAGATTGTGCATTTAAATTTAGTCGTAAATGAAAAACACTTAACACAAAATGAAATACACTTTCAGCATTTTCCAAGTATATCCGAGATAGACAAACCGACGCGCACAGACCAACCGCTAAAAACATTTTTCGTTTCAGGAGACCTCAAAACATGTAAACATAACACAACTTTATTTCGAAAATATCTATCAGTTTCGAAAGCATACCCTCTCGGAACTGGTGGAGCTAATAAAATCTTAAAAAAAAAAAAAAAAAAAAACACTTTTCGTGCGAGAGAAAACTTATACTCAAGAAATCCTTAATTTTAAAAATTTAAATCTTAATGGTTATTTATTTATTTTTTGTGACGGACTAGACAACAGATTGTTTTCTTCTCCAATTTTTATTACTGAATGTTAACTTATCTCGTTAATGTGCTGGTCTATTTTTCTTATAAATAATATAAAATTCTCGATTTAAGAAAAATAATTCACACCTAATAAGGTAAAAATGTAACGTAAAAGACATGACCAAAAAAAGAAAAAAAAGACATGATTTTAATAATTTATCATTATAAATTATTCATTCTAAACTCAACTCATTTAAAGTTCAGAGATTTTAATTTATATAAACGAAACTTTCATCTCATATCTAAATTTAAAAAAAAAATTGAAATTTTTAGTGAATAAATATATAAAAAATAATTTAATCGCGTGATAGACATGCCATGTTTTTGCTTATTTAATTTTAAATTTCGTTTTTTAATTAATAATATATTAAAAAAAAAAAAAAAAGGCGTTATTTATTTGATACGTAGTAATTCAATTAGTTGAAAAGCTAAAATAGGTCTTGTCCCCTTTCGAAGAAAATTAAACCCTATACTTTTTTAAATAGAAATATTTGAATATTTTTTTGAAAATATTTACGATAAAGCACTTTCACATCATTTTTTCAAATTAAAAGAAAAAAAATACAATTTTGGACTTTAAATTGGAATTAATAGCTAGATTTTATATGAAAAATATAACTTATCTACGAAACAGAAGGAAATTGTTGCTCTGGGTAGGTGCTGTCACCTAGCGTTAGTTTTGTTTTTTAAATGTTGCCTAATTTAACATTGGGATTCGAAGCGCGTGGAAGGCATCTACTTAAGGAGGCTCTGGTTATACAATTGTTTATTTTAAACAAAGAAACGCCATACACAGATTTAGTCAAATTTTTAACAAGATGCATAAATGAGTATTTTTTATTTATAAATTGATTATGTACTATATATATATAAATGGAAATAAAATGAGAACATTTTGACATTAGTTATTTAGACATTTTATGCTCTTGTCAGTGGTTGCACTGAAAAAAAAAAAAAGATTTTACTGGAAAATACTGTAAATTTCAACAGGAAAATACTGTAAATCAAAAGTATACTTTAAAACCGTAAAATTGCATCACTGACATATATTTTACAGGGAAATCATGTAAATATTCTGTTAAAAGTACAGTTAAAAATACTGGCACCATAGCTGCCAGTTTTTACTCGTACTTTTATGTGTTTATTTTTTGCAGTGTGGTACAGTGTAGAAGCCATTGTCTACTGCAATTGATGTACTGTATGCTTGGCTGCTATTCCTAATATGTGGCACCCCATTTTGTCAATCCCAACTGCACCGTTACCATTAAAAAACATATCAATATTTCCCAATCCGAATTCTGCAAAATGTGGCGCCACCTATTAAAGAGAGCAGCCAAGCGGGCAGAAAATCAAACACAGTCAACTTAGACTTCTACACCGTATCAGCCGCTAAGAAGAGCGGGGTGCCCGTAGAAAGTATTTCGGCCATAAGCTGGAGCAAGTAAGACATCTCCATTATTTGCGTTCTTAGTTTGAAATGCTTCAAGTTAATTTATGTTCTGTGGAAGGAAAATGTTCATCCTCGTATTGTTTTTATTGTACATTTAGAATAATCAGTGTAAATGTCAGCGGTAATTGGTAAGAAAAGAGAGTGGGTTGGCTGCTATACGGAATTTGTTTTGTACAATAAACATTATTAAACTGGCTAGAAAAATGTGATTATAGCTCAACATTTAGTTTTTTGTACATTTGATAGGGCAATGTGGTAACAGTTTGCTATTTAAAAAAAAAAAAAAAAAAAAAAAAAAAAAACTTATGGGTGTAGTAATGCTTGTATTTAAAAAAATGATAAACGGAATACTTGGAACGTCTTTTTGACATGGTAAAGAAGCTACTCATCCAGAAATTATAGAAAAGGGAATTTATTTCGAAAATCACCCCAAAAATTAGTGTAAAATATCTTTAAATTGTTTTTTGGAAAGTGGTTAAAATTCTTGACAATATACGTGTTGACGGTAGGAATAGAAGCAAAGATTATGATAGTAAATTTAAGTAAACCGTATGTGGTGTTAGTGTAGGAATAAAAGCGCATTGTTTCTTCTAGGACTTGTTGTGAAAGTTCTCGAAATTCATCATGAAAAGAATATATAAAAGAGTAATTAAAAATAAATTTGTATATAATATATATATATATATAATTTAATTTTTTATTTATATATTTAACTAGTATGTTGTGGCCACCACAAGACTTTCTTCTATATTTACCTATACATATTCAATCAGTAACAATAAAAAAAAAAAAAAAAAAAAAAAAAAAAAATACGATTTTTTATCAGTTTTTTTTTTTTTTTTTTTTTTTTTTTTTTGTTAAAAGTAAAAAAAAATCGATAACTTTGTTTTAAATTATCACAGATTTATAGTTCAACCATTCGTTTTAAAGGTATTGACGAGACCTTGCGAAAGATACCCATCTTGAAAATTTATCCCCCCCAGGGGAGGAAAGCGATGCCCCCCCATGCAGAATTTTTTTTTCCTAGTTACATACTACTATTATCAATAATTCATATTAATTTTACAATCACAAGTTTAAAACAACTCCTATTATGCACATTTATACGAATTTTTGTCCTATGCTGCAATGTTAAAAATTTAGATAAAATGCTATCACAGCGCCACCTGTTGAGCTATTGATCCCCAAACATAATCAGCACCAGTTAATGTCGGGGACCAACTAAATACCAAGTTTGGCTAAATTTCGTTAAAAAAAAAAAAAAAAAAAAAAAAAAAAATGCGATATTTTTCTAAGTTTTTTTTTGTTAAAAGTCAAAAAAATCGATAACTTTGTTTTAAATTATCACAGATTTATGGTTCAATAATTCGTTTTAAAGGTATTGACGAGACCTTTCGAAAGATACCCATCTTGAAACTTTGCCCCCCCCCCCCGTGTGGGTACTTCCCCCCCGGTGGGGGGGGAACCGATGCCCCCACATGCACAAAAATTTTTTCCCAGTTAACTATTACTATTATCAACGAGACCTTTCGAAAGATACCCATCTTGAAAATTTACTTCCCCGGGGGGGTACTTCCCCCCCAGAAGGGGGGAACCGATGCCCCCACATGCACATTTTTTTTTCCTAGTTAACTACTACTATTATCAATAATTCGTAATAATTTTACAATCACAAGTGTAAAATAACTCTCTTTATGCCCATTTATACGGAATTTTGTCCTATGCTGCTATGTTAAAAATTTCCATAAAATGCGATCACAACGCCACCTGTTGTGCGATTGATCCCAAAATCTAATCAGCACCAGTTTATGTCAGGGTGCAACTAAATACCAAGTTTGGTTAAATTTCATTCATTGTTTCGTGAGATACAGCGTCCACAATAAAATTATACAGACAGACAGGCAGACAGACATTTTCTAAAAACTATTAATTCGTAATCTAGACATCCCAAAACATGTAAATCCATCAAAAAACGGAGGTCGAAAATTTTCGCGAATCCAATACTTTCTCTATATTACATATAGAAGAAAGTAAAATATATATATATAGTTTGATACTCCCTATAATGTTTCATACAAGGGTTTCAGATAGCATATATGATAAAATAAACTAATGATGTCTGTTAGCCATAGACTAGAAAACGTATGGCACATTGAGAGAATGTGTAGGCAAATATGTGGCTTAGAAATGTTACTATAGTACAACATTACCACCTATAAGGAATCTGGGAACGGTTGATAAAATTTTGAGTGATATATGAATATAATGAACATTAAAAACGAATAAAAGCTTGTAATAAGTTAGTGGTCAATAAGTAAATTCAAAGAGATGAAAAAAAAGAACAAATGAGGAAATGGGGCAAGATTACATCACATCTTCAAGAAGGGGAGGGGAGATGTAAATGATAAATGAACATGTAAGAACGAATATATATATATATATATATATGAGGTGAATATTTAATTAAACAAAAATATTTCATTTTTTTTTTGCCTTCAGGATTAACCCCAGCGTCGTCGAGTCATTTCTTGTAACACTAGTGGTTGCGTATCGGTCTATTTTCCGCCGTCCGTAGTGTTGAGGGAAAGCCGAAAGAAAGCCAGTAGAGAAAGAAGAGAAAGTGCATCTATTTCACGCAAAGTTTTTCCCGCAAAACATTGACCTGTCTGAAAAACTGGAAGAGAGGGGAAAAACGAATCAACGTTACTGGTCGAGACGCGGACAAATATAGACCGATTTTAGAAGTAAAATGTTATTAACTTCTCAAAAAAATAGTAGAAATGACTTAAAAATATACTATGTCACCCACCCAAGGTCAGTTACACAGAGTTTCCCCATTTTATCTTTAACGCGTTCACGCCGGAGCATTTTGATTACATTTTCATCTCAAAAGTATACGAGCACTAGCCAATAATTCCGATATCAAAACAGTACACTTAAAACTGTTTTGTTCAATAAATCCTTGTCGAATCATGTTCTTAGACTGACTAAGAACATGAATCGGCAAGGATTTATTTAACAAAGCAGTGTTAAGTGTAAATTTTTAGGACAGGGATTATTTCTAGTGCTCGGATACTTTTGCTACCGACTGTAGCTGTGACCCACCGGTGGACCACGCCGGCGTGAACGTGTTAAGGGGTGATCCGTAGGATGAATTAGTAAGTGATGGGAGGTGAGATTCCTGACGTGTTAACAAATAATACCCTGTGTCACACACACACAAATTTCTATTACCCTGTACACCAATACTACAAAGACAGATTACAGATTATTTCTTAAGGTTTAGAACAGTTGTATTAGACATATAATTCTATGTCAGGGTGGCTGCATCCAGCTTAATCACCCATTCATATACATGTTCTTTATCGTACCTAAATTTGTTTAAAAAAGAAAAAAAAATCAATGTTGTTATTAATTTCATTTTAAGTTTGACAATCTTCAACAAACTTTTCAATTGCCAAACTGTTACGACCTTCACTATACCAAATTTAAATATTCAGCATTTATTTGTTTTTGAGTTATTCTGATAACTGATATACATACAGATCAACCGCTAAAAAGTAGACTTTCATATTCAGAGCTTTTGGTAACGTGATATTATCAAAAAAAAAAAAAAAAAAAAAAAAAAAAATTGAAAATATAAGTTAAAAAGTACTTTATTTACAGTATGGGTATGGGAAATTAATTTTCTTTTCTGACATAGTAGAATGTAGCAAAACACGCCTATCGATTGCATACAATAGAAAATAACGTTTAGCTTAATTTTATGTAGCAATATTGTCTATGATATATATTAGGGTGGTTCGAAAAAATCATTTTTTTTTTTTATTTATGTCGGAATCGCGTTACCTCTCAAAAGTTGTAGTTTGATATCCTCAATTGGGGAAAAATAAAAAAAATAAAAATTCTAAATTGACATCTTCAGTTCGCGCATGAGGCTGAAATTTTGAAAAAAATATATTAAAAATTGAAAATTTCAAAGAATAACAAAATTAGTTTTGGAATTAAAAATATTTTTTAAAATGTTTTTTTTTTTTTTTTTTTGACAAATTATGATAATGAGATAACTGTTTTATTTGTTGAATAAAAATTTTACATCTTTAAATACATTGACTACTGCAAAACTGTCCAGCTACAATGGACAATAAAGCTAGATAATTATTTTTCATGCCAAGTTTTTACTTAATTATGTTAAACAAAAGGAAATTATTGTGTGTTTCTAAAAATGTCATATATAGTTTATAAATTTCTTATTATTCGTTTTTCAACAGAATATTTTTAAGCATTTTATGCATAAATTTTTTTATAAATAAAAATCTCCATCTAATTAATAATATTTAAATTATAAAATATTTGAGCTCATGTATAAAAATACAATTATTTAAAGTTCCGTTTGCATAAATGCAAAAGTTACTTATTGTAAATGAAATAAATTCTCGATGCAAATGTACCTTCCTTTATACTACTACATGTTACTATTTTGCATTAAAATAATTTAATCTCAAAACTGTTCTTTAAAAGATTTCCTTTTATAAGAGAAATTCAATACCACAAAGCATATCTCAGTAACTGTAAACTCCTAAAGCATAAAATGAAAGAGACTATGAATTTCCATACGAATTTGGTTAAAATATTTGTGTACTAATTTATACATTAGAGGGAAGAGGATGATTCTGAATTCTGATTATTCTAGATTAAAATTAGATAAAACAATGCAAAGGTATTATCCAATTTCAAAGCATTTATTTCAGCATGTAAAAAGGGATTGCTTAGTGCTTTTAAACTGAAAGTAAATAAAAATCTTTCTGTACGTACAAGGAAATTTTTTAGGACGTGGGGATTATGTGTTTCCAATAAAAAGATTAAATGGAAACATTTTTTTCTCCTTTCATCAAGTTAAAATCAAGAAAATTAAATTTAAAGGAAACTTGCAATAATAACAATAATAATAATTAAGAGATTAATACTTTAACTATTAAAAAACTATGTTTTTTTTTTTTTTTTTTTTTTTTTTTTGCATTTTAAGGTAAGGAATCACATTTCTAGACTTTCTGTAAATTATTATCAAAAGTTAACTGTTAGATTAAACTGTAAAATATAATTATATCAACTAAATGATAATTGCTTCATATTATACAATTCTAGATATACTTATCCATTGGATGAATACCATAAACAAATTGAATTAATATAAACATCTGCCAACATATGTATTTGAGTTTTTGTCTCTTTTTGGTAAAACGACTAAACAATTTTATGAAACAAGAGTCTTTTGACACTAAATTAAAATCTTTAAAAGAGACTTTTGTTAAAACAATAAGAGAATTTCTTTTAGATAGCGGTAGTGTGTCGTCACCACTTGCGTTAGGCCACTTTGAATAAAGCAGTAAGTTCCCATCATTATTGGATTCAGGGGACATCAAAGCGAGTAAATATAAGAATTCACAATTTAAAAAGTTGACCCAAAAACATTACTTTTGTTTTTTTTTGTGCAAGAAAAAGTAAAATAAAATATGTTGTGGGCACCACATCCTTTTCTTTTACACCCATTGGAATATATATACACACATGATTGTGAAAATCGCACCCCCAAGAAGGAATGCGAATATAAGAACGATATTTTTTGGGCACATACGTTATAGTAGGAAGAACAATTGATTAAATTTCCAAGTAGTTTTGAGTAATATATACTGAAAAAATAGTACAAAAAGCAGCGACTTCTAGGAGCAATAACTACAGTTATATGCCTAGGCAATGAATGGAAAAGTAGTTGGATGATATATTCGGGCACAGCACTTCATGAAGCTTCAAAAGGATGCCACAGTTCATAGACCATAGCTGCTGGTGAGAGGTGGCGGGCCACTCGCTTTTCAACGATTAATCAGTCATATTTATTGGTGCGAGATCAGGAGAACACGCTGGCCGGAGCAATGGTTGAACACATTTTGCATCAAGGATGGTCCAAACAATACAGATAACTTGCGATCGTGCATTATCCTGCTTAATTGTTGCTCTACGGAGGCCTTGAATACAAAGCAGATGAACGGAACTTAACACACCAGAAATTTAATGGTCGCTATTCAGAATGTCGGGAATGTGAACAATAAATAATCGAGATGAGTATACAATGGGACCCCATACCATTACTGCAGGTTTTGGACAGCGTGACGATATCGAATCCCAGATGGCAATGTACATTATCACAATCACGTTAAATACGGATAAGGCAATCCTGTTGCTGAAAATAGCATTGTGATTTGTCTGAAAGGTGACTTTACGTCATTCCTGCGTCCAGGTTCGTCGTTGATCACACATTGAATGCTCCTATATCAGCGATGCAGTTTTGAGGGTAATAAACATTTTGGTAGCCGCATATTGGGTCACCACCTGGGGTTATAGTATGCGATATCATTGGATACACATCTCAATCACCTCTTGTTTTGCCTCTGAATACCAGCCATTACATTTCTGATGAGTTAAGGCCCGTCGCTCTGCCCTATATTTAAGGCCTCCGAAGCGCAATACTTAAGCAGGACAACCACGACCGCATGTTGTCCGTATCGTTCGGACCTTCCTTAATGCAGAATGTGTTCGACTGCTGCTCTGCCCAGCGCGTTCTCCTGATCTCGCACCAATGAAAATGGCTGTTAAATTGTTGAAAAGCACCTGCCCCCCCCACCACCACCACTCACCAGTGTATACGATCTATAGACTGTGACATCGTGTTAAAGCTTCATGAAGTACTGTACTCGAACATATCATCCAATTGCTGTTCGATTCAATGCCTAGACAGATAAGTGCAGTTTATTTCTCCTGGAGGTCGCTGCTTTAAGTACGATTTTCTCCGTACATATTACTCCAAATTTCCTAAAATTTTATTCAATTGTTCTTCCTTATATAATGTATGTGCCCAATAAATATCATTCTGATATTCTCTTTCTTTCTTGGCGTTGCAATTTTCACAAACATGAGCGTATATATATTGTAATGAAAACATTGACAATTTTGTGTGATGTGACTGATTCGTAAATAAACAGGCAGGTTATGAAATATTTTTTTTTTAATTACGTTTAACTTCTATAATATAAGATTTCAATGCATCACTCATTCATTCAAAAAGCACTTATTTTCAACCACTCCTCTTATGGTTGTTGCCAGTTTCTCCCCATGGAATTAAAAATCTTTGGTCGAAAAGATAGGGGTGATAATGTACATAAATTACTTTATCTGTGATTATTGAGAATTATTTATTTTGTTATTCAACGCTGGAAGAATAGTTTTAATGAAACGGTATTATTTTATAGTTTTCTATGATAAGTGAAGATATTTTCTAAACAAAATGTGTAATTTTGAAATATTTAAGTTTTCTGTAAAAACATTAATCATCAAAATATACATTTATATTACATTAAAACGTTCCAAAATAAAGCAAACTGTATTTTAAAACTCTTTCTACGATTGAAAAAATGCTAATTTAAGCATTGGTAGAACGTGAAAATTGTCAATTATATTTTTTGATGAAAGGTGACATCACATACGCTTAGGAGTATTAAAAAACAGTAAAAATTACTATGTTATTGTCACAACGAAACTTCCTTCTATATTTTCCTATATAAATTCATGTGGTACAAATTATCGATTAAAATTATAATTTAGTAAAATAATTTTTCATGATAAATACAGACTATTTTCAATACAGAGATGTAAAACATGTGCGATTGCAACGCCATTTTTTCAACGATTGGTCCCAAAATGTAATAAGCAACAGTTTATGTCAAAGTGCAACTAAATACTAAGTTTGATTAAATTTCGTAGCAACAGAGTAACAAAATTTGTGATAAGCACACACTCACAGACACTACAAAAGGCAGACGAACAGACAATTTCTATAAAGGGTCAAAGCATGTTCACAACATTTCAAAACATGTTAATCCATCGGAAAATTTCACGAATCCAATACTTCCTTATTTTATATATATGTATTTAAAAAAAACAAAAAAAGAATCTATGTAAAATTCATTGACCGAAAAAAAAAATAATATAAATATAAATAAATAAATAATAATTACAATAATAATACTTGTACACATTATTATATTCATTCATTTACTATTTTTTATTTAATGGGTAATATATATATATATATATATATATATTAAATTTTATATTACATTTAATATGTAAGAAAATATCTCTAGCATTTTATACCTATAATAAATCTTTAGAAAGTTTAAAAATTCTTACGTAAATGTAATTTATGAAAATAGTTCTCTTTCAGAAGACGATATCTAATGTAACGTTAAATACCATTAATGAATCTTTAAAATTAATGGTGATAGATGTATTCTTTGTACTAACATAAGCATCAATAATTTAACAAATGCTTGGAACTAAATCTTTATATATAATTACTTTAAGAAATGAGGTTTTCAAAAATGTGCTAATATTAACAGTTTCGGTGGAAAATTTATTACTCAAATAACTAATAATACCAATCAAGCTTACAGCTCTCATATTTCCTAGTAATATATGATTATGGTTTAGTAGTCGGTATGTAACACATGTTAGCCATGTTAATGCTTTAATATGCTATCCACAGTGATTTACAAGAATTGTACCCTTAGGGTGATTATTTATTTACTAATTTCGAATATAAATGTAGTATACAAATACTTGATTAATTCTCTTTTACTCTAAATTGTATTTTAAATGACATATTTTCTATTGCACGCCGTGATTTTTAATTTTAATTTGATAAGTTGATTTAAATTGAAATTTTCATTCATACATCTCTGTTTGTAATCAATAATAATAATAATAATAATAATAATAATAATAAAAGTATCATTAATAAAATAATAAACTGTTTTATTTCGCTTTCGCATAGTGATGTACGCAAAATAGCTCTCTTAAACGTAGTTATTTCCTGCAGATTTTCGATAAAACCTAGCCATTATAAAACGCAATTACATTATTAAACTTATCTTTGTTCCCTCATAAAAATCATGTTATTTTACACGGTGAATAGAGAATCATGTCAGCATTTTTTATTCTTATTTATTTCTATTTAATGCAGAAAGAATAATATGCAATGGTCAACGTAAACAATTTGTGTATTGAGATTTTGGTTCTTAAATATTCGTTAAACTAGCATTTACGAATTACAAAACCTAAATTAAGTAGAATAAAATTCTCTAAATGCAATATATGTATATATATATATAATAAATCGATAACAAATTCAAAGCAATCCCAGAACACATGAGTGTCTTTTTCAGGGTAGTACTCCCCCCATTAACGAGATAAAAAATAAGATGTTTGTGAAGGAACGTGTGATTTACTCTAAAATATATACCCCAGCCCCCAACTTATCAAATATGAAATTGAATATATATATAATCATGAAATTTAAGATTAAAAAAATATATATAATTAAAAAAAATAATCCTAAAAATAAATTTATAAAGTATATTATATCATACAATAATACATCAACAGAAAAATACAAAAATCTAAAAATATACAAGATAATTTCATAAAACAAGCAGAATTAAAAAAAAAAAAAAAAAAAAAAAAAAACTATATCCTTCCCCTTCACCAAAAAGTGAGAATCTTCTTCGGCTGACAGGCCCACTTACCATTTCTTAAATGGCACCCAAAAGGAAGAAAAATCTTACATTTAAATTCATTCAGGAAGATTGAAATGTGTACTTAGTAGCAATTAACTGTTAAACTCTTTTTAAGTTTTTCAAAAGCAATATTCAGAATATTCAGGTTTATTTTACTATTGCAAATCGTTTTCACTCTGTTGATTTGTGTAAAAATAATATTTATTTATTTATTTTTCTTAACTTTAAGACTATCGCAGACACATGTGTTTTGGGATTGCTTTTCATTTCTTATCGGTTTATTTTAAAATATTTTCGCATTATAATTCCTTTTGCTACATATTGTGCATTGATTTATAAATACTCAGTTTCAGGTATTTCTTAAAAAATCGCGTTTTCCCTAACCATTTTTCAGATACTATAAACATATATACAAATGAAAATTTTATAAAAAAAAAAATTAACATGGAGAAAACCTACTTTCCTCACTTACTTTCTGCGATGTAAAACTATATTTAAATAATTTCACTAATAATTTTGTATTTTTGTATATATATATATATATTGAACTAATATTTTTATTATTTTTTTTTAGACTAATTTTATTATCTTTTTTGGTAATGACATGATATTATAATTACAGTTTACTATGATTTATGTTATAGGTGATAAATTTTATAAAGTGAGGTCTTGATTATATATATATAAATAATTAAGCGTAATTTTTCTTATTCCCTTTTACTTATTATGAGAAAAAGATTTTTTTACGGACATAATCAATTTTTATTTTGGCAGCGTTTGGCCGGGAAAAAACGCATATATTTTATCGTGTTCCGTAACGGAGGTAAATAAAGAAGCAAAACTTCTTTATTTAAAGAATAATTTAGTTAACTAAAAAAATCATATAAAATCACCTCTTTAGAAAATTTGTTAAAACATGTCTTAAATTAAACAACATATCATTGTCTGTGTTCTACGTAATTTTCTAAGAACCATCTCAGGTATTTTTCGAGAAAGGAGAACTTTAAAACAAAAGCAATTCAGACACTAACCCAGGTAGCACATAACGTTGTTATAGCGTTGCAACGAAGCCTGATAATAATAATAATTATTATTATTATCAGGCGAATAATCATAAAATAACGAAATTGGTTACGTTATTTTATGTCCGTTGAAAAATAGTTTTTATTTCGCAATATTCTCACTGAACAATTTCGAATATTTATTCAGTAATAAAGGAAACCTATAACAAACGTTGTTTTATGGTTGTACTTTTTCTGTTATTTTTTCACCGTTTTAAAATAGGTATTTTATTAGTTTTTGTTTTCCTTTTTGATTCTAATAAAAAATATGTTTTTTCAACGAATTAATACGTACTATTTATAAGTCATTATTTCCGTCAAATGACGTTGAATCTCTTCAACTTGATATCGATACACGATTGTGAATTGGCATGATGTGCGTGTTATAATTTTCTTTAGAGTTTTAGAAGATGGTGTGCTGCGAAAGATCTTCTAACATGATAAAGCTTTCGGAAAATTATATTAACAAGTATAGTAGATGTTCTTTGGCTTTCGGAAATCCTAACGAACGAAGGAGTTCATATTGTACGCTTTCTCCCGTTCTACACGCGAAATCGCAATGTATATTGTGACAAACCTTAAAAGCGTCTTACGATACGACGCCTGCCATTTTGAAAGTGAATGTGATGTGAATGAAGATGAAGTTATCGCTTTCCTGTTAAAATTGTATGAAAGTTTTCTGTGAAATAATAATTAATTAAACGCAACTTAAAACTTTTTCATCGAAAGTGTAGTGAAAGATTAATGTCATATATTTTACGTAATTTTCAAAAAACTTGCTAGCTGGTAATTTCCTTAAAAGCTCAAAGTTATAATATTCTTTGGTTTTGGGTTTGCTTACCAGCTAGCATAATATTAAAAATTAATGAGTTATCGTCTAATTGTGGATGCTGTATATTTATTTAAACAAGATTTTTCAAGTAATGAAGTAAGTGTTTCTTTGTCCCTTCTTTAATTTTATGTTTGAATTCTTGTCTTAAAATTTCAGGGGTCGGTCTAACTTTAAATATTTAATACTCTTTTTCAAAACAGTACTTTTGTAAAATTTTGCTTTTTTCATATTTACTGAAAAAATATATCTATATATAATGTAACGCTACTATTTTTTTTTATTGAATGAAGTATATGCAGTAATTTTATATTATTAAAATCAGGTCTTATGTACACGAAAATTATACTTTTGAAAAGTTTGTTTTCTATGAATTTAAATTTTACGAAGGGAAGAAAACTCACACTCACAATTTCGGCTTAGATTTACTTTATTTTATTTTTATTAATAAAATTATAACCTTTTTGATTTTCGTTTAATTGCAAACTGTAATTTTTGTTTACATTAATTAACATTCCCATTTTCTGCTTTGATTTTATTTATTCTATTATTATTAATAAAATTATTACCTTTTGATTGTCTTTTAACTGCAAATTTTAATTTTTGTTTACATTAATTAACATTCCCAATTTCCCCTAAGATTTATTTATTTTATTACTATAATCACAAATTATTATCATTTTGATTATCCTTTAATTTCAAATAAATATACTTAGCTAATAAATAGACAATCACACGGATCTAAATATTGGTTTATGGAAATTTTAAATATTCGATTTTTTAGCTTTATATTAAATTGTGTGAATTAAAACTAACTAGAGTTTACAGAAATAAAATAATTTTAATACAATTTCAAAACAATATTTATAATTAGTATAGTATTTTTTTTTTATTGAAATCTATGAATTTGACCTATGAACTGTTTTCCACATAGATACATCTCAGCATCTGTTGATTAAAATTACACCAAATTTCATAAACAATTGATTAAGAAAATAGTATGTTCTATCTAAAAACACTACTTCCAGTTATTTAACATGCACTAAAGTTTTATATAGCTTCTCAGAATAAAGGTTTTATATATAGAATTTGCAGCAATTTTAATTAACAGATGTTGAGATGTAGATATGTAAAAATCTTTTAAAGTGAGTAATGAGAGCATCGCCTGTCGGCTGATACACATTCTTAACTAATTCAGCATTCGTTTTTATATTGGTTGTCTCACATATCAAATTTAGTGCAGTTGTATGTGCTATAAAATTTTGCTTTCCTCAAAAAACAGAAGTTAAAAAAATTTTACGAATCTGATATTTTCGTATATTGAGTATTAAAAAAGTAAGAAAATTAATCATAAAAAAAATCTGAAAATTAAGTAAAAGAGAATGTTCCAAAACTTTTTTAACATGTGAATTTTTTCTTTTTTTAATTATTAGCAATATTTTATAAACAAAAATTCAATGGACATATAGAGCTAGCTATTTTTCTTTGATTTCAACGTTTATAAGACATAAGTAAAACCGTTGAAAACTGATATAAAAAGCACGACAGTATTGCGATTCTTAACAACCATTTTACAATTGTTTTTTTTTTTTTTTTAGATTATAAAAAAATCGACAGTATTGCGATTTCGTACAAGCCTTTTACAACGTTTTCTTTTACGTTGAAAAATGTATTATAAGAACCGTTGAAAGATGAGGAAATCAACGAGACATATTTTCAGATTATTAACGTTACGGAAAAACGATCATTCAACGGAATGCATTGCCGTTTGTTCAACGTTGAAAATACCATACTGTGCTACCTGGGAACTATGTACTTAAAAAAAAAAAAAAAAATTAAATATGTGAAAATCAAAAATTAGTTACATATTTCAGACCAAAATCACAAAATGTATTGTTGCGTACTTGAGGGAGTTGTCCGGGAATGAAAGGCCAAACTTACAAAAATTCAGTAATTTATTCACAGAAAGTTCCAGAAAAATACAGGTCAATAACCCAATTATCAGCTCCAATTCAAGCAGTAACCACAGCTTAAACAACAGCTGTCAATAGCAAATCCACAGTACAAACTGTATAGCAATAACACTTGAAGCAAGTCTCTCTCAAAGAGGCTCAAGAGCAATGCAAGCACTAGCGAAGCTGGCTGAGATCTGAACTGAACTGAATGCCTTGGCGAGGAAGCGCTCCTTATATGCTGTTCCATGGAACCCAGATTTTTCGATAAAACTCTAGAAAGTGGTCAACCAATCAACTTACAGCTTCCATATTTGGTATATCCCATATAAGGATTTTCTCGTCAAGGTCGCCAAAAAATCGCCAAGGTGGGAAAAAAAAAGCCAAATTTGGCGCCAAATCCATTACCTGCATTACTGGGGCTTTTTAATGCGTTTTTAAGGGGAAATAAGGCTATTTCAACGCTAAAACGACTAGAAATGCACGAAATTAGCATTTTATCAACTTACTAAGCCTCTTTGAAAGAATTTATACAAGAATAAACACAATTATTTACAATTTCGTAACAGTATATATAAGCAATGTGTGATAAAGTTTCCATGAAAAGTTTTTGATTATATATATATATATATATACATTTTAACTGAAATTAGAGAGATAAAATTGTTTAGATTATAATATAATCTATAGTCTAAAAAGATGCTCGTATAATTTTTTTATGTTAAACTTTACCTTGGATTATATTCAAGTTATCTTTGCACAATAGTATTATGGAAAATAAATATTAAAAACTATGTTATACGGGATAACATAAATTTAACTGTATATATTTATATATTAAAATATATTACAAATAAGTTTACTTGTTAATGCATAAAGAAATTTATGTATTTTGAGGCATATCCCGACGAACCAGCAGGTTTTTAATTGGTTGGATAGTGTTACAAATCGAACAAATAGTAGCTGGAATTTTACATTTTAAGTATGTTGAAATATTCTAATACTATACCAGTGTAAATTTTATCTGTGCCAAAAAAAAAAAAAAAAAAAAAAAAAAAAGAAAAAAAAAAGAAAAAAGAAAGAAAGAAAGAAACATGTAATCTTAATGATTTTATTGAAATAGTTGGCTTCGCGAGTGTTGTCCACTGAGATATTGTCGACTGCCTGGAAATCATACTTAAGGTGGTCGTGAGACATGCCTTCTCAATTTAGATGCTTCATGGAGCGTATAACTCACCATAATAAGGAAAATAAAATTAATCAAAATTTAGGGAGAGAGAGTTCGAACTACCATTTTTCTTATCCGTCATAAAAGTTACTTCTGACGTCATATTCATTAACTAAAAGTTTTGGAGACTGTTGGATTCAAAATCACGGAGTAAACTATTTTTCATGCCTTCTTACAGTTAAATAAACAAAATAAGAATTAAAAAAAAAAGAAAATAATTTACTCCATTTACTTTACCTTCTATTAAAATCTGAAAATGTAACAATGTATCTTAATAATAATAATAATAATAATAATAATAATAATAAAAAGATACAATCAATTAAATTTTTCTTTAAATTAATACAGTAACTCTTGCTAAGAAAAGCCACTGTATAATTTAAAAAGAAGAACAAAATTATTTCCAAAATATATCAAGATTTGTAACTTGTCGTACCAACTTAAATTTTGCCACTGACAGATTTCTATTTTTAATATTCTCATATTTAATTTCTGTTTTTTTTTTTTTTTTTTTTTTTTTTTTTTTTCCAAATTAGCGTCTTTAAATATTAATAGTCTTGCTCTGATACAGGAGGCAAAATTTCATTTTATTTTCATATTCCTCAAAAGAGATTACTATAACTTTTGTTAAAATAATGCATTTAAAAAGCTCAATTATAGATAAACTACCTTTTTTTTTTTTTTTTTTTTTTTTAAACAAATTTTCACATAAATTACTATATTTAAAGGAGATAACATTAATTTTATATCGGCTTCTTGCAATTACTATATCAATTATAGATATCGATAACACAGATTTCAGACGCACTACAGATTTCAGATAATCGAAAGCGCTGGAATATTTCTTTTTGTTTCAAAACAGAATTAATGAAAGGTAAGTAATAATAATCGTTTTCCGATATGTATCGCGGTCATTTATGTGAGACATTTATGAAATGACTCCAGTATAAAAGGACATTTTCAAGTAAACAAGGGAAAGTTATTTGAATAAAATTTAAATTTGCAGAGCATATTTGTAAATTACTATAGAAGAAGAGTTTTAGAAGAAAAAAAAATGTGTTTTCTGTAATTTATTAGAAACAATTTATTAGCAAACAGTATTAAGCAATTAAACAAAAATATAATAAAAGAATAAATAAAAGCTATATTTACTTTTGCGGATCTCCTCGCTATTTGCAAACATTTGATGGCTCATATACACGGCGTTATCTAACTATAGTTCAAAATGAAGACCAAACTAACCGAATTTTTCTTCTTATTGTGAAGTCTATAAATTGAAATTCCTCCCTAAATAAAATAAAACTTCGAAGGAGGGTCTTGATTTTTTAACCGGAATATTATTGGATAGGCTGTTTGTTCAAGGTGGCAAAATGGATAATAACGTCTACTTTCTTATGCTCTTATTAAAATAATATTTTACCCACTTTTATAAAAGATTTAAAAATATCCCAAGAAAAACAATAATTTGAAGATGAATTTCACGACCAATTTCTTTTTCCCCCAAAAAAATGAAGCAATAATATATATTTTTGAGTACAGTAATAGCAGTTAGCAACAGTAATTTCTCTGAATGCTGTATCGTCAATATTTTGATGAATATAAAACTTCTTTACTTGCATACAAATATATTTTCCGCAGACTGTACTACTCATTAAGGAATTTAAAAATCTTATGTTACAATCTTTTTAGAAAAATCTTCTTCGAAAAATCTTCTTGGATCTTCTTTGTATACACTCTGTACGTTAAACTCTAGAGATAATCAGTTTTAGTTCCATTTTTTTCCCACATTCTTCATTGTAATGATTATCCTAAGTTAAGAAAATATAATTTTATTTTATCTTTTTATCTATATCTTTCCCAGAATCGTTTGCATTCTAATTTCTTGCATACAATATCTTGTATGCCACATTTGTCTTATATATATATAAACTTATAGAAAAAAATATAAAAGAACGATGAATTTGTTGTATAATAAACTGATTGAAAGAAATCGAATTAATGAAATCATGCTGTTGCTGATTCCCAATTTTTTCAACACAGCATGGAAAGATTGTGAATTTTCTATGTTAAAGTGTGCATAAAACTGGAATTTCTTTTTAACCTATGCATAAAACATAATCAACAAAATAAACAGAACCATAATAATAATAACAATAATAGAATTAAATTAAATAAATGAATGAGATATCGAGAAAAGAATGAAATTAAAAAATAAATAAAAGAGAGAGTGAAATTTTCAATCATTAATGAGAGAACAGGAAACAAAAAAGTTACCCTATAATCAAATTTTAAATTTTAAAGTGTATACAATACTTAACGGAACTTCTATTAATAATTTGGTTAAATTAGAATTATTTTTTTTTAAACGACTTTCAAAAATTTTATCTTGATCATTTTGAAAATTTATGAGAAAAAATAAATAAATAAAATAAAATAAATAAATAAAAACAATATTTTTTGTGAAAACTTACGAAGATAATATTCTTTACCACATTTGAGTTCAAAATATGCAAGCCAAAAGTATAGAAATAAAACATGCCTAGAATATTTTTTTTTTATATTCATCACAGAAAAAAAATCAGGCTACTCGTTATGTTCTATGACAAATGATGGATTTATGTGTGACTCAAATACATTCCGAAAAGCAATTTTCCTTCAGATGGGGCGGGAGAAATATTGTATGGAGTCGTTAACACTCCAAATCCTATATTATATTTTCTCGAGTACGAATGGACATGGATTTTGAAAATTCCAAAACGATTTGTACTTAGATTTTTTTTTTTTCTTTTACACTTTTTTTTTTCGTTACAGAATGATCATTGCTAACATTTGTCACGTTCAACACATAGATATCTCCCCTTCTTTTACCGGTTTTTGAAAAATAATATTCGATAATATACATACTGATGTATTTTCATACATTCTATTAGAATTTGAACGTTTTATTACAGAGCATGAAATAAAGAATAAAGAACATTGAAATACGTTCTAAGACAATTAAATATGAATATATCTTTATTTTTTCGATAAATTATATGTTTCCAGTTCAAGTATTTATTTATTTATTATTATCATTATTATTATTATATTATATTATATTATATTATATTATATTATATTTATTTTTTCATGTTTCGTTTATACACTTTAAAATATTATATGTGCATTTATTTTAATGGTAGTTTAAGTTAATTATTTATTGTTGTTTTAAATTTCTTATTTTGAAATTATTTAGTAATTTGTACTCATAAATAAATACTCTTAAATAAATAATTTTATGGTATAGGTTTTTAAATATGCATTAAATATTGATTATTCCCTGACGAAATAATAAGTTAAAGCTAGGAAAGATTGCGCACATAGGGGATCGGCAGGAAGAGGTATAATAGACACTCTGAAACTGCAGGTAGTTTTACAATATCGATAGCGGATTGCTCATTTAAATGTGCATATTCATTGCTTGAACAGACTAACATTAAACAGGGTTATTTTGTCTCGTTTAAAACATGTTTGCTTAAATTTTCAAATCTCTTTCGAGGAATTTTCATAGAATGGTAGTATCGCAAAACATTTTTTAATTAAACGTTTACCATGGACTCGTTTATAAATTTTACTTGTGGCAGGTGGTTGCATGAAAGTTGAATCATTTATAACAAAGAGTGCAATAATTATAGACAACGACTGATTAGGTTAACAAACAAGAAACCATTGAAACTGGCAATGAACTTATTTAATTTTAAGTTAAACATATTCTATAGTAACTAAATGTATGTTAATTTTTATTATCTAGTCTTTATATATATATATATATATATATATATGCTTCTTTATTTATTTTTTAATAAATTTTTTTATTCCTTTTTAATTGTTTTATCATTTTCTGTTTATTATTATTATTATTATTATTAAATCGAAAGATCTACATGTAATACAAAAATATTTGTTTACCATAAACTTATACTTATGTCGTTTAAGTGCAATTATCATTGTTAACAATTTAAAATTGTAGTTAAAATTATGCGTAATCTCTCCCTAACATTTTCTTTCCCCTACTCTATAAGGGAACCCTTTCCTCCTGCCATAAAAGAAGAGATTGCGCAAAATAAGTCTCTTGGTTTTATTACAGCTGTTGCTTTAAATCATTGTATAAAAACAAAATAGTAATTGAAATGTGTACAAGAAGGATCACTTCAAAGCTACGTCCCAACAGTTTAGCAAAAAATTAAAATTTAGATTTTTTATAGCGTTTTGTTGAATTGTGCGCAAACTCTCCTCGCTGTACCTTACATTCCCCCCCCCCCCCTCAAATTCTGCACAAATATGGAACGTGTGAAATATATCATAGATTTTTAATTTTGCTAAAGTTGTATAATATTGCAGATCATTTGATTTCAAAAGCGTCAGTTTCTGCATGCTAAGAAATACACAGAGTAAAGCAAATTACTGCCAAAAGACAAACTAAGACATTTGTGTAAGTCTTTTTTTTAAGTTAACTTTTGAGACTTAGCCATGATAAAATAGATAAAATTTGGTAAGTAAGTGAGGGCTTTTTTTTTTTTTTTTCTAAATTTGTGTAACGCGTGAATGATGAAAAATTAAAGACTGTTGATGAAGTCCAGGACACACTCTAAATGTTATCGGAATACATACAATCTTAATTTCATTTTATTATGGGGGGGGGGGGGTGATTCTTCGCCGTGGACGATGGAAACCATTTCCAATTAAAAAACTAAAAAAAAGTAAAAATGAACGAAAGGCGGCATTTTCACACACAAAAAAGCATATTCCGCGTTATTTAAAGATTTTTCCTTGATATGTCACTATTACAGCATAGTTTTAATCACTGTAACATGCCCCGAAAATACAGAAAGAACGAATACAGTGTGTTATGAAATTATAAGACAACAAGCGTATTGGTGCATTTCTGAAGAAGAGAGCATAATCTGCAAATTTTTAGTTGCGTATTTAAAATTGATAGGAAAACGCATCCTATACTAATTCCCACTTTTAAAATTAAAATAAATTTCATTAAAACTTATTCATTTTTCTAAAAATTAAAGACTGTGACTGCTAAGAAATTATAAGACCACCTGAGAAAAATAGCATATTATACATGACGTCAAACTCAATATGAAGCGCATGCGTCAGTATTTCGTAAAAGCATTACCTAAGAAGCAAAGGCTTAGGTTTTGAATGTGTTATCTACGATTAATTCGATGATGCCTCGAGTAAAGATTTATCGGAGTGCGCAGTGAGAAAAATTTTATTTTATAAAGGTTCTGGTAAATCTGAAAGAGGTATTGCAATATTAATGAACCGTTCTAAAACTGCCATTCATAATGCCATAATTAGAAAAGATTATTCAAACAAAAAAAAAAAAAAAACGATCTGGTAGAAAAAATATTTTAACAACACTTGATAATAGACAAATTTTTCGACTGTCAACTAAAAAAGGTCTTTCAACTCGTGAAATTTCGAAACGTTTCAGTAAGAAAACTTCACATGCAACAGTCTGGAAGAGTCTTAAATTAAATATTAATACGAAATTTATGAAATTTAAGAGAAAAACCAAAGTTATTGAAATGCCATTGAGAAGAAAGATTAAAATGGGCTAAAAATGTCATGTCATTGAATGATGAGTGGAAATAAATTATATTTTCTGATGAAAATAAATTCAACCTTGATGGTCCCGGTGGTTACAAACACTATTGGCATGACTTGAGGAAGGAACCAAAAGAATGCTTCAGTCGACAAATGGGTCGAGGATCAGTAATGATTTGGGGAGCTTTCAGTTATGAGGGGTTGTGTGATTTACAGTAGATTTCGGGTCATATGAACTCTACACAATATCAGTCTATTCTATATGATCACATGATACCGTTTGGACCTTTATTAGGTTGTGCTAACTGGATGTTTCAACAATGTTGCTTGCCATACATCTAAATCCACACAGGAGTGGTTTAAAAAAGAAAAAATAATGTCTTCCCTTGGCCAAGTCGAAGTCTAGACTTGAACCCCATGGAAAACCTATGGAGTATATTATCTCGAAAAGTTTAATGCTATAATAAACAATTTTCATCTGCCAATGATTTGGAAGTAGCCATTGTAAGAGAATGGTACAATATTTCTATCACTGAACTTAATCACCTGGTTACTTCAATGAAAAACAGAGTGTCTGAAGTCATCAGGAAAAATGGAGGACGAATATCATATTAATTTTTTATACAACTTTATTTTTTGATTAGTGGTCTCATATTTTCTTAACAGGTTATTTTTCATTTATTTCTAATATATATTTTAATTAAACATTTATTGCATTATACCAAGTTATTGGAAACTAATTATAAAAAAATATAGAGCAATATGTTATTTTATGAACTGAAATTGTGATTAGAATCTTTATTTTTCTTATAATTTACAAAATTAAAGTGGTCTTATAATTTCTTAACGGACTGTATTATATTTTTGTGGCTGACAATATTTTACGCACTTGGAGAATTAGAAAAATTAAAATTAAAATTAAAATTAAAAAAAAAAAAGAAAAAAAATCCACCTGCATTTCGATTAAAAGACAATAACTTCAAAACATTAAGAATATTGTAACGAATTCCTAAAATTCATTTTTAGTATAACAGGAGTATTGCCTTTAATCAGATATTTTGATTTGTCATCATTTACTGTGTTTCACCTTGAATATAACATAATGTCTGCGAATATATACTTTTACCATATTATTTAATTGCTTATCTTATAATATGACAAAATTATTAACGGCCCTCTTCACTCATCGTCGACGGAAGCCCGAACCAATGTTATACTATGGGGAAATTTTATTTACAAATAACTTATTAACTAATACATATTTTAGTGCTAGAGGCCTATTTAAGTCGGTACAGCGTTGTCGAATTTTTATACGTCACTCTTAATAGTGTTAAGGGCCTATTTCAGTCGGTTTATTGAATGAGGATTTATTGAATAAAGTCCCCCCAAGGCACAACTTTGACATGAGTCTCCCCCAGGCCCAACTTTGACATGAGTCCCCCCCAAGGTACCCCTATTTCAGTCGGTACAACGTTGTCGAATTTTTATACGTCACACTTAATAGTGCTAAGGGCCTATTTCAGTCGGTTTATTGAATGGGGATTTATTGTACGAAGTCCCCCCAAGGCCCAACTTTGACATGAGTCCAACCCAAGGTACCCCTATTTCAGTCGGTACAGCGTTGTCGAATTTTTATACGTCACTCTTAATAGTGCTAAGGGCCTATTTCAGTCGGTTTATTGAATGGGGATTTATTGAATGAAGTCCCCCCAAGGCACAACTTTGACATGAGTCCCCCCAAGGCCCAACTTTGACATGAGTTCCCCCCCCCAGGCCCAACTTTCACATGAGTCCCCCCAAGGCCCAACTTTGACATGAGTCCCCCCCAAGGTACAACTTTGACATGAGTCCTCCCAAGGCCCAACTTTGACATAAGTCCCCCCCAAGATACAACTTTGACATGAGTCAACCCCAAGGCACACCTTTGACCTGAGTCCCCCCCAAAGCACACCTCCCCCTCATTGGGAAAAAGATAAAAAACGTTGTTTTGCGGCTGTAAGACAGTTTGGACTTCCAACGTTATTTGTTACAGCATCTGCAGCTGAAACACATTGTTTTGATTTAATGAAAACTTTATCATGGAATTTAGATCGTCACGAATTAACTAAAGAAGAATTTGTCGATATTAACAAGTTTAGCAGTAGGCCTCTGGCACTGAATTAAAATTTGTCAATGTCAGATTTTCATGTTTTAAATAATGAAATAATGTCGTGTCTGTATAATTATTTAAATTCTGTTTTCACAATCAGAAAATTCCTGTTAAATTGACTGACCTTTTTTTAAAAATGTATTTTTTTTTTTTTTTTTTTTTTTTTTTTTTTGAAATTGCAAAATGAAAAATTATCACATATTGAAAATTCGTATTTTGCAGCTTCAAAATAAATATCAAAAATAAAAAAAAATAATTTTTTAGAAAAGGTGCGACAATTTAACAGCTAGGAATTTTCAGAATGTGAAAACAGAATTTAAAAATATGTATTAGTTAATAAGTTATTTGTAAAGTAAAATTTTCCATAAAATAACATTAGGGTCGGCTTCCGGTGGCGGTGAGTGAAGAGGGCCCTTAAGAAGTTACATATTTGAAAATCGACGGTTAACTATTGTAAGATAAGTATTAAAATAATTAAGTTAAACAAAATTCTCCTATTTCTGAGAAGAACTCAAACTATTAAAAATTGTGATAAACACGATAAATGTTCGAACTAGCCATTTTTCTTATATAGTCATAAATATTACTTCTGGTGAAATATTTATTAATGAAAATTTTTGTAGACAGTCAGATTCAATTTCATGGAGTAAACTATTTTTTACACCATTTTACAGTTAAATGAAAAATAAAATTAATTGAATTCATTAAGTTTATTTTATATTTGGAGCTGAGAAAAGTTATATTTTAATAATAATAATAATAATAATAATAATAATAATAATAATAAAGAATAGATACAACCTTCTAAATTTTTATTTAAATATAGTAATCAATTCCAAGAAAATCTGCTTTATAATCGAAATATATATATATATATATATATATATATATATATATATATATATTTGCAAAATATATTAAAATTGTAAGATACAAAACACTCCAGTCGTACTAACTTGAATTTAGTTTCAGACAGATTTTTTTTCATTTTTTAATGGCCTCATACCTGATTTCTGATTTCTGATTATTATTATTATTATTTTTTTTTTTTTTATTTTTTTTTTTTTACCGACTTCAAAAAAGAAGGAAGGTTCTCGATTCAAACCGTATGTTTTTTGTTTGTTTGTTTGTTTGTTTGTTAGCTCATAACTTCTGAACGGTTGCTCCGATTTTGATACTTTTTGTTTTGTTGAAAAGGTCTTGGTCTGAAATTGGTCCCATTATAGTATCTTTACGATCTAAAGAAAATACAGGGTGCCTAAAAAATCAGTCCATCTCATTTCACTGCTAAACGGCTGCAGTTATAATGATAAAAATGGTATGCTAGTATTAGTACAGCAAAGTTGTCAAGGTTAAACCGCATGCAGCGCCACCTAGTGGAAAATAGCGGAGTTAGTGTTCCTATCTCGAAAACGGTTCTAGAGAAAAAAAAAATAATTAGAAAGTGGAAGAGTATCATCGATTTAGTAGAAAACGATAGTTTAGACATTCATGCTGGCGTTCCTATCTCGGAAACGGTTCAAGACATGGGGGAAAAGTGAATTATAAAATTATAGAGCGTCATCGATTCAGTACGAAAAGACAGTTTAGAGATTGATGCTAAAAATGCAATGCTAAAAACATGCATTTGTTTGTTCGCAATTTCTTACACTATGCACACTTGAGCTACATTGCACACGTTGTAGCGTAGCTAGTGAGACATACGCTATATAGTTCAAAATACGGTTACTAGATACTTTGGTTTTGTTGTAAAGATTTTGGTGTGAAGTAGGTCCCATTGTAATATCTTTACAATCAAAAGAAAATAAAGTGTCATCTGGTGAAAAACAGCGGAATTAGCTCCCCTATCTCAAAAATGGTTCAAGATATGGGAGAAAAGTTAATTACGAAGTTGTCATCGATTTACTACGAAACATTATCGATTTACTACGAAAAGACAGTGTTTAGAAATTATTGCTAAAAATAGAATGCTTAAAGCGTGCAGTTGCTTGTTCGCACTTTCCTACACTGTGCACACTTTGCAGCATAGAGGATGACACGAATACTCTGTGGTTCAAAGTACTGTCACTGTAAGCGGTCACATCGATTAGCATCGTTTTCAACCAACTTCAGAAAGGAGGGTGTTCTTAATTCGAGCTATGTGTTGCTGTTGGTGTTATTTAAGCTTATAACTTCGTAAGAGATGCTCTAATTAACCGACTTCAAAAAGGAGGAGGTTCTCAATTCAAAGCGTATGTTTTTTTTTTTTTTGTTTTTTTTTGTTTTTGTTTGTTAGCTAATAACTTCTGAACGGATGATCCGATTTTGATAATTTTTGTTTTATTGTAAAATTCTTGGTTTGAAACAGGTCCCATTGTAATATCTTTACGAACAAAAGAAAATACAGGGTGCCCAAAAAAGTCAGTCCTGACTCTTTTAACTGCTGAACAGCTGCAGCTATAGTCATAAAAGTGGTACTTAGGTATAGTAAATAGGACATGTGCTACGCGATTCAACCGCCTAGAGCGCCACCTGGTAGAAAATAGCGAAGTTAGCGTTCAAGACAGGGGAGAAAAGTGAATTATAAAACTGCAGAACATCATCGATTTAGTACGAAAAAGATAGTTTAAACATTAATGCTAAAAACAGAACGCTTAAAACGGGCATTTATTTGTTCACAATTTCCTATTTTGTGCACACTTGAAAGACATTGCATATGTTTTATCGTAGCGGGTGACATTTATGCTATATAAAATTAGAAGTATGGTTATTGTAAGCGGTCACATCGATTAACGCATAGACGTTTTAAACCAACTTCAAAATGCAAGATGTTCTCAATACAAACCATGTTTCTCATTGTTGTTGTTGTTGAAATTTGTTAGCTTATAACTTCGTAAAAGATGATTTAATTCTAATACTTTTTTGTTGTCGTAATGATATTGGCCTGAACTAGGTTTCATTATGAGTTCATTAAGATATAAACAAATTACAGGATACTTACAAAAGTCAAAAGTATCTATGTTGAAACTTCTGTCCGTCAGCTGCAATGAATATTTTGCTCTTTGTTTGACTTTTACGCAGCGCAATTTTAAGCGCAGCGGGTGACACGTATTCACTGTAAAGTTCAATATATATGCCTAACGCAATTTTTGGTTACAAATACACCGCAACCATTTTTTACATTTCTAAAGACTTTTTAATTTAACGTATGTTCATTCAATAGATTATTTTTGCTCATAACCGATAAAGGCAAGAAAAGTTACACAACTTAAAAATGCAACATTTTAGAAAAATCAATTTAATAATAAATTGACTGGGATAAAACTGGCTCAACTGTCTCTCGAGTGGATAACCTTCTAGATGGAGATGTAAGTTTTTTGTTCACATTGGGGACATTTCATGTTTGTTTCAGTGATATAAACCATTTTTTGAGATGTCACTTTTCTTGGAAGTTGTGATTTGTAAAACTGCCGTCGAAAGTCTTCTGATGTTCTGCTATATGAATAAGTTTTCACTGAAAAGAGAAAAATAAAATCACTATGTAAAAAAAATAGAACCGACTCCAAAAAGCAACTACTATTCAGACAACTAAAAAAAAAAAAAAAAAAAAAAAAAAAAGTATCAAATGAAACTGTTAATTGCGCCTAAAAGTATAAAATAATTTCCTTCGCCAAACAACCTATAACACTACAATTAATCATAACTTTTGAAGTCGGCGCAAAATTAAATAAAAATTGATGCCTTTATTTAATACAAAAATCAAATCCTATTCAAAATACGCATCTCACATTGTCACATGCAAAATGCAGCCGAAAACAACTTTGATTCAAGAAAACAAATACGATTTCGTAAACAGAAAAAGTTGGCGAAGATGCTGGTATCTGACGTCCTTGGTGAAAGAAAAATCGCAAAATTATCTAGCAAACATATTTAATTCCTTTGGGATATCATGATTATTTTGATAATGTATATTAAGAGAGTAATCAAGAATATGAAACAATACTTCGTACAATATATATTATGAAAATATACATCTTGCGCGTATATTTTTGCGTTACGTTTTGATCGCCAAATAAAAAAGCAACCAAGGATGATATTTATCAAAGTTATACCACATTTGCAAAGGAAACTCTAACTTCGTAGAAACATAAATACCGCATTCTGAAGAGTGTTCACTGTTTTATGTAGATGCTATTAATGGGCCAATTGTATACAGTGATAAAATTTTAAAGGAAACATGAAAATGGATCATTAAAGACAACAACATTTTTTGCTACCGATCTAAAAACAAACCTTTAAAAACTAATTAAATTTTATTTAATTTTGCGCCAAATTCAAAAGTTATGATTAATTGTAGTGTTATAGATTGTTTGTCGAAGGAAATTATTTTATACTTATAGGCGCAATTTACAATTTTATTTCATACCAATTTTTTTTTTTTTTTTTTTAGTTGTCTGAATTGTAGTTGCTTTTTGGAGTCGGTTCTATTTTTTTACAAAAAGATTTTATTCACAAATCTGTATATACTTATTTTCTGATACACGATGACATTATTTTATTTTTCCTTTTATCAAAATAGATCATTGTTAAATTTTAATAAAATATTTTTTATAAACAGATCAAATAGAGGTAAATTCTTTAATTTTTATTACTTTCTCAGAAATTCCCGTATTTGAAGCTGATAACGATAGTTTCATATCGGCTTCATACAATTAATTTATCAGTTATAGAAATCATTATTTCCTGTATCTTTGTATATAAACACACACTGTAAAAAAATGTTGTAATTTTTCCTGCACTTTCTGTTGTATATTTTCAAGCATTGGCGCTTTTTTAATGAATCCAAGCACTAAATGTTGTAAAATCGACTTCCTGTGGACTTTAGACGCGAACATCTGCGCTGAAACATAAAATCTGTGTCTCTGAACTTAGATGCAGATGCACGATGGATGAACGAAGAGAAGATCATGGAACGAGCAATTCCCGTTCATCAAAAAGGTTAGCTATTAGTTTTTTATTAATATTTTGTATTGATTAATGGCACTTTTAAGTTTGCGGGGCGCAAACAAAAAATAGCCAATTCAATATTATCGCTAATTTATTTTATTGCTATTTAAATATGTTTGCATGACAGTATGATGCATATACTTTATTTTAAAAATTAAAATAGGTATACTTTCGGGACAGAATAAGAACAAAAATTGGGAATGCTTTAACGGCCTTCTTCACTTACGATCGCCGGAAGCCCGAGCCAATGTTATTCTATGGAGAAATTTTCTTTACAAATAACGTATTAATTAATACATATTTTTAAATTCTGTTTCCCCATTCAGAAAATTCCAAACTGGTAAATTGACGGGCCTTTTTTTAAAAATGTATTTTTTTAATTTTTAATATTTTATTTTGAAATTGCAAAATGAGAAAATTTCACATATTAAAAATTCGTATTTTGCAGCTTCAAAATAAAATATAAAAAATTAAAAAAATATTTTTTTAAAAAAGGTCCGTCAATTTAACAGCTGAGAATTTTCAGAATGTGAAAACAGAATTTAAAAATATTTATTTGTTAATAAGTTATTTGTATATAAAAAATTTCCATAGAATAATATTAGCATCGGCTTCCGGCGGCGGTGAGTGAAGAGGGCCCTCAAAGCCCTTTTTTTTTTTTTTTTTTTTTTTTTTTTTTTTTATGATGCGAATTTATTATTATTATTATTACTTTGCTTGGAAATCGGATTATGGTCTGGTTATTCTTTGATTAGCCAAGTCAAATTGTGAACATTTTTTTTTTTTTTTTAACTATAGTAAGTAGAAATTCGTTCAATATAAATGTAGCTGCATAAAATATCTAAGAGTATTAAATATACACTTGTTTCAGATATTTTTATTTAACAGACGCATACATTAAATATAAACTTATGAAAAAAGTGGAATGTTTGTTTGTGAGTGCTTTTGCGTTCAGGCTATTCATCGCACAGCAACACATTTTGGCAAATAGATAGCATGGACGACTGCACACCTCACTGAGATATTTTCAAATTTCTAATTTTAATCTTTTTTCTTTTTTTCTTTTCATTTTCTTAAATTTATTCTTTAGTTTTATTCGTCAGCATCTCTTAGCAGCACGGTTGTTACATTATATGTTTTATAATATATATATATATATTCCTTTGAGAAGGATACTTTATTTGATTATTGTATTTATCAGTAACAAATGGTAGTGTGTAAAAAAGTTTAAACGTGTTGAATTTTGAATTTGATTAAAATGTATTTGTTTTCATTTAATTTTTTTGAAAAGTAATATATATACATTGTGCTAACTGAAATCAAATGGTAATAATTTAGAGAGATCGAGGTCAGTGAAATACATGGTTTCAAAACTCAAATGTGTAATTGATACTGAGCTACAGTCATTTTTTTAAAATTGTAGTTCTTGAGTAATAGCAGCTCCACGATTTATCTGATAAATACCGAAATTGAAGTGCCCAAACATTAAGTTGCTGCAGTCGCAGGGGTGAAACTACCTAGCATGCAAAACCCCTGAAAACTGATATTTACATGCAGATAGGTAAGATTTAATAATGAAATATCATATGACTACCTGTATTAAATGATATTTGGAGAGTTCTTAATACATTGTGAGGCAAATTAAACATTCAAAATAAGAAATTTCTGTAAAAACAAAATAATTTACATGAAAATCAGAAACAGCAAAAATTTCAAAAACCCTGAATTCAGGGGTAGCCCCTGAAAAGTTCCACCCCTGAGTCAGTAACCTGGACCGGACACAGCGCAAATGGGAAAGATGCTACCGTAGGCAGCAGATACTTTCAGCGAGGTCATGATTATTTTTTTTTTATTTATTATTATTATTTTTTAAGTTTTCTTTGTATGAAGTGATATGAAAAATAGTGATTTATTTATTTATTTCTTTAAGCGGGTAAAACCAGCTAGTGCATGAATAATATAATAATAAAAATTCTCAGCAAAAAAAAAAAAAAAAAAGAAAGAAAAGAAAGAAAGAAATACTGCAGAGTAAGAGAAAATTGTGTCAGTGTCACAAAAGATTATTGTTAACATTATAACGATAATATAATTATCCAGAGTCTCTGTAAATTTACAATAGTATTCATTTAAAAATAAGTATTCGAGAATTCGAGATACTCAATCTTTACTCTGCATTTTAATTTTTTTTCAAATGGTACTTTTTCTTCATAAAAAATAAAAATGCTTTTTTCTATTTTTGAAAAATGTAATCACTAAAATTACTACCACTAATAAATAATAAAATAAATATTAGACTCTAAAATGTGTGCATAAAATAAATTTCTAATTTCGGTTTAATTTTCGCATAATTTTCCAGTTGAATCTTTTAAAAGTGCAGCTGAAAACATCTCATGCCTTCATAAAAAAAAAAAAATGTCTAAGTAAGCAAAACATATTTGATCTAAAACGGATGTGTAAGTTTTTCTGTAAAATATGTAGATGAATCAGCAATTATGACCGCAGATGGCTATATAAACCGCTTAGAAACAGCGTTCATTTGTTTTTAGAAGTAAAAGATAATCAACTGCCTTATTTAATTTGTAGTATTTTTTTTTTTTTGGGGGGGGGGGCTGGGGGAGGTGAATTTAAATCTTAAATTGTTAATTATCTTCCTCAACTTAATAGACATTGATTTCTTTTTTATGAAACAGTAATTGATAAATTTTAGAAGAAATAATTATTTAGATAAATTTTTGAGAATAAAAAATTTTGTGTCTAAGTTGGTTTTGAATTAGTTTTTCAGTCCATATTAACTATATTATCAAGATTGGGTCAGATTTCGGCTTGATATCAAATTCAACTGTCGAATACGTGTCGATTGAAATCCGAAGTTTGCAGGGATCTTGTTATAGCTCAATATTATAAAATTGTAATAAATATATGCGCTAAAGATTAATTTTAATTTTAAATAAGTTTATTTTATTTAGAAAATAATATAAATTTGATGTAATTTCTTTTTTTTTTAAACTTATATATACTTTATACAATTATATTATACCATGCACTTTCAAAAACTGCTTTAGAAAGTCTTAAAAAACTTCTTATTAAATTACAGATCAAACTGAACGGAGATATTAAAAAATAAATTTATATATTTATTTAAAACTATTACTTAATTATTAAAAGCAAAATATTTGTGTTATAAATTTCTTTTTCTTTTCTTTTTTCTTTTTTTCTTTTTGTAAAAGAAACCTTGAATTTAAAATTTTATTGACAAATAAAATAGTAAACTGCATTAAAAAAAAAAAAAAAAATCTTGATTATTTTTTTATCTATTACAAAAAATTTATGTCAATGAATCAAAAGTAAAGAAAACCTGAACTTAAGTTATTTAATAAAAAAAAAAAAAAAGAAAAGAAATGTCGACTGATCTAAAACTAAAAATGCATTTTAAAGCATGCACCGTGTTTATTACATTCTCAATGTATTTATGTAATAAAAACAACTATACACATTAAAAATTTTGACAGTGGGATTTTAATGTATATCTATGTTTTGAGGTTTCCTGAATTCATTCTTGGTAATATACGATTACGTGTGTGTGTGTATATATATATATGTTTGATTGAACATCATAGTCTCTAAACGCTTTCTTTATTCGTTTGAGCTAAAAATTTAAGATTGTGTTACTGTCGGATGAATTGCAGATTGTATAATGGTATATTTTAAAATATGCATGCGCGTAGAACTTGTAAGTCTTTTATAAAAACACAAAAAAAATATTCTTATTTATTATGGCCTAATGGCTCAAAATATTTGTACGCTAGCATCTAACCTAAACATTCGATTCAGGTAACATTGAGAAGGCTTGTTACAGGTCACCATTGACAGAAATATATAGACTTTTATGATTGCGGGACAAAGTTTACTTAGGGATTCTGAGTCGAATTTTTATATAATACGATATATAGACTCAAATAATTTGAAATTAGTGTTAATGATGCTAAATTATTTAAAGAGAACAGGTCTGATATACGTTACTTTGAATCTTTCATTCGCTAAAGTACGATTACTATTTAAAAAAAAAAAACATGCATATTATTTGTAGTTTTTTTACAGGGAAACAAATATTAACAAGTATTTATACCCTATGGTTTATTTCCTAAAGTACATTAAGTTATTTAAAAAAGAATGAAACCAATACAGGTTTTATTAATTTTTTATAGTATCGTTTTCACTGGAAATTACAGGTTCCCAATTAGATATTTTGCAGTGACACACAAAACAATTAAGATGTAATAGCAAAAGCTATAAACATGGGAATAAATTTAAAAAACGCTATTGTAATTTTTACAATTGTTTGACCACTGAAATATTCGGGAATTTATTTTTTATTTATTTATTTTTTTTTTTTTATAAAGCCTGGTAATTTTTAAATGTACCAACGGTCGTACGGAGTCAATTCTGATTTAAATTTTATGCTATTCACTGGAAGCTTTGTATTTTACTAGCAATATTGTTTTGTGGAAATAAATCCTTTTCTTATATATATTTCTTTATATTGCGTGCCTTGATAAAGAAATTTTTTAATCAATATTTTGACATACACGTATAAATTCATTTAGTTAAAATAATTTATCAAAAGTAAACAGTAATATATATATAGAGAGAGACAGACAGACAGACAGATAGATAGATAGATAGATAGATAGATATAAATATATAAACTTTTTTTTTTTTAACTTAGCACATATTTTAGTTATCTCGCTAATAAATAGACATAAATGTTACCAATATATCAGAATAGATTTCATTATATAAGACGATATTTACATAATAAAAATAATTCATACAGATTTATAAATATTTAAAAATTTCAATTTAATTAGCGCAATAGCATAATTATTATTTATAATACCATCTGTAATGATAATAATTAATCTTAACAATGATCAGACATCATGAAAGGGGGCTTGAATTAATTGATAAACAATTACGTGTGGTTGGTTGCGTTTAACGTCCCACTAGTTTTTCTAAATCCCTTATCTAGACATATTGACTTCCGAGCTATGCGCGTAAGGCACGCCAATAAATTGTATAGACGAAATGATTGAGAATTTCTAGTCTACACATTTCTAGACGGTGAAACAATAGTCTGAATAGTATTGCGAGAAATTCTCGCTTGATTTTCTAGATTTGGGTAAAAAAAACTAAGATTATAGTAGCTGCAACCAGCCTCGTGTATTCGCACTTATCTATATAAATAAATAGAAGTGTCTGTGTATCTGTGTGTGTGTCTGTGCGTGTGTGTGTCTGCGCTCTGGTGCTCACACTATTGATCGCAGAGCTTCCAAATTTGGCATATAGATACCTGGGACCCTGCAGGTATGCACTACATCGAGATTTTTTCGAATTTCGAATTTGAATTTTTTTAATTAATGTTTATCGATTTTAAAAATTGGCTTCAATGTTTCCTTTTTCAGAAATTTCTTTCGTTTCAAAAGTCTGCGTATCTTAGCAACGGCTATTAAACTATTTATTTATTTAAATTCATTTGAGGAAGAAATCTTTTTTATTATATTTATTGAAATCAAAAAGTTATACACATACAGTAGAAAAATTAAATATATTAAATTTTTAGATTTTGGGATATAGGTACCTGGGACCCTGCAGGAGTGCCCCTCATCGAGATTTTTTCAAATTTCGAATTTGAATTTTTTAAATTAATGTTTTTCCGATTTTAAGTATTGGCTTCTTTGTTTAATTTTCATAGATTTATTGTTTTGCTTCAATCGTCTGCGTATCTTAGCAACGGCTATTACGCAACTTATTTTTAACACTTTCCAACAAGGTTGAAAAGTGTTTATGACTTAGGTTTGTCTGTCTGTCTGTCTGTCTGTCCGTCTGTCTGTCTGTCTGTCTGTCTGTCTGTCTGTCCGCGCTCTAACTCCCGTACATATTTATGGAATTTCTTGAAACTGATATATGTTATTCAAGTTCACTATTGGACGGTCCCTATTGAAAATGGAGTTTATACCTCTACTGGTTTGTGTACAGGGACACCCGAAAATATTTCAAAGCATTGTGTTCTATGAGAGGTATTTCTATAAACCATATTTTCATACCTTTACTCTAGACATATCTTAGTGAAATTGAAATATGTTATTCAAGTTCACTATCGGACGTTCCCTATTGAAAATGGAGTTTGTACCTCTACTGGTTTGTGTACAGGGACACCCGAAAGTATTTCAAAGCATTGTGTTCTATGAAAGGTATTTTTATAAACCATATTTTCATACCTTTACTCTAGACATATCTTAATGAAATTGAAATATGTTATTCAAGTTCACAATCGGACATTCCCTATTGAAAATGGAGTTTGTACCTCTACTGGTTTGTGTACAGGGACACCAAAAAGTATTTCAAAGCATTGTGTTCTATGAGATGTACTATTTCTATAAACCATATTTTCATACCTTTACTCTAGACATATCTTAATGAAATTGAAATATGTTATTCAAGCTCACTATCGGACATTCCCTATTGAAAATGGAGTTTGTACCTCTACTGGTTTGTGTACAGGGACACCCGAAAGTATTTCAAAGCATTGTGTTCTATATGATGTATTTCTATAAACCATATTTTCATACCTTTACTCTAGACATATCTTAATGAAATTGAAATATGTTATTCAAGTTCACTATCGCACGTTCCCTATTGAAAATGGAGTTTGAACCTCTACTAGTTTGTGTACAGGGATACCCGAAAGTATTTCAAAGCATTGTGTTCTATGAGAGGTATTTCCATAAATCATATTTTAATAGCTTCACTGTAGACATATCTCAATGAAATTGAAATATATTATTCAAGTTCACTATTGGATGTTTCCTGTATAAAATGGAGGGAATACCACCATTGGGTTATACACAGGGACACTCAAAAGTATTCCAAAGCATTGCGTTCTATGAGAGATATTTCTATAAATCAAATTTTAATAACTTTAGTTTCCACAAAATTTAAGGAATTGAAATATGTTATTTATATGCACAAAAGAATGCTTTCCATACAATATAGCATGTTTAGCATTCTATTTACAGGGTGGCACAAAAATATCCAGATAAATTAAGAGCTATTAATAAAAAAATTGCTAGATATGTACTTTCGTTTACGTTAAGCGTTTTTAACACTTTCTAATATTTTTAACACTTTCCAACAAGGTTGAAAAGTATTTATGACTTCGGTTTGTCTGTCTGTCTGTCTGTATGTCCGTCTGCCTGTCCGCGCTCTAACTCCCGTAAATATTTATGGAATTTCTTGAAACTGATATATGTTATTCGAGTTCACTATCGGACGTTCCCTATTAAAAATGGAGTTTATGCCTCTACTAATTTGTGTACAGGGACACCCGAAAGTATTTCAAAGCATTGTGTTCTATGAGAGGTATTTCTATAAACCATATTTTCATACCTTTAGTGTAGACATCTCTGAATGAAATTGAAATATGTTATTCAAGTTCACTATTGGACGTTTCCTGTTTAAAGTGGAGGAATTACCACCATCGGTTTATGTACAGGGATTCTCAAAATTATTCCAAAGCATTGCGTTCTATGAGAGATATTTCTATAAATCAAATTTTAATAACTTTACTTTCCACGAAGTTTATGGAAATTGAAGTATGATATTTATATGCACAAAAGAATACTTTGCAGAGAATATAGCATGATTAGCATTAGATTTACAGGGTGGCACAAAAATATCCAATTACATTAAGAGCTATTAATAAACAATTGCTAGAATTGTACTTTCGTTTACGTTAAGCGTTTTTAACACTTTCTAACATTTTTTAAGTGTGAATATTATTTCAGTTTTGTGTATCTGCCTGTCCGTCTGTCTGTCTGCCTGTCTGTCTGTCCGAGCTCTAATTCCCGTAAATATTTATGGAATTTCTTGAAACTGATATATGTTATTCAAGTTTACGATCTGATGTTCCCTATTGAAAATGGAGTTTGTACCTCTACTGGTTTGTGTACAGGTACACCCGAAAGTATTTCAAAGCATTATGTCCTATGAGAGGTATTTCGATAAACCATATTTTCTTACCTTTACTGTAGACATATCTCAATTAAATTGAAATATGTTACTCAGATTCCCTATTGGATGTTTTCTGAAAAAATGGAGGAAATACCACTACTGATTTATGTACAGGGACACTTAAAAGTATTCCAAAGCATTGCGTTTCATGAGAGTTATTTCTATAAATCAAATTTTAATATCTTTACTTTCTACGAAGTTTTAGGAAATTGAAATATGTCATTTATATGCACAAAAGAATGCTTTGCATAGAATATAGCATGGTTATCATGAGATTTACAGGGTGACACAAAAATATTCAGTTATATTAAGAGCTATTAATAAAAAATTGCTAGAAATATACTCTCGTTTACTTTACGCATTTTTGAAACTTTTATCATTTTTTTAGTGTGAATATAATTTCAATCTCTGTATCTGTCTGACTGTTTTTCTTTCCGCCTGTCTGTCTCTCTGTCTGTTTTACTGCGCTCTAATTCCCGTAAATATTCTTGGAATTTCTTTAAACCTATATATTTTATTCAAGTTGACTATCGGATGTTCCCTATTGAAAATGGAGTGAATACCTATTCTAGTTTGTGTACAGGGATACCCAAAAGTATTCGAAAGCATTGTGTTCTATGGGAGGAGTTTCTATAAACCATATTTTAATACCTTTAATGTATAGAAACTTCAATGAAATTTTAACATGTTATTCAATTCCCTATCGGATGTTTTCTGTGTAAAGTAGAGTACATTTCTAACTGGTTTGTGTACAGGGGCACTTGAAAGTATTCCAAAGCAATGTGTTGTATGAGAGTTATTTATATAAACAAAATTTTAATAATTTTATTCTCCACAAAGCTTAATGCAATTGAAATATATTATTCGTATGCACAAAAGAGTGCCTTCTATGTAATATAGTATGGTTAGCATTAGATTTACAGGGCCACACAAAAATAATCAGTTACATTAAGAGCTATAAATAAAAATTTGCTGGAATTGCACTTTTGTTTACATGAGCGTTTTAAAACTTTCTTATAATTTTAGTGGGAATATGATTTCAATTTGTGCATCTATCTGTTCGATTGTCTACCTTTCTATCTGTTTGTCTCCGGCTCCTATCATCCGTGAATATTTTGAGAATTTTTAAAAAATGATACACCCAAGTTCCCTATGGAATGTTCCCTATTTAAAATGCCATTAAATGGTCCTGTACAACTAGTTTGTTTACAGGGACAATAACAATAACAATAAAAAAAATGTATTACGTTTTAGGACAGAATTTTTTAAAAGTTATATTTAAAAATCTTTCTGCTATAAAAATCATAGAAACATTGACATGCATTATTAATATTCTAAAATAATGTTGTGTATAGAACATGATATGATTAACTTTCAGATTTACAGGGCTACACTAAAATATTCAGAGAGATTAAAAGCTGTAATTATAATTTAGCGGCTGCATTTTCTTTTACGTTAAGCCTTTTTAACACTTTCCAAAATGCCTAAGAGTAATTTTAAAATCAATTAGTCTATCTGCATGTTTTCAGGTTGTTCTGTCTGTTGTGTGATAAAGTAGGCAACGAATATTAAAAGTTATTCGATACAATTGCGTACAGTTGGAAAGTGTTACTAATCAATGCGTACTGCATGATTTTTCTTTCTTGTTATTTAATACATTCATTTGAAGGCGATTTTTTTTTTAATTTGTTATATTTATTGAAAATAAAATCGCAATGCAGTAGAAAAAAATAAGTATAATTAGTTTTAAATTTAAAAACGTATTTATAACAGATATGTTTAATTTTTTATAGTAGAACAACTTCTTATTTTTCATTTTTTAATTAATTTCTTTAAAAGAAAAAACTTTTATTCATTGATTTTTTATTTATTTACAGTATTTATCGGGAAAAGTGGTAGTATATTAGTAAAAAGGATTAAAATGATTAAAATTTATTTGTTTATATATATATATATATATATACATATTAATCTACTTTTTATTTTATTTTATTTTATTACATTGGTCAGAATCAAATCTTAATATAGTGCAAATAGCATGGGCAATAAAATACATGGTTCAAAACTAACATATTTAATAGATGCTGAGATACAGTCATCTTTAAAATCGCAGTTCTTAAATAGTAGCAGATCCCCCCTGTCGTCGAAAAATATCCAGATTGAAGTCCCCGGGAAAGATCTTTCTGCAGACAGTGGGAACCTGGACCCCTCAATGCAGCACGGGCGGGAAAAGAGATGACGTAGACAGCGGGTACCCGAAGCAAGGTTTGGAGTAATTTCAGTTTCTTTTTTATTCTTCATTTTTTCTTCTTAAGTTTTTGTCTCTAATGTGGTGTAAAAAAATAAATGTTAATTCAATTCTTTCGAAAATTCATTTAAATATAGTGACCAGCGAAGCGAGCGTAGCCTGCTAGTATATATAAATAAAGAGAAGTGTCTCTGTGTGTGTCTGTGTGTGTGTCTGCGCTCTGGTGCTCACACTATTGATCGCAGAGCTTCCAAATTTGGCATATACGTACCTGGGACACTGCAGGTGTGCCCCTCATCGAGATTTTTTCGAATTTCGAATTTGAATTTTTTTAATTCATGTTTTTTCGATTTTAAACATTGGCTTTTATTTTTTATTTTTCATGAATTTATTCTTCGATTGTAATCGTCTGCGTATCTTAGCAACGGCTATTATGCAATTCATTTTTTATTTAATACATTCATTTGAGGCGATTTTCTTTTTTTTTATTATTATTATTTTTATATTTATTGAAAATCAAAATAGTAAAATACGATAGAAATAAATTGTTACGTTTATGTATAAATTTTATAGTATAACAACTTTTTATTTTTCATTTTTTAATTAATTCCTTTAAAAGAAAAATATTTATTATTATTATTACTATTATTTATAATATTTATTGGGTGAAAAAAATGGTAGTTTATAGTAGAAAGGATTAAACTGATAAATATTCGTTTGTTTTTCATCTATTTAATTCCTTTTAAAAGAAAATCTAATTTTTTATTTTATTTTATTGCACTGGTCGTAATCAAATCGTAATATAGTGTAAATAACGGGGGCTATAAAACACATGGTTCAAAAACTAAAATATATAATAGATGCTGAGATACAGTCATCTTTAAAATCGTAGTTCTTAAATAACAGAAAATCCACAAGTCGTTGTAAATACCCAGATAGAAGTGCCCGGGAAAGACCTGTCTGTAGACAGTGAGAAACTGGACCCGATGCAGTACGGGCAGAAAAAAGAGCTGCCTTAGGCAACGGGTATCCGAAGAAGTGAGATCTAAAGCGATTTCAGTTTTTTTTTTTTTTTTTTTTTTTTATGTGTAATGTGATGTAAAAAATAAATACTGATCCAATTCTTTTGAAAATTCATTTAAATATAGTGACCAGCGAAGCGGGCGTAGCCTGCTAGTTTGTAAATATTTTTAAATAACTTTGCCCTCGAGTATATCGTCAAACGCTCTAGATTTCTGATAGGAGTTTCTAGAACGCCCTTTTAAAGGGGACTAGAATTTATAAGGATGACATGGAACTATTTTTCCTGAAGACACAATTTAGATTCTAGATATCAGTTACAGATATTTTTATCAGTACATATATAATCTTTTATTGATTAAGTCAAGTCCTACTTTTTTGTGTTTGATCATTTTAATGATGACGTTTATATATTTCATATCCTCATCGTTTATATATCCCTTATTTGAAAATAATGTAACAGAGTATTAATTTTATTTATTTATTTTATTTTTTTAAGTAAATTTACAAGTATTTTCTTTTCTTTTCTTTTTTTTTTTTTTTTTAAGAAAACTTATCAAGTGATTTTTTTCCCCTCGTACTAGAAATCCTGAATTTATAATTAAAGTCTTAGAATAAAAAAACTTCTAAAAATAATACAAAAAAAAAAAAGAAAGAAAGAAAGGAAACGAAAATCAAAATTAATGGTTCCAGTCAGTTGTTGTCAGCCAGTTGTTGTGACAGTTGTCTTCAAATGAAAACAGTAGGCATCTACTTTGCAATTATGAATCACAAATTTGTCATCCCGAAAATTTGCCATTAAAATATTTCTGATATTTATATTGGAGAAAACAAATCTCTAGCACCTAGAAGCTAGATCCAACTAGGAGCATCATGTTTTCTTTGAAGGAACAAACAAACGTCTTTTCTCTCTTTTGATCTTTCTGTGTTTGATGGCGCGCGGCGCCTACACTCAGTGATGCCAAATGGTCGAAAATTTTTTCCCCAAACAGGTCTTAAATTTTCCCAAATCAGGTTTTTTTATTTTTTTTTTTTCGAAAAAATCCGCAGCTTGATTTCTACTAAAAAAGGGAAAATAAAAATTTCTTAAAAAACAAAAACAAAAAAAAATCAAGCAGATTTTTCCATGATTTGAGCTCAGATTTTTCTCCAAATGAAGGCAATTTTTGAAAAAAATCCTCAAATAACAATAAAGCTATTGAAAGTATCTAGTCGTAGGGATAAATCATTACGTTGCGAACATTGACAGAAAGTTGAAGAACTCTCCAGATTTGTCCCCAAAAATTTTAGAATTCCCCAAAAAAGTCCCCAGAAACATTTGGTCCCCAAAATTGCCCCCAGAAGCCTCGAAAATCCGCAATCTGGCATCACTGCCTACACTGTAAAAAAAAAAAAAAAAAATCAGTATTTTACAACAAAAGGTGCTGGCACTGCGGCTGCCAGCACAGTTGCTGTAAAATTTACAAGCGGCTGTTTTTTATGGTGCTGTAAAATTTACTGCACTCTACTGTGAATTTTACAAGATGTTGTTTTTAGTAGTGCTGTAAAATTAACTGCACTTTGCTGTGAATTTTACAAGATGCTGTTTTAAAAAGTGTTGTAAAATTAACTATACTTTGCTGTAAATTTTACAACACTTTTTAAAATAGCATCTTGTAAAATTCACAGCAAAGTGCAGTTAATTTTACAGCACTACTAAAAACAGCATCTTGTAAAATTCACAGCATAGTGCAGTAAATTTTACAGCACCATAAATCACAGCGGCTTGTAAATTTTACAGCAACTGTGCTGGCAGCCGCGGTGCCAGCACCTTTTGTTGTAAAATACTGAAATTTTTTTTTACAGTGCACGATAGATTTCAGATGATCGAAAGCGTTGGAATTCTTCGTTTTATTTCAAAACAGAGTTATTGTACGGTAAATAATGATAATCGTTTTCCGATATGGATAGCAGTCATTAAAGTGAAAAATTTAATAAAATGGCATCAGTTTAAAGTATCTTTTTTAAGTAAATAAGTAAAATGTATTTAAATAATCTTTAAATTTGCAGAGTACATAGTTGTAAATCACTAAAGAACATGAGTTTCTAAAGTACAAAGAAAATTTTTTGTAATTTTTTAGAGTCCGTTTCTTAGCAAACTGTTTTACAGTAATAATAATAATAATAATAATAAAATCAAAATAACAAAATAATAAATAAAAGTTGTCAGGTATAGCAAAGTGCTACAATTAAAACTCGCACTTTGCGGGTAAAACGTGAATCCGCTGTTTTAGGATTCAAGTCGACTAGTTGAGTTAGTTCCGATCCTAAGCTAAAATTATAAATTGAAATATGCTAATATTTTGGAAACTGAATAGTATAAAGGGAGAAGGAAGGTTGTTTTGGGGAGTGAGTGGGAGAGTTGGTACGAGCGTTAGTTGGATGGCGAGTGAGTTGAAGGATGGTAGTTAGAAAGTTAGTGTGAAGGAAAGTATGAGAGTTGAGGGGGCTAGCTGTTAGCGGCTTAGGATAGAAGAGAGTAAGTTCTGTAGCATTGTAGTGTCAGGGAATCCTCCTACATGCGAAAGGCTACTTGGTCTTAAAAGTTAATGAAAGTGATTGAAAGTAGTTGAGATCATTTGCGAGTGAATTAAGTAAAGTAAAGTAACTGTGGTTATTTATTAATATCAAAGTATTTAAGAGAGCCGCCCATTTAATTGTAGTAAATCCAATCAAAGTCCAGCGTCCCCCTTCTTATTTAAGCTCAATTAAAGCTCATTTATATTATATATTTGGACTCTGTCATTTCTTCATAAATTAAATATTTCATTTACAGCTCCAAGTTAAAGTTAAGTGAGTATGGAGAAGTCCCGTTCTCCACAAAGTTATAATTTCTTTGTGTATCGCCACGCTTATTGGCACTTTGATGACTCATGCACACGGCGATATCCAACTACGGTTCTAAATGAGGACCGAACCATCTGAAATTTTCTTTCCTTGCAAGATCCATAAATTAAATTTTTTTCCCAAACAAATTCATTTTGAATGTGATGCTTAATTTTTATTTTAAACGGAAAGTTTTCGGAAAACCGCTTTATTAATAATTGTAGATTTTTTTTTTTTTTTTTTTTTTTTTTTTTTTTTCCAGTTTGTAAGATAAGTTTTACCAATTTCTATCAAAAAATTTAAATATAACACAAGAAAAATGATAATAAAAAGGAGATGAATCTCACTACCAATTTTTCTTTCTCGAAATGAAGGAAAAATACAAATTTTTGATTAGGATAAAATCTAAATATTGTAACATAAAAAGTATCATGAATATATAAAACTTCTTGACATAACCACTTAACATTCCCCTACGTATATATGATTCTTCTTAAGTACGATGCATTCTATTGTACTGCTACCAGTGAAGCTAGTGACACTGCTTGACAATGCAATAAAATAACTTTCAAAGTGACCTTGAGAGAGTTTTTTGATAGAAAGACTTAACACAAAAGTTTACTTATTTGAGAATTTACAGAGAATGGTCGCACTGAGGAGCGAATCTCGTGAGTTTTCCTTTGTAAAGTTCCAGGTAAGTGGATAAATACAATTTTATTTTTCCGGTGAATAAACTACCCATACATGAATTTAACATTTATGCTGGATAATTTTCGAACAACAATCTTGTTGTAACCTTTGTATTTTCCCTGCGCGATAAAATTTGGAAACAATCCATTTTTTGTTTTTTCCACATTCCGCTTGAGTGATAAACTCTGTTTGAGAAAATACAACTTTAATTTATATTTTCATCCATATATATATATTCCAGAACTTCTTTGTATGTGTGTGTGTGTATAAACTTATAGAAAAGTCACAAAAATGATAAAGAATCATGAAATTTAATGTAATAACTACGCTGATTGAAAAAAGATCAAATAAATGAAAACATGCGGTTGCCGATTCACAAAATTTTCAAGGGAATTGCAGGAATAGATCATGCAAAGATGATGACATTCCTATGTTGAAGTGTGCACAGGAAGAAAATTTCTCTTCAGCCTATGCCCGAAACATAATTTTCAAAAATACAAAATAAAACCTCTAACAATAATTAATTAATTAATTAAACAAATGAATAATGAATAATTATTTTCTCAGTTAATAGTTCATAACTTTTTTAAGTAAACTTTATAAGCATGATGTGTTAACCCTAAATCAACAGGATATACAAAACAAAACATAGCAATTTGTATCCCAGGTATATGTATCCTCCGTTACAATATAAACCCAAGTAGCACAGGAACGTTCTGTGAACGTCTAATAACGGTTTCAATAGTTCAGACACCGTGTTTCGTGTCAAAAGAACGTTCTAAAACACGTTCAGAAATAGTATTATTTAGAACGTTCTGAAAATGTTTGATTTGTACCATCTATAAAACGTACAATTCTAGTTCTATATAGAACGTTCAAGTGTGACACCGTCATAACACGTTCTGTAACAGTATAATTATAACGAATATGACAAAATGACTTTTTAGTACTATTGGTTGGGAAACTAGGTTAATCATGAAAATTTTTGACTTCAGTTTTTGATTTTTTTACACGTTTTGTGGCGTGAGGAATCCGGAAGTCAAAAGGTTGGTATGGTATCTGTTAATGTGTATCGGCACCTATTAGTGTGATCGCCCGTTAGTTCATGTACACGATATTAATATCTCAAGAAAAAATGATTGCAGAGTGATCGGACCAGTTTTAAAATATCACTTTTGATATTGATAAGAATCTTATTGAGAGATTTGCAACATTCTAATTTAAAAACTTCGTAAGTTATTCGAAATTTATAATTTTTAGCATGATAGAGAATAGAGCATTTTTTACATTTTCAGTTTAACGTTTTGTTAGCACGTCAGTAAAGAATGCTTCTCAATAATCAGTAGCGGTGAGGTGAAAAAAAATTACAAAATTTTAAACTCATGGAAAAATTTTGTGGATTTTGTATTTCACGAATCAATGTATGGAATTCAACCAAACTTGTTACAATATTAGATCTTGCCCTAAATTGGAGTTTATTTGAATTTCATTTGGGATATATCGTCCGATAGATTGCGGTGCTATGCAATGAAACCCTCCTTTTATGGGACAGCTATATCTCAGCTTCTATAGTGTACAAATGCATTAAACTTGATATATTGGCATATATCATCATAACCTCTGCTAATACAATTTGGATGTATACATTGTCCAACAGGTGGCGTTGCTAATCTGCAATTTAATCATTTTAACGGAAAGGCAATATTTTAACTCTTGTGATTTAACAATAAATTTTGTGATACACTGAAGTTATAAGTGAAATCGATTTTATGTAAAGCTTTACTGGTCCATTTTCGATGCACATCGGCCAACAGGTGTCGTGGCTATTTTGCAATTTAATCTCATAACGGAAACGAAAGATCTCAACTTCTGTGATTTATAAATATTGTAAATTTGGTAAGTGAAATTAATATTACGTAAAACTCTACAGATTGCCTTTGGGTGCATATCGGACGACAGGTGGCACTGCCACGTTCCAATATTTTCCATTCACAGAAAGGCTATCTATCAGCTTCTGTAATATATATACTCACCAAACCTTCTGCGTGACATACATTTGATATATAAAATTGATTCAATTTGGCTGTATAACGAGTAATAGTTAAACAGTTTTTTTTTTATTATTATTATTCATAGGACATTGTTTTTTCCCCTAGGAATAAGTATACATCATCCCTGGAGGATGGGGGAGGGGTGGATAAAAATTTTCACTATGATTATCTTTCAAAGGAATTCGATATCACCTTTAAAACGAATAATTGAAACATCGTTTTCTGATGATTTAAAACAAATTTACCGTTTTTTTTTTTTTTTTTATTTGTAATAATAATAATTATAAACCCTTAGAAAAATACATTTTCTAAGATCTTCTATACAGCATAAAAATGATTGTCTTCTGTCATGAAAATCTATGCATTCCCCAGACCCAGAGTTTAGATACAAAAAACTAATCACGGATGTTATTGAATACGTAATATAGTGCTTTACCCGAGTTTCAAAGAAAATCACGGGAAAACTCCGAAAACCTAAGTCGACGTGCGTGACCAGGAATCGAAACCAACACTTCCCGTCTGTAAGGTTCGAGAGTAGAACCTCGCGGTCTCTAATACTCATCGGGAAGTTACAGAAATGAGTTTTTTTTCTTCTTTTCTTTAAGCATAATTTTAAACTTTTATTATATTTTATTTATGATTCTATTTAAGTTTAAATGTTACTGATAAATTATCAATATTGATAATGTTGTTAAATCATTACTCTGTTTGATTGTTCTTATTTTATTTTATTTATTTTCACTGAATATTTTGTTCAATACTGAAATATACACTAAAACAAAATATGCTTTTCCGTTTAATTCGAGATTTTAAAATGGAAAAATAAAGTGATCTCATAAGTTTTTAAAATACTTTATAAAAATTTAAATAATTGTTTAACTCCATTCCATTTTTCCTTAAAATATTGACTATATGTTTTCTACAGCTATAAATGCTTAATAAATTTCTGTTTCATATGTTGAACTTTGAAACATGATTATTGCGGATGCAAGAAGGGAGAGCAGATGTTAACATCGACATCTGTGGATTGCATTTATTTAATTTTCGCTGACCGTGCAACTGCAAAGTCAAACGCCAGGCGCCAGCTCTTGGGAAAGTCGTGTCGTTATGTGAGGCGGTAATTTTAAAACATGTAATCTGATTTATTCAGTTTTAGCGTTATAATGACTAGGATAAGCTTTAGAAAAGGTAAAAATGTAATATTTTTAACCTGTAATATTCTCTATGTTCTATTTATTAAAGTCTTATTTTAATATCAATTAAACAATCATTTTCATATCTGCGTAAGTTCTTAAGCCTAACTTTCGATACTTGAAAGCGGCGTTGAATCGCAGAAAAAACTGCTTCTGTTACAGAAAACCGCTTAGAAATTATGGATTCATTTTATTAATTTAGTCTTCTGAGATGGAATTTGTTAAAATAACTATTTTCGTTATTATGTTTCTGAATGAAGTATGAAGAAGTCATAAAGACTTTACAAGATAAGTGCTAATTTTAAGTGAATGCCCTTCCGACTGGTCATTGTGTATTTTAAAATGCTAGTTGGAAGGGTATTTTCTCGAAGAAAATTCTTATCAACAAAATTAAGAAGGTTCGTAATTCTTTTTTTCTTTTCTTTTTAAATTCTGAAGTATTTATTTAATGTTTATATGATAATATATATACAATCTAGGTTATGCAAATTGCATATTTTTAAAATAATATCCTAAGTTTCACCGACTTACAATTTTAAATATCTCTTTACTGTTATTTATTAAATAAAATATATGAAATTGTTTATCTGCATAATAAAACAAAGATTCAATTCTATTCCACATCTTTATAAAAAAAAAAAAAAAAAAAAAAAAAAAAAAGATATTCTGCTTAAAAAAAAGGACGATTTACTATATTATTTATTAATACTAATAATATTTACATTTATCAATTATTTAATATGCCATGATAGCATAATTACATTAAATGAGGTAAAAATTGCGTTGACTCAATTTAAAAAATTTAAACATTTAAAGAATACGAATTACATTGTCATCTGGAATAAATTTAAATACCTGCAAACATCATTTTTGTAAACTGCTTCTGTAAACTGAAAATATGTATACACACATGTACTGAAATTTAAAAATATGAAGTATGTTAAATATTTTAGAAAAATATTTTGATTAAAAATATATATATATGTATTTAAGTATTTGGAAAATTTTAAAATTTCCTCCTTCTAACTAATTTTTAATTTTTTGTTTCAATTTCTTATTATTATAAATTAACAATATATTCTAAACTCAATTATATATTATTTTAGCGGTGTATTGGTACATTCATTTTTGAAATTATTTTTTATGTTGGAATATTAAAACTTTCTATGAACTTCAGCATTCAAATATATTTATAAACTATCCATGGACTTACAAAGTAGTACCCAGAAATGTTTAGAATATACAGGGTGCAAAGTCGAGAGCAGGCCTTTATTTGCACAACAATTGGTCTCAGACGTCCTCCAATAAGAAAATGTATTTTAAAAAAATGTAAGAATTCATTATATGACATGTTTAAATTTAAAAAATCAATTTTTTAAAAATCACAAAAACTGATAATTTTTATACAATTTTCATGACACTAATAGTGAAAGTTGAGTTCCAACCTAAAAAATATAACACAAAAAGTTTCACTTTTGTGCACCCAAAATTGTCTGAGATAGTTAGTTTCAAAATTTAGGATTATTTCACATTTTCTCGGGCTTTATTAAAAAGTCAATGAAAAATTCTTTAATAAACCCAGGGAAAATGCAAACAAAGTCCAATTAGGGTTTTTAAACCGATCTCTTATTGAAGGCCTAAATATGTTAGAAAATCCAAACTTTAAATATCTTGTTCCATTTTGGGAGAATAGAAATGAAACTTTTTGTTAGGATGAGTGTCAGTTTTTCTAAATATGACTATAGGGATCTGGGACTATGTAAAAAGCTAGTTTTTGCAATTTTGAAAAAATATATATTTTAAATTAAAACATGTTATACCACAAATGCTCATATTCTTTAAAACAGTTTGTAACTGAAACTATATATTTGCGACCAATAGTTGCAGAGATAAAGGTATTCTCGTCACAATGCTTTGCACCCTGTATTTAAAAAAAAATTAATATATATATATATATATATATATATATAAATGAATTTTTAATCTTAGTTAAAGCCAAGCAACAGATATAAGATCCCTGAAATCACATAGGTCAATGAGAAGGAAATTACAACAAATTTAAATAACCTGGGGGGACTGATTGTGATTTATTGAAACATTTATTTTTTATTTATTGATTTTTATTTTATTTAACTTCAGTCTAATCATAAATTTATTCCTATATAGTTAGTTACAATTTTAATAATTTTGCCGGTGCGTAAAAACCACATGAAACTCAAATCAAAAGATACAAAATAGCAACGAGGAAATAAAAAAATAAGACAGCACTTAAAAAATTTTTTTAGGAAAAGCTTAGAATGGTAGAAAAAAAAAAAAAAAAAACCTCGTCAGGGGTGACACTTTTCGTCGTTGAGCACCAATGTACGATTTCGTTCGTTAGCAGATATAATAGCAAATTGCTAGCGGGCACCCTATCGTACAAGAAATTAATTGAAGTTAGAAATGAAGAATAAATCGGAATAAATTATTTACTTCAAGATATCAGAGAATCAAACAGAAAACAACCATGAAAAACAAACATTAATCATAGGATGACGCATTCGGAATCACAAGCAAAATAAATCAAGAGTTTTGTTGTACATAGCAGATGAAGAATAATGATACAACACAGCAACAGGGATATAAATTACTTTTTTTTAATTCAAATAATGTTTGAGAAAATTTAATATACTTACTATTCCTTTAATTTCAACGTATATGCATGAAAAATTCCATATTTTATGACTGTAATTCCCAAAAAGTGTCATAACATGTCTATATCCCTTAAAAAATTCCTTAAATTTTTGCATTTTTAAAAAATTTCTTTTTTTTCCTAAGATGAAGATAATGACGTTATAGTATTAATTACGAAACTTTGAATAAACACCATAAAATGCAAGAACTCGCAACTGCTACAAACAAAGCACGGCTTCTACAAACAAAGCGGCAACGCATTCAACAAACTCAACGTGCTTGTTTGCAGCTCTCGTGCCTACAATGTTCGCCTGATGAAGGGTTGTGTCTTCTTTTGACCTGAAACAGTTGGTGCTAGTTCTTGCATTTTATGGTGTGTATTCAAAGTTTTGTAATTAATACTACAACTTCATTATCTTCAGATTAGGGGAAAAAAAGAAATTTTTAAAAAATGCAAAAATTTAAGAAATTTTTTAAGGTATAAAGAGACGTTATGACACTTTTTGGGAAAAATTGTCATAGAATATAGAATTTTTGATGCATATACGTTGAAATTAAAGGAATAGTAAGTATGTTAAAATTTCTCAAACATTATTTGAATTGAAAAAAAAAAGTAATTCATATCTGTGTTCATATGTTGTATCATTATTCGTCATCAGCTATGTAATTTTTACTTTTAAACGCTCGTATTCAGGTGATTTTTTTATAATGACGTCATTTTTTTTTTTTTTTTTTTTTTTTTTTTTAACTACACTATTTTAGAACGTTTACAGTACGTTTTCTGGAACTTTCTGAAAATGTGTATAACGTTTTGAAAACGTTCTAAAACCGTTTAGAACGTTCTGAGACCGTATATATAGAACGTTCTCAGAACGCTTCTATAACACCGATGGTGATAGTTACACGTTCATTGAACGTTCTCTGAACCGTATTATTGTACGTCTTCAAGATGGACAGATAGATGTCTATAACACGTTCAAAGTGAACGTTCTTAGAACGTGTGTGCAGAACAATTTTTGAACGTTCAGAGAACGTTTCGGTGCTGCTCGGGAATGTAATGGTGGATACACAATGTGTAATGGAGAATACAGCTTTTTTAGAAAATCAATTTTAAAACTAATATATAATTTTTAATTAGTCTTAATTATGTTCTTAATACAAGGTTTTTTTTTTTTTTTTTTTTTTTTTTTTTTTTAATAAAAATTTCCTGATAATCATTAAAAAATAAATAAATTTAACAAATTACTTTATTATTAAGGTTGTAACATTTAAGTTCTTATTCTTTTTTTTTTTCAGCTATTAATGAAGAAGTAATGAGAAATGGCTTAAACAGTGCAAAGATAGGACCAAATAACTATGTGATAAAAAAATTAGCTGGCAAGAAAAGCTTCAAATTTTATGTAGCTTTAATTATATCACAAGAGTCTTATAATGAATTTACTGTAAAATTCATGCAGAAATGCTCTATTGACAGTTTTATTTTCCCCCAAAAGGATGATATATCAGAAGAATATTTAAGTGATGTTGTTGAAGTCCTGAAGCAACCTACTATGGATAAAAGAGAACAATATGCCTTTAGTGAAAATTTGGCACATATAACTTAAAATGAAAAGTGTTCAAATTAATAATCGCAGAAACTGTTTCTTTAATATGTTTTATAATAAAGCATTTTATATGAGCAATCAGTGTAATTAATTTAATATACAAAAGCAATATGTACACATTGATAAAATGTTTAAATTGTAGAAATACATCATAAGGGTGTATTCTCCGTTACATGTATGTATGCTCCGTTCACGTTCAAAATTTCAATTACAAAAAACAGTTAAAAAATAATCAAAAAGAATGTGTCCAACCATATGGGGGGGGGTAGAAATAAGTATAAAAAAAGCAAAATGAATTGATTAAAAAAAATTGAAGAATTTTTTTTTTCTTTTAATTCTAATTTTGAAAACCTACGTTTTCTGTAGAATGACCCATCTGCAAGTGCAATACGAAATCCTAACTATTTAATTTCTATGCGTGCAAAATGGCACTTATTAAAGTAAGTCGTGTGTTCTGCCGTAATATAAAGACTTCGTTTATATGATGTTCATCAAAATAAAATGGGTTATGATTATATCTTTTAAATAAACGTGGGAGAATTTGGAAAATATTGATTGGAAAACTGTTTCCATAGTTTTTAGAAAATAGTAATGACCTAACTGGAGCAATCAAAGGTATTTTTAAAACCATATATCCCCACCTCTTCGTAACAAAAGCATTTTATTGCTATCGGAAAATAACCAGAAGTAACATTGAATGTTGACATATATTTTGTAGATTTTACATTTGCTAATAAATCATCAGCTATAATTGATGAATAATGTATATAATGTGTAATGTCGTTCAATTGCGTATATTTGATTGTGAAATGCACAGCTTCTGGATCTACGTTTATCATTTTTCATGCGAAAACAAAAACATCCAGAGAAGCATATAGAAATCTAATAGCCATAATAATTATCACTTAGTATTTTATCTACGTGCCAAAAGGGCTGGGATTGTTAGGAAAAAGATGCTGAAATTTTTAGTAAACTTATCATATATATATACATATATATATATATTTATATAGGGTGTTTCATAAAAATGATATGATTTTAATTGTGAAAAAATCAACAACGGTTTGACATATAAATTTGAGTCTCGTTTCATTTTCATGATTCATCAATGTCATTATGTTCGGAACAAGATATCGTTCAAATGTCCACATCGGCTTTGTATACATTGACGCAGCCGATCGCTCCAATTTTTTATTACCTCGTCAATTAATTGCGGCTTTATTCAAGTGATAGCCTGACGAATTTTGGCTTTCAAATGATCCAAAGTCCATAGATTGTCGTCAAAACCATATGTTTTAGCCTAGCAGCATAGAAAATACTCCAGGGTATAAAGTCACATGACTGCGGGGGCTCATCCACAAATATTCATCGTGAGAGAATAAAATCACCGAATTTACTCTTCAGCAAATTGAGAGTAGCGTGTAGCAGTAGCGTAAACGAGCGTAGCTTTGTGGCACATAAAACCATTTTCTTAGAACCACATCTTTTCAATATCAATGTTCTCATGTTCTGGTCATTGCAATTCGAGTGGCCGTTGATGATTACACCTCATCTCTTCTTAAGTCTCTTGTCCTTATTTCGGAAGAAATGAAGCCATATGACGCCACTATGCCATAAGCATCACAACAAAGAGAAATTAGGGTATGCAAAGTCATTTCATATAACACTTGTGGTTTGTTCTCGCACCAATAAAGAACAACAAAGTTCACTCCTAAACAATCGTTGAGCACTCACTACTGAGTTCGAAATTTAGTAATATTTTTTATTTATTTCTAAACAGTCTGGAAGGATCAAACTATACACCATAAAAAAAAAAAGCAGTCTATATTAAATATTTTGACATTTGGAAAGAAAATGTAAATATATTAGGAACTATGAAAACTCTGTTTAAAAATGTAACACTCTTATTTAAAAACCAATTATATATATATATATATATATATACACACACACACACATATGTATATATATATATATATATATATACATATAAATTTTTTATTTTCTTAAAGAGACCAATCCTAAAAACTCACTTTATATCCTGAAGATTCCATCAGTTTCATGTCCAATTTTGTTTCATTTAAAGTCAATTTGTTTAGCAGCAAAACTCAGTTTCACTTTATTATGTTGCGAGACGTTTATTTCCATGATGTGTATTGTAATAAATTTTAAAGAAAAAAAAAGTGTCATAATCAATAACATTTTTTCAATGGCTTTTAAATAAGAAAGGCGCTTTTTTCGAGACATTATAATTTTTATTTATGTATAGATAAAAAGCGCAGATTTTAGCAATTTATATGACTGTTGTTTTAATGCCAAATGTATTTAAACATTCAAAAAAAGTAGAGATTAAAAAGAAAGCAGTAAAGTGATTCACTAAATGATTAATCCCAATATAATCCGAATCATAATATTTTGAACTCAAAGCAGGAACTTAATCTAAACTACATATAAACACATACAATATATATATATATATATATATATATAGTAATATATATATAGTACACATTCATTTTTTTTACATAAAAAGATACATATTTATTAGTCAAGTATAAATAAATGCATTGCATTTTATGTCAGGAAAGTTATGAAAGCTTACATTTTTTGGCATCAACGTGGTTTCATGTGTCTTAATTATAAAATTAAAATAGAGTGCTTATTGGTTCTTATGGATTTACAGATTATTTAATACATTTTGAACCAATTATCCGATTGAAATAAAATATACAGGGCTAGCTAGATTTTGCCCTGATTAATAATTATGTACCAATTTTCATAATTATCGATAGAACGGGTAGCTTTGCATAGTAAACTAAAAACCGAACCATAATTACTGACAATTATAGAAATGAGAAACTCATTTAATATATGATCAATTCTGGTTTTGTGTAGAAATATCCGCAAATATTCCAAAGTTCTCCGAGAAGTATTTGTATAAACCAAATTTAAATAAATTTACTTTGCAAAATGTTTAATGAAGTAGAATATGTTATTATTATGCACAAAAGAGTGCTTTCTATAAAATATAGTATGATTACCATTAAGATTTACTGGGACACACAAAAATATTCAGTTATACTCAGCTATTTTTTTTTTTTTTAATTTGCTGGAATTGCATTCTACTTGACATTAAGCTTTTTCAAACATTTCTGTCAATGTTTATGTGTATATATGGTTTGAATGTGTGTTTTTAGCTTTTTGACTGTCTATGTGTCCATCTGTCCGTCTACCTGTCTCCAGTGTCCGTAAATAATTTCAGAAATTAATATATATATACAGTGGTGGCCAAAAGTGTGGACATTTTTTGAAAGTTTCATGTTTTTCAACTTTGTATAATTGTAGAATATATTACTTTTCACTTAAATACAAATGTTTATATATCAAATTGAAGGTAATTTAATGTAAAATTTAATAACAAAAACAAAATTAAAATATCTGAATTACAAAAAAAGTTATACTCATTTTAATAGAACAAACAAACACAAATCGTTTTGAATAATGACGTGTTTTGTAATAAAAGCGTACTGACTATCACAAACACTGTTCTGAGGACCAATCAAATGTCTGTAACTATACTTTAGGTTATTTGGATGGTAAAAGAGTGATTGTGGGTGAAATATTTTGCGGAATGATGCATACTAGTACAATTAAATAGAGTATTGCTGTTTTTGAATATTTTAAGTCTTTTTTTTTAATTAAGCTAATTTTAAACAATGTCACCAACAAGAAGAACTGATTGGACATCTACAAAAAGAAGCCGAATTGTCATATTGAGAGAAAATGGCCTCTCTTATGCTGAAATTGCAAGACAAGTTGGTGGTTCAGTGACTTGTTCTGGTGTGCGAAAGTTCTGTTTACGTTATGAAAAAAACGAAATCAGTGGAAAATAAGGCGAAATCAGGCAGAAAAAAATGCACAAATGCTACTGCCGATAGAAAAATTAAACGGCTATGCCTTCAAGATAGAAAAAATTCATCAGATGCCATTAGATGTGAAATGAATGCAGCGGGTATTGCAGTAAGTTCAAGAACAATAAGAAGAAGGTTATCAGGATTTGGACTACAAGCTAGAATTCCAAGGAAAAAAAACATATTTAAATCAAAAGCAACGCAAAAAACGAGTTAAGTGGGCAAAAGAATACATTAAATGGTCAGAAAATCAATGGAAGCAAGTAATCTGGAGCGATGAGAGTAAAATATCGCTCTTTGGTAGTGATGATAGAAAATATGTGAGACGTAGAGTAGGTGAAGCACTTCATCCTGATTGCATTGAAGCAACTACAAAAAAACCAACAAATGTCATAATTTGGACATGTATGTCTGCAGATGGTGTGGGCCGAATTCAAGTGATTGATGGCATCCTGAATGCCAAAAAATACATCGAAACTGTCCTGGAACCAAAATTGATACCTTCCATCAGGGATCTCTTCCCCAACAAAGCACCATTTATTTTTCCGAAGGATTCAGCTCCATGCCACACAGCAAAAGGATGCAAAGCATGGTTTCAAAATAAAGGCATAGATATATTACCATGGGCAGGAAACAGCCCTGATCTCAATCCAATTGAAAATTTGTGGCGACGTTTGAAAATTCTTGTACGAAAAAAACGTCCATCCAATAAAAGACAACTTATTGAATCTATAATTGATTCTTGGCACCATGTGATTACGAAAAATGAACTACAAACACTCGTTTACTCTATGAAAAGACGTTGTGAAGCTGTCTTAAAAAATAAGGGTTATCCTACTGATTGTGTAAGTATCACTTTAAAAAAATGCAAATCTAAGATAGATCTTACTATTAGTTGCATAAAATTTTTTGGAAAACAGATATTGTAATGCTGTTTTTATTATTAAATTCTACGTCAAATAACGGCCCGAGAAGGGGTCACGGGGATCGCATTCGGCTTCACTGCACGGCATCCATTTGCTCAACGCACAATTATGGATTATACCTTATGTGTTCCAGATGGATTCATAAATATCTGTGGTTTACTTCGGAGTTATTACTGAGTGCCAGCCTCTTTCCTTCATAGCTATTATGTGACTCAAAGTAAGGGAATTCGTCACATTAAAATAAGTCGACAGGCATGGAACACCTGCTATAAAATAAACACTAATTGTGCTTTATAAGTATGGCTGCAAGAAAATTATGTGTGATCGTGACCCCTCTTGGAGGGACACTAAATTAAATCTATATCAATAAAAGCAGCCCTTTCTCAAAAGAAAGAAAAATATCGTTCCTTATCTTTAATACCTAATGGAGCAAAGAAAATAAAGGAGAAGAAATGCATTCAATCAGTTAACGAGAGCTTTTTCTGCTATCTTTCATTGAAAAGAGAATTAATTGCATCTCAAATAAAGTGTGTCAAGTTTTGTTTCTCTCTCTGCATTCATCAAGGTCAAGTGCTTTGGCAACTAATGTGGTGCTCTCTCTGCATGCATCTCTCTGCAGTCATAATGTGTTCTGTCATTATCATGAGTGTGGAGTCAAGGTCAGAGCCATGTGTTGATAAAAAGGAGAAAGACCTGAACAGATGGACTCAATGAAGTAAACAAAGAAACAGAATATAAACAGCTGCATCCAGAGTGGAAGTAGCAATTTTTTTTTTCTTTTTTATTCCTCGCACGTGAAGTTAAGTGAGTAAATTATTTATTTATTTGAAAATAAGGAGAAACTTTAATTAAAAAAAAAATAGACAAAAAATCAATAAACTGGAGAGTCTATAAACAATAGATTTTAGAAAAATGATACATATTTAGTTTATACATTAAGTTGAATTTTTATGATTTAGAAAAAAAAAATAATAATAATACATTAAGTATTTTAATATATGTTACTTGCTATATTAAAAAGAGTATTTTTTCATTATAATGCATTTTTATTATATGTAAGAAGTATATAAATTATTTTTGATTGTTCATTTTCTGCATAATTATTTTTTAAAAAAAAATTATATTTTCAAGGTTAAAGTGTACTATTTTCTGAATTTTTATTTTTATTTGAAATTTAAATACTATAATATTTAAGGCTTTTGGTTTTTAATGTTCTGCATAATTATTTAAAAAAAAAAATGATATTTTCACAAAGTTGGTATTATTTTCTAAATTTTTATTTTTATTTGAAACTTGAATATATTTCATAAAGGTTGAATTTCTTTGACAAAAAAAAAAAATTGAATTTTCTAAATTTGAAGTTAAAAATAGAAGTTAAGATGGCCAAGGACCCACCCGAAGATCCAGTGGTTCCTGAGAATACAGGTGGAAGAAAATTTAGGTGTCATTTCAGAGACAGAGCAGGGTAATTTAAGTGAATTAAATAACTCCTCCTTTTCTACAAACACACCGGTAAAAGAGGAAAATGTGCTTATTGAATTTTGCCCTGAAAATGGAATGTTATGGACCGCGTGGTTGCCGTATTTATACGCATGGTGTCAGGAGAATAAAATAGACGCGATTTGGAAGGTTAGGAACATACAAAGGTTTTTAAAGGGGAGAGCCCTAACAGTTTATGTTAATAATAGTTTAAATATGATGCACTGGGAAGAAGTAGTAGAAATTTTTAATGAGCTATTTACTACACCTGAAGAGACCTCTTTAAAGGATTTTTCAAGTATTGTATTTAAACAGGGTGACAATGTTATAGACTACTATCACAAAAAACTTCAAGTGGGACGAGCTTTATGTCTAGAACCTAAATTCTTGCTGGACGGGTTAACAGACGAATTGCCTTTAACGTTAAAACAACTTGTGGTGGTTAATTCCCCAGAAAGCCTAAATGAATGGAGGGATTTGGTTCATCGCTTAGATAAATTGCAACTATCAGAAAAATCAGCTGACCCCCTCCCATTTAAGTCGCCAGATCATTATCCAAAATATAACTGCTCGCAAGTATTCAATAGGGCCCCTGTGCAATACAATCCCCGTTCACAGCCTTGGAGTTATCGATTTCCTAATGTAAATAGACCTCATGTGGGATACACTAATCAAAATCAACCCACTATGACTCATGATAACCGACCAGTTTACGAGGGCCTAGACCCCAGCAGTCAAACGCAAATGCACGACAACATTTTCAAGGACTTTTACCTCCTTTTCCATGTAAATATTGTACTAAAATTAATATCCCTAACGCGTTTCATTGGCATAGAGAATGATCTTTCAAGCAGGAACAACCGACTCACACCACAGAAGAGTCCACAGTAGAAAACAGTATGACAGAAGGTGTAAATAGCACATATTGACAGTTTGCCGCGATCGGTCGCATAATTCAAAAGAAGGGTACCCAAAGAAAGAATAAGCAAACAAGTCAAAGTGTTAAAAAACCAGGCTCGTACTCTAATCCTATTCCCTTAATTTTCGATACAGGCAGCAGTTTAAGTATTCTTCCCCAACATTTTGTTCAGAAATATCGACTTCCCACAAAAAATATCTCACCAATAAATGTTGTACAAACACAAGGGATGTTGAAGATTACCAAAAAATGTTTCCTGTTATTACAAATAGGTAATATTACAAAAAATATTGATATGTTTATTTTGAATAATAGCTTACCGTATGTTCTCCTTAGCTTAGATCATTGTGGACTATTTAAATTAACTTTTGATTGTGCTAAAAAATGTGTAACACAAAATAACAATATTCTACCATTGTTAAAAAATATACCAAGTTGCTCTCAAACCTTACATTTAATTCCTGAAAGTGAAAATACAATTAGAAGTGAAAATGTTAATGTTCAATCAAATAATAGGGTAGAGAAGATTGAGTACACTCCTGCCACTGAAGAAAATCACGTAACTCTTTAGTCTGCTAGAGAAGGAAAACTTCCTACTTTATTTATCAAAATATGTCAAAATTTTTGCTAAATCAAAATATGACGTTGGAAGAATTCGTATGGAACCCCAGAGAATTTATTTAACTTCTGATTTACCTATTCCACTCAGAGCTTATAGAACTTCCCCTAAGGAAGAAGAAGAAATTAAAACCCAAATTCAAAATTTATTACAGGCAGGTATAATAAAAGAAAGTTGTTCCCCTTATTCGGCACCTGTAACCCTGGTGTATAAGAAGGAAGAAGGAAAAAAGAGTCGTTTATGTGTTGACTTCCGTAAACTTAATTCGATAACAAAAACCGATAGATACTTTATTAGATAAATTAGCTAAAGCAAAATTCTTTTCCACCCTCGACTTGGCAAGTGGATATTGGCACATTCCTATCCACCCAAGAGATACTAAAAAATTGGCCTTTGCTACAACTTTTGGATTATATGAATGGAAATTAGGGTGGTTCGAAAAAAACTTTTTTTTTTAAATTTCAGATCGCTATAGTGCGCAAAAGTTGCCATTGGTATAGACATGAAACAAGCACTAATTATTATTTTTTTATTAATTTGTCTTCCGGTCGCGCAATGCCATCGAAGTTAGCAAAAAATTGTGAAAAACCTTAATTTTTCATAATTTTTTTAAGCACGCCAGATGGTTTTAATTGCGTTCCTATCCCATGAATTAACTACTAAAAGTATGTAAAATCAATATATATGCACTTGTTATACATTTGTTTCATATCTTCCGGTCGCGCAACATAGTACAAAATGAGAAAATTAGTAGTTTTTTCAAAATTGCAAAGTTTGACTGTTTAGTACATTTTAATCATACGACTTCTAGAAACGCTATAGTTTAATTCTATTACAATAATATATTTAAAATCCAAGCATTGTAGATAAATATGGCTATAAGATAGACGTGGCGAACGTGACGAATGCCAGCTATGCGCGCGCAGCGCTGCCAGTCGCCGCCATTATCGTTTCCCGCTATTTTCTTCAGTCTGCTCATGCCGCTAGTTCTAGTCAGTACTAGATTGTGTTGTGCTTAAGTCCGTATTCTACTTTTGTGTTCAGTGTTTGTACTTGAATACGACAGTTATTCATACAATGGATGTACCAATGAAAGTTGGTATAGGTACAATAAATAGAAAAGATTTTGAGTGCCCTATTTTTGGTCGCTCACGAGACTTGTTGCACAACAAGCTTCCTACTCATGAAAATGTCCTTCGCTGCTGCTTTCAACAGAGATTCAACCTAGCTGGGGCAATAAGCAACAAGAATGTATCTTTTTCAAGAGTAGCCTCAACAGTAGCAAAGGAAATTATCGGTTTGTATGACAAAGCCTCGATCCCAAGTGTTACGGAGTACAGAGTCATCTAGCTAATTAGTTCTTACTACGAATCTTACAGTAAACACAAAAAGTCGTTTCATCGTGACAAAGATAAACCATCATTCAAACTTAAACTTGACAATTTCAAGGAGAAAGGGTGCTCTCTTTTTGATGTCGCGGCGTGTAAATGTGCAAGTACGTAAACCTTAATTCAAAAAGTGGAATATTTTTTTTTCTTTCACAAATGCAGTTCACACTTAGAGGGCATACACATGTATCTGAAGATTTCTTACATGAACAGTCATTAGCAACAATTACACATTTACACGCCGCGATATCAAAAAGAGAGCATTCTTTCTTCTTCAAATTGTCAACTTTAACTTTGAATGCTGGTTTATCTTTGTCACGATGAAACGACTTTCTGAGTTTACTGTATGATTCGTAAGAAGAACTAATTAGCTGGATGACTCTGTACTCCGTAACAGTTGGGATCGAGGCTTTGTCATAGAAACCGATAATTTTCTTTGCCACTGTCGAGGCTTCTCTTAAAAAAGATACACTCTTGTTGTTTATTGTCACAGCTAGGTTGAATCTCTGTTGAAAGCAGCAGCGAAGGACATCTTCATGAGTAGGAAGCTTGTTGTGTAACAAGTCTCGTGGGTGACCAAAAATAGGGAACTCTTTTCTAGGTTTTGTACCTATACCAACTTTCTTTGGCACATCCATTGTATCAATAACTGTCGTATTCAAGTACAAACATTGAACGCAAAAGTAGACAGAAAAATAAGGACTTAAGTACAACACAATCTAGTACTGATTCGAGCTAGCGGCATAAGCAGACGAAAGGAAATAGCGGGAAACGATAATGGCTGTGGCTGGCTGCGCTGCGCGCGCATCGCTGGCATTCGTCACGTACGCCACGTCTATCTTATAGTCATGTTTATCTACAATGCTTGGATTTTAAATATATTATTGTAATAGAATTAAACTATAGCATTTCTAGAAGTCGTATGATTAAAAGATACTAAACAGTCAAACTTTGAAATTTTGAAAAAACTACTAATTTTACTCATTTTGGACTATGTTGCGCGACCGGAAGACATGAAACAAATGTATAACAAGTGCATATATATTGATTTTACATACTTTTAGTAATTAATTCATGGGATAGGAACGCAATTTAAACCATCTGGCGTGCTTAAAAAAAATATGAAAAATTAAGGTTTTTTATAGTTTTTTGCTAACTTCGATGGCATTGCGCGACCGGAAGACAAATTAATAAAAAAATAATAATTAGTGCTTTTTTCATGTCTATACCAATGGCAACTTTTCCGCACTATAACGATTTGAAATTTAAAAAAAAGTTTTTTTTCGAACCACCCTAATGGAAATACCTGTCCTTTGGCCTCAAGAATGCCCCCGCTATCTTCAATCGAACAATAAGAAGAATCTTAAATAAATACAAAATAGATTTTGCATGTAATTATTTTGATGATATTGTATTTTCACAGTCAGAAGAAGAACATTTCAAGCACTTAGAGCAACTTTTTGAAATCTGTGTTAAAGAAAACTCAAAATTAAAATTATCAAAATGTAATTTTGTCAAAACAAAAATTAATTTTCCAGGATATGAAATTACTAATGGACTTATTACGCCTGATAATTCCAATATTGAGGTCATAAAAAATTTGAAACCGCCAAAAAATGTCAAGGAATTACAGAGAGTTTTGGGATCCGTAAATGTCTATGCTAGATTTATTCCAAAATATGCAAAACTAGAGCTCTCTTAAATAATTTGTTAAAGAAGAATGTCCCCTATGTTTGGGACCAAAAATGCGAAAATTCCTTCCAAAAATTAAAAAATGCTCTAATAAGTAAACCCATTTTAAGAATCTATGATCCCAAAAGTCCCTGTCATTTATTTGTTGATGCCTCGAGTCATGGTGTGGGATGTGTTGTTAAGCAGGCAGATGAGAATGGCAATTTACATCCAGTAGTATATCATTCTAGAAACTTACGTAATGATGAAAAAAATTATGCCATTACTGAATTACAATGTTTAGCAATCATTGATGCTTTAGATAAATTTTATCATTATTTGCACGGTTAAAAATTTGTCATACATACAGATCATGCAGCTCTCACTTGGCTAAAAAATGTTAAAAATTTATGAGGAAGTTTACTCCGCTGGTCCCTTAAACTTAGTATGTTTGATTACCAAATTCAATATCAAAAAGGCTCAACTAATATTGAAGCTGATATGCTATCCCGATTGCCTGTTGTAGAAAATGTGTCACACCATGTTCATCTCCTTGACTTAAATGAAATTAAAGACAATCAGAAAAAAGAAAAAATAATTATTAATGGTAAGAAAATTATTGAAATTGATGATGTAAATGTAATTAAAAAGAAAGGTTTGTATAAGATAATAGTCCCTATGTCATTAAGATTATCCCTACTAGAGAAAACCCACGCTCAATTTGGACATCCTGGAATTTATAAAATGGTAAATTTAATTACACCCCAGTATTATTGGCCTAATATTAATAAAGATATTGAAAGTTTTGTGAAACATTGTCATATTTGTCAATTAAACAAAAAATGTAAACAGAAAAGATTTGGCTTGTTACAACAAGTACCGCCAACAGATAAACCTTTTGAATGTTTGTCTTTGGACACTGTTGGTGGACTTAATTATTATAATTATACAAAAAAGTATTTGAATTTGGTCGTGGACCATGCAACCCGTTATGTGTGGGGATTTCCATCAAAAAGCGTTACCGCTGAAACTTATACAAACTTTTTAAAACAAATATGTCAAATTCAAGTGCCTAAAAAATTGTTAACGGACAGAAATCCAGCATTCACTTCATCCCGTTTAAAAAAATTTCTTCGAAATTATTATGTTAAACATTTATTCACAAGTAGCCATCATCCCGAGTGCAACGGGAAAGTCGAGCGGCTCAATCAGACTATTGTTACGCGTTTAAAGTGTAAAGTTAATTCTTCTTCAAACAAAATTCCCTGGACTAAATTACTTGAAGAAGTTTTAAATCAGTATAACTCAACACCACATTCGGTAACTCAGTTTCCATCTAAATATTTATTATTAGGAGAATTACCATATGACCCCTTACTGGCAAATAATAATTACTACCCTTCAGTTGATGAAGCTAGAAAAATAGCAAAAGAAAAAACAATACAATATCATAATAAAAACAAAGTCAGATATGATGCTCGATTTCTCCCTGTGGAATTTAAAGTTGGTGATGAAGTGATTTATGAGGAATTTCAATATCCAAACACGCATAAATTGAGTTCACCTTATTCAGGCCTATATAAAATATTAAGACAATTATATAACGTTAATTTTGAGATAGACAAACCCAGTCATCATTTTAAGAGAAATTCAGAAATTGTCCATTCATCTAAATTAAGATACTATAGTAATCCTAAAAATTTCAAATTAAGTCATGAATAAATTAGTTAGGTATCAGCTTCCAATTCCACGTTTTTTTTTTTTTTTTTTTTTTTTTGCTTTCCTATTTCCCTATACGCGTTGGATGAGGATCCTAGCTGAGTTAAAGAAATCGGAGGGATGTCGGGAGACATATCTTCCTTTCTTTGACTCAGTGGCACTAGCGTGCCCTTAACTTTTCTCTTTTACAACTATACCTTTTCGGTTTATTTAATGTTTTTTTTTTCTTAAATATCATGTAGATGGTTTCGTGAAATGAGGATCCTCCGCTCCTAAGCCCCTTTTCTATAAGCAGTCTGTTTTCTCATGGTCTCCTAATCTTCACCATTGTGATGTGTTCGGAGAACACGGGAAAACTGATTTGTTTTCCCTCTCTGTAGAAGCTAGCCAGTTTCCACCTTTATCCCAAATTACTTTTTTGGAAAGGCTTGACGTTCTCAGAGTTTCAAATTTCAAGTGTTAATGTACCCACCATATAATTTTTTTTTTAGATTGCCAAACTTGAAGTTTATAGCAGTCTGTAATACTTTGAAAACAATTAATTACTCAGACAAAATAATTAACTTGGTTTTATGTGTAAATAATTTGTAAAAATTTTTGCTATTATTAATATTATTATTCTTTGTATCTTTAGTAAGTATTTTTATATAATTGTTTGAAAATGTGTTTTGCATTAAACAGGAAAAAGTGTCGGGAAAATGATCTGAAATGATACAAATTATTTATTGTGTCATTTTTTCAAATATATGGACAGTAGAGAAAACTGCAAGTTCCGTATATTTCTTTTAAAAAATAGATTCTTTGCAGATGTGTAATATCTTGTTCAACGTCATTATATTTTTATGTAATTTTAAAGACTCTGTGCAAAACCCAAAGGACTTCTTCGCCAAAAAGACAAACTATTTTTCCTACTGATCAGTTACAAAACTTATTTACAGGACCTTGTTATAATGGTTCATTACATATGAAAAAAAAAAAAAAAAACTATTACAGGGATGGAACACGGGCGCAGAATTCATACCACTCTCAATGTAAGAAAATTTTCTACTTCTTAAATCAACGATATTATAGGTAGAGAAATTTCTTAAACGGATTCCGGAATGAATTCTGCGCCCGTGTTCCATCCCTGCTATTATAAGACTATAGGCGTCACCAACTAGTTGGGAACAAGAAATTTCTGCTTTATATAATATTGTATACGAGTGCTACATTATGTTTTATTTTATACTTTTATATTACTTCTATGAAACTATTGTATGTATAGGGTTGAGCGCATGGGACGTGCAGGACTACCGAAAAAAAATTCAATAAATTGGACTAAAGTAGTACTTAAAAGGAAAATATACGCACTTCTCCATCTACACAATAATACAGACCATCTTTTCCTGGACTATCTGCCGTCTCTGATTGAGTTCCCATGGACTTGCAGGCAAGCCCAGGGTAACCTTGTCTCGGAGGGGGGATATGAAAGGATAAAGAGAGGTAAGTTTTTAAATTATTATTTTATTATTTTAAATTAATAGTGAGCAATAATTTAAAGAAAATACCATTAGAAAGTCTTAACTTAAAATTAATTCTAAAGTTTCCCCTGTAAAGTAAGTTTTAGTACAATGCGCGAGCATAACGCAAAAGTCATAAAAGAGAACCAATTTTAAAAGAAGAAAGTGATGAGTAAGTGCAACTTGCAGCTTTTTGTGGTTAGGAGCTGCATAGTAATTAATCCCGACTATCTGGACCTCAGCTAAACTGTCAATCATTATGTTAATATCCAATAATCAGAGGAAGGTATGGTGTGTTTTCCCGCCAAAAATGCCAGTATTTAAGTAAAAACACGCATAGAAAAGCTCTCTCTTCTTGTGTGCTCTTGCTTAGTAAACTTACGTCAAATAACTGCCCGAGAAGGGGTCACGGGGAACGCATTCGGCTTCACTGCACGGCATCCATTTGCTCAACTCACAATTATGGATTATACCTTATATGTTCCAGATGGATTAATAAATATCTGTGGTTTACTTCGGAGTTATTACTGAGTGCCAGCCTCTTTCCTTCATAGCTATTATGTGGCTGAAAGTAAGGGAATTCGTCATATATATATATATATATATATATATATATATATATATATATATATATATATATATATATATATATATATATATATATATATATAGGTTATTTAAATTCACTGTGGAATGTCGCCTTTTTGAAATGGCATTAATAGGTCCTGCACATCTGGTTTCTGTAGAGGGACACCGAAAAGAAATGACTATAAATTGCGTTTTAGAACAGATATTTTTGAAAATTACATTTAAATAACTTTCTACAGCAAAAATCATAAAGAAATTGGCATTTATTTTAATATGTTAAAATAATGTTTTATATAGAAATGATAAGATTCATCTTCAGATTTACAAGGTTACATTAAAATAATGAGAATCGATTGGCTGCGTTTTCTTTTGCGTTAAACCTTTTTTAACACTTTTCACCAACGTTTAAGATTTATCATGAATTCAGGTAATCTATCTGTATGTCTTTCAGTCCTTCTGTTCGTCCGTTGTGTGATAACGTAGGCAAAGGACAATGTGAGTTATCCAATATAACAAGTACGTACAGTTGGAGAAATAGTTAATAAGCAATGCGTACTGTATGCTTTTTTTTTTTTTACTAATATAATTTAAAATTTGCTTACTCATCCACACTAAGAAATTATAAGTGCCAAGGAATACTTAAAAAGAAAATTACATTTAATATAAATATCATTTTATTTACATAATCTGCGTAAGTACTGTGTCATAAAAAAAAATCTTAAAATGTTTTTTCATTATGAATACTTTTTTTTTTTTAAAATCTATATATAAAACTTATATATATCAACATTTCTGTAGATACTAGTCCTTGATCTACATTTAAAGTTTATGCATGAGGTATGTTATTTTAAAAAATTTCAAATAAAATTTTAAAGAAGTTGTATCCCTTAATTTATTTATTTATTTATTTTATTTATTTATTTATTTGTTTTGTTTTTTGTTTATTCATACTTATGATGTGAATTACTTTATTAAATCTCCGAAGCTTAACAAAACCTAAATTTATTTTTTCACCAGATTTATAGTATTTTTAACTAGCGGATTTTAATAATTTACATATTTTCCTAGAAAACTTAAGAGTGGTAATATTGAAAATTGCTAATATTTAGTTTCATAATTTTAGATAATATTAAAATACTGGGTTTTTCGTGTCATTACTAAATATCAAAATTTTGAAATTGTATTTTTTCTATTTCACTCTATATACAACAGTGGCATGTACGTAGCTTGTTTTCGTAGCTTCTGACAATGAATAAGTTACTTATGCAATTTTGTGCAATTTTAACCAACAGATGCAGAGTTGGGTAAAAAATCCCACAATGTGAGTAATAGCGACGTCACCTTTCGACCTATATACACTCAAATTCAGTTATCAATATTCCCATAATGGCTAATTACATGTCAAGTTTGGCGCATTTATGCACTATTGAAATTGACCTATAGGTGTCCGGCGAATTAACATAATAAGAATTCCTATAAGGCAATATGCAAAAAGACTTCATAAATATAAATTCATGTCAAGGTTAAATTACATACATTTTTTTTTCTTTTTTCTATGAAATTTTGTGCATTAGTACTTACTCTAGAGCAGCCACAATTTTTCAAAATAAAATACACACAGAAAAGAAATAGACAAACAATTAAAAAAAAAAAAAAAAAATAGACAAATCGTGTTCAAATCATCTCAAATCGTGAAAAAAATCGTCAAAAACTAGAGTCAAAAACTTTTATGAATCCTGCACTTAAATATACTATGAATATAAAAAAAATGCAAAAATAATTACGCGATATTTAAATTAGTTAATCGCTTTTCGCCTATCTGCCTACTGCCTATCTATGTCTTGGGCAACCTGTCTATTTATCAGGTTTCTTTGTATATATATAAAGTAAAAAGCAAATGGATAGATATAGAGGTAGATATCGATATTCTGTTTTTAGATCTGTACTTTTACGTATTTTCGAGTTTTAAAAGTTCAGTTATATTCTTTTATTCAAATCCCAATATCATGTAACTGACTAAAATATGCTTATAAATTTTATATATATATATATATATATATATATATATATATATATGTATAATATATAAATATAAAAATTCTAGTTATTTTTGGTGTATTGACAATAGTTATGAAATTATTGAAAAGTTAAATAATATGGACACTCCTACTTCTGTACAAACATTTGATTTCGAAAATTTGTTTTGCAATATCCCTATTGATTTATTGTATAGCACTTTAATTAAATTATTCGACTTTTTTGATATTGTAAATGAATTAAGAATTAATAGAGATTTATTTTTAAGTCTTTGCCATTTTTGTTTTAACAATAATTTCTTAACATTTCATAATAAAATTTATAAACAAGTTCATGGTATCGGAATGGGCACCAATTACTCCAGTACAGCCGCTAATTTATTTTTATTCTTTTATGAATATACTTATGTTATCAATTACAACAAAAAATTGAAAATTTATCGATATATAGATGATATTCTAGTCATAAATTTTAATTTTACAGATATTTTTAAAGACATATATCCTTCCTGTTTAAATTTAAATAAAACTAATAATAAAGACGACTGTGTTAATTTCTTAGATATTTTTCTGGATATTCAACATAATACATTAAATCTGGATCTATATGACAAAAAGAAAGATTTTTCATTTAATAGTTACAGCATGCATCACTGGTATAGTAATTTGCATAAAAAAATCTATATTAATATTTTAATTGGTCAACTAAATAGATTCTGTAAGATATGCAATAAATATTCAAATTATAATAATCAAGTTTTTAAATTCATTGCTAATCTTTTTTACAATAATAACTATCCAGTATCCATTAAATTTCATAAAGTTTTACACCAATAATTTTAATAAATGTTTGCGATTGGGGTGATAGCTGCGGTAAGGTTTCTTCAGTTATGGTTCTTGGTGATGAAGTGCTTGCTGATGAAGACTCATGGCCAAAGTCCAACTTATGGAACGCCTTATGTCGGACTGCAGCTACTTGGTGCTGAGCGACTCGGAGAGTTTGGACTATGATTTTGGAACATCGGACAAGACAGCGCCAGTATTGAGCCACTACATGTGAATCATCTGCTTTTGCTTTAAAGACCTATTTCTACATTGCAGTAAGTTCAGTTCATTACAATATCTTTTTGCCTTTCAGGTCTGGGTGGGAACATGACGATCTAGCATGTCCTTTTATTAAATTATTTTTATCACAAATATCGACTTTGTAGTTTTTGGATTATTATATTAATTTAGTTATGTTACTTTTATGAAGCACCAATTTTGTTATATCTAATTTACATGAAGATTGTTATATACAATTTGCCAGTAATTTATTCTTGATTTTGTTGGGAGTATGCTAGTTTCGCCATGTTTCCGAAACCTGTTAGGCCTCTTTTAATATAATTTATTGTCTGTTCTGCTGCTCCCACCCACTGAAGAGGAAGCGGAAGGGTGTTTTTCGCATATAGTGTTGTTTTTTACAATTGTTCATCGTTACTATAATTCGTTACTTTTTCATCGTTACTATAATTCGTTACTTTTTTGAACGTTTTTTCTTGTTATACACGCCCACTTGTCTTCAAGTTTCACCATATTTTCTAAATTATATATATCTTTATATATATATTTCTTTTGTGCGTGTGTATGTCACTGAACTCCTCCTAAACGGCTGGACCGAGTTTAATGAAATTTTTTGTGTGTCTTCAGATGGATTCGAGAATGGTTTAGATTTACAAATGAAAGTTGTAACTTAATTAGTTCTTTCTTAATTAATTTTTAACCAACTGTTTCAACAACTTTTCCACCTAGATGGCGTGAGTTGTCCATAAACACGATGTCAGAATTTATTTAATGTTGAAATGAAAAATGAATTTTTAACCGTATCTTACGAAGTGTTTAAAATATTTTTTCAAAGCTAATATTTTTAGAATCGTAAACGTATCTTACGAAGTGTTTCAAATAATTTTTCAAACATAAAACTTTTAGAATCGTAAACACGATGTCAGAATTTATTTAATGTTGAAATGAAAAATGAATTTTTAACCGTAAGTGTTTAAAATATGTTTTCAAAGTTAATATTTTTAGCCTGAGGATTAAAATGGTATATTCTTTTAAAAAATTCGTCAATATCCGACGGAGTTATTTTATGTTAAAATGAAAAATGAATTTTTAGGCCATTATTATTTGTGCAGATGGAAAATGTACTAAAAGTTTTCCGAAAAATTTCACTAACGATACGATCACAAATGTTGACGGATATCCAATATATCGTCGAAGATATCCCGATAATGGCGGACAATCTTATCATCTATGGCTGTCATCTATGTCAACAACATAGACATTGACATTGATAACCGTTGGGTGGTCCCATATTCGCTCTGCTGAGCAAAACATTCAATGCTCATATTAATGTTGAGTTCTGCAGTTCAGTGAAGAGTATCAAATACATTTGCAAGTATGTGAATAAAGGCAGTGATATGGCTGTATTTCGAGTTGAAAATACCAATGTGAATGCTCCTCCGGTGAATAACAACGATGAAATAACACTTTACCAAATTGGCCGGTACGTCAGCTCCAATGAAGCTGTTTGGCGTATCTTTGGTTTCCCAATTCATGAACGGGATCCAGCAGTTCTTCATTTAGCCGTCCATCTTGAAAATGGCCAGCGCGTATATTTCACGAGCGAGTCCTAATTGAAATATTAGATCAAGATGTAATTAGTGTTTGAAGAGTTTTGAAGTGTGCATAAAAAACTATACATTTGCAAATTTAATGCGTTATTGGACTATTATTTTATATAATTTTCTATCAAATTTACACGCGCGTTGATTAACAACCACCCTAACCTACAAATTTATTTGTGTAGCTAATTTATTATATTTTATTTATTTATTTATTTTTTGAATGGAACAACTTTAATATCGGAACCCTTTGGCAAAATTTAAAATTTGGCACCGAAGTAGCTCGGACGCTTCTCGCCAAGATCTTTAGTTCCACAATTGAGATAGCCATTTCAATTCATCGCAAAAATGGCTTAAAATATTTAAAGTCACCAAAGGGGTCCCATACTTTTGTGCGTGTGCATGTCACTGATAGTTTATTTATTTATTTTTTGTATGGAAAATTTGGCACCGAGGTAGCTCGGACGCTTCTCGCCAAGATCTTTAGTTCCACAATTGAGATAGCCATTTCAATTCATCGCAAAAATGGCTTAAAGTATTTAAAGTCACCAATGGGCTCCCATACTTTTGTGCGTGTGTATGTCACTGATATTTTATTTATTTTTTGTATGGAACACCTTTAGTATCGGATCCCTTTGTCAAAATTTGAAATTTGGCACCGAAGTAGCTCGGACGCTTCTCGCCAAGAACTTTAGTTCCACAATTGAGGTAGCCATTTCAATTCATCGCAAAAATGGCTTAAAATATTTAAAGTCACCAAAGGGGTCCCAATTTGTGGCTTAGATTTAGAAAATCCGTGCTTTTCTCACGGCCAATTATATGTTGCGTGTTCCATTGTTGGAAAACCTTCGAATTTATTTGTGTATATTCCTCAAGGATTAACCAAAAATATTGTACATCCAATGGCATTACGATAAATTAAGTTTTTGTAGATTAAAAAAATATACCTGTTATAAAATAAATTGAGTTTCAACTTTTTCAACTTTAATTAAAACGAATTTAAGTTTTTATTTAATACGAACTCTACTTTTCACTTCGCTCATACTATACACATACTCACATGCATCGATTGATTGAATTGTGATAAATGTACATGTAATGATGTTAGATATTGTAATAACTTTCTGATAAAAATTTTCATCAAATCGGTCCAGATTGTTACAGCTTATTCAAAAGAGATTTTCATGTGAAATTCGTTGCTATCAGAGATTCGCTCATAAACTGAAATATTTGCCGTATGAAATAAAATTTTGTGCTGTTCGACATTCAGCGGAGGTTTTAAATAACAAGTAGCAAGTAGAAAGTACCAAGTAGCAAGAAGCAAGTAGCGAAAGTTTCGGTAATTATGTCTTTTACGTTATAATAGGAATTCACAGTCACCGTTCACCGCGCTCCATACCTGTTTCACTTATATACCACATCTTTACACACGTACAATAAGTTAGTTATTTTTTTCTAGCAAACTATTCTCTAGAAATAATTTATATGACAAAACAACGTTTGTCGGGTCAGCTAGTATATATATATATATATATATATATGGGATGTTTTAGTGCAAACAATAATAATAGTAATAATACAATAAATAAAATAATAATAATAACAATTGTAGGCTGAAAGTGTGAAAGAATTTTTGTCTCAAAACAGAATTCTTACCAAAATATTTTTATCAACAATTTCTCTCATATTTAATCACAAAATTTCACTGTAGAACTATAATAAATATTTCCCTAAAGAAATAGTGGAAGAAATAAATAAAAAGAAATTATCACAACTGGAAAGATTCCTTATTATTATTATTATTATTCAATGTTGTTGTCATGATATTGTATACTGATGCCAATAATATTTTTATAGATTAAAATAAACACTTTTGTGCACGCTGTATTACAATTTGAAACTACGCTGTGGGCATTCCCATGCGGTTTCTATAAAATACTGTACTCGTTAAATTTAAAATGGAATTTTATAAATTATCATTAAATTTAAATGCAAAATACTCTTGAATCTTAAAAATGTTAAATACATGATATTGTATTTTTAATTTATATTCTCTTTGAAATGTGTTATTGTGCTCTTGCTTTCATCCGAAAATGCACTAGTGAAAGTTAAATTTTATTTTAAATACGTACCTTCTGTTTAACTTTACCACATTAATGAGCATCATAGGAAAGTTATAAATTATTTATGAAAACTTGAAACTGATTTGTTGATTTAAACTTAATTTATATGTTTCAGAATGTTGTATTTTAGGTTAATAATGTTTATTTATTAATTAAATATACTCTATTGAGTAAGGAATTCTTGAATATGTTTTACTATTTTATATCGTATTTTGTAGTTTATTAATAAAGTATTTATTGGAAAGAATTCGGAATGAAGAAAGTAAATAATTATTAAGTTTAATTCTAATAGAAGAAAACATGCAAATCTTTTAGAAATAAAGGAAAATTATTTATAAGATGATAAGAAACGTTAAATTATAATTAATAAATGAAAATTTTTTTTTCTGTATTTCTCTCTGAATTTTCATAATATTTAACAAACAATTTGATATAAATTTTGATATAAAGAGCCATTGTTAATCAAAATGCCGCCACATATTGCATAGAAAAGAGCTAAAAAAATTTCGCTTTGTTACGACTGCAGAAAAAATATGTTAGGCGATGTTCTACCACATTGGAATAGAAATTTACGCCGGTACCTGGAGGATAGTCTACCCCAATGCTGGATTAAATATACTGGATCAAACGAAATGCCATTGTTGTGTTGACCCTCGAGATTCCTTAATCCAATTCCTAGTGATTTTTTCCTAAGTGTTCATGCCTCTATTTGCACATGCCTCACAACAACAGACGCAGGGGATAACTGAAGTGCTCAAATCGTTAACAAATGATATTCTTTAACAGGTGGGGGGGGGGGCAGAAATACAACATAGATATTTGCTGTGTCACCAGAGGTGCACACATATAACATCAATATAAACTTGGAAAAAAATAGTTTCACTGTAAATTTAATTTATCAAAAAAAAAAGTAATTGTAAAAGTATCGTTCATAGGTATGTTTTTTTTAGTCTTATCCAAAATGAAACACCCTGTATTGTACTATTCAATTATGGATTTTTTTTTCTTTATCACACATGCGTAGTAAAAACAGTTACTTTCGAAATGCTCAAAATTTAAGCAATATTTATTATAATTGTAATTTCATTGTTTTTATGGTGTTTTGTGTTATCTGACATGAATATTGTAATATGTTTCATTGAAAACTCTGAAAATCGAAATTTTCAGATGAAACATTTTTCCACTTTAATAATAATAATAATAATAATAAATCATTTTATGCTTCGTTAAATTTATTGTATACTTGAACGAGATTATTTGTTTTTCAAAAAAATCAAAATTTTGAATTATTCATATTGATTTTTCGTACTAAATAAATATAATCAAAGTATTGTTTAACATAAGTTTCAAAATATTCCTGCAAGAATCCCAATTCTGCTTTATTTGAAAAAATCAAATATGCAGAATTCTTTTATTGATTAAATTACTCACTGTTTCCTTTATTGATTAAATTGTACACAGAAGTTTTATTTTCTTTTGCAAAGCACTGTTCTTGATTGGAAAGTATTTCTTTGAATAAACATTGCATTTCTGTGGATTTAATCATGAATGATTTTTGCTTTTTTTTGTTTTCAATTTTTTTTGCATCAGATCTCAGGAAAACAGAGCTTTAGGGAAAATAAACGAATTTAAAAGAATTTTATTCACATACAGATTTTACTTTTAATATTTCATACTGTTTTGTAATAAATCTTCTTGTTTATATTTTGTATTCACAAACAAAATTTGTTTAAGTAAGTAGCGATAAAATACTTAAAATCAATCTGAAAAGATATAGGAAATTGTGTTTCTTTACTAATGCCGTCCCCAATAATATATTTTCAAAGAAATATCTTACACTCAGTGGATTCAAGAAAATATGATATTCAGTTCATATATCAGTATGTCCAGATAAAATATTATTTTATTTATTTCTGTTATTTAATTTAATTCTTCAAATAAATCTTTTTACGAATGATTTCATTGAACATTTTAAATAACATTTTCTTTAATTCTCACTAGATTTAATAATATATGTATAAACATGGCTTTAAATGTTATTTATCAAGCAATGTGATTATGTTATTTATCAAACTTTATGTAATTTATGTTATGCGATTATATTATTTATGTTATTTATCAAATATTATTTATGAAACTGCGATTTAAAATTTAATCTATGTAATATTTATTATAAAATGATCTTTACATTTTCTCAAAGAACGAATATCTTTTTTAAAACAGAATGTTTTCCAGTTAACGAATATATTTTAGAAATTTACTCTCTTGGAGGAAAAAAAAAAAAAAGGCAGTTGAAGAAATAACATAAGTTGTTTTATAATATTTCAATAGAAATTTATTTTGTAACTTAATATAAAATCTGAATAGCAATTAATCAATAAACAAAGAGGAGTAAATTTGATAATTTTAATAATTTCAAGTTCTTCTTCTCCCCGAAAAATGCATAAAATAAAAATAAGAAATATTTCGACTGTTATGCTTTAGTTTATTTAACCTGGATAAACTTTTATTGTAATTAATTATGTTGACTTTTAACAAAGTTTTTCTTTAACATTTATTTTCAACCTTGAGGGATATACTAATTTTTAAGTTTAGCATAGGAAAAAATAATCGATGCGCAATAGGTTATTTATAAACTCCAAAATTAATATGGATATAACAAACATGTAATTGTAAATTTTAATAGGAGATTTGTATTTATGTAAATGTGAATATATTTTCTATGAAAGTTTGTATGCTTAAATTGACTTTTGTGAATTTAGTTATATGGAAAAGAAATTTTGAAGATTCAAATAATTTTAAAGATTCGCATTTTAATTACCCATACGGTTACATATGCATAAATCAGAGTGAATATATTTTAAAAATTAATAATTTAAGAAATTATTCTAAATGATCGACATGTTTTAAATAAAATATTTTTACCTTTGTATATATATATATATGATAAATACGAAATAATCTTGAAAAATTTCACAACACGTAATAAATAAACAAATAAATATTTTATCTATATACATTTACTTTAAAACTTTGATTTTTTCCGTCACTGTTTTGTAATAGTAATATAAAACATGTATTTATTAATGCAAGTAATGACTGAATTAAAAAAAAAAGTGGTCTAAACATTTCACTCACTTGGAGAAAAAGGAACTGTTAAAGAATACCATAAGTTGTTTCCTAGTTTACCAAATGATTTTTTTTCTAACTTAATATGAAATTTGAATAAAAATTAATCAATAAATAAATTGGACAAATTTGATAAATTTAATAATTTCAACTTCTTCTTCTGCTCAAAAAATGTATAAAATAAAATAAAATATTATACTTTAATTAAATTAACATCAATAAGCTTTTGTTTTAAATAATCATATGTTGGCTTAAAAAAAAAATTTCTTCACTTTAACATTTTTTTTAGTAAACATAATATTGCGTAAATGGCTAATTCTTATATGAATATACTTGTGTGATATATAAATTAATCTATTTGTATTACATATATCTTGTTACTTCAAAAGAAATGCTGGATTTGAAACATCCGGGGAGTAAAATATCGCGTAAGCAAAATGTTTAGAGAGAAAAGCTGGACGCAAATTATACATTAAGAAAAAAATGCAAGAAGAGTTTAACGAATAAGTATCAAATAGATATAAAAAAATAAATAAATAAAAAGAAGATAAGGTCATAAATAATATAACGGATGCAAAATGAGAATGTAGTGAAAATATGTTCTTATATGCATTAACCATGACCGCCGCTGAAGGATATATCCGGCCACTGACCTTTTACTTTTTTCGCAGTACACTTGAAATAAAAAAGTATATAATTATGAATTTTTAGCTTCCTTTTTAAAATTTGAAGATTTCAAAATATAGCCATAAGGATTATAATTATGTGTAGTGTTATATTTTTAATCTTTAGTTGTCGTAAGCATTATTTTGGTACATTGGAAAAACTGTGAAGTGAAATATATACAATCTTACGCTTTTCAAAGGCAAACAGAGAGTTAATATCATTTGGTATTTATTTATTCATTTTTGTTCTAAAAATTACATATACATATATAATATATAGCATTCTTAAAAAGATTAAACATATCGAATAAATTGTTCTGCAGAATTTTGTATTTCGACGTTATTGATAAAACTAAGGATTTTATAAATTACAATAAGCTCAACATTCATAATATGCAACATTATTTAATTGTAACTAAAATATTTATACTAACAATATTAGTCATTGATATTTATAAGTAACTAATATTTATAAAATATTAATTAATTTTAATTAAAAAATGTATACTAACGATATTAGTAATTAATATTTAAATCAATTAATATTAAAACAATTAATTGACATTTGTTCAAATTATTATTGTGTGCTTTTTGTGTGTTATAGATATAATACACAATATAATACGTTTAACAGAAAATTGTTTCGCAGATGAAAACAATATGTTGTCAATATAATGAAAATATTATTCAGTTTAAATTTTCAGATGGTTTTCATTTCCAAAATGAAATGAATTTATTTTTCGCAAAAATACGGATATACCGTGACAGATGTTTTCATTTCTTTATTATTCTAAACAACTCGTTAATTAAAGTTATATATCAAAGACTTATCTTCCTAGATATTGAGGAGTCATGTTTAAAATAAATAAATAAATAAATAAATGCTGCAAATTATTCAAATAAGTTTCCTTTCACTGTTATCTTATGATTTAAGTTGTCAGAATGGCGATATATATATGCATAAGGTAGGTGTTTTAAAATGTACAACAGGGTGTTTCATATGTGTGTAGACACTTTAAAAATTCATAACTATTGAATGAATTGATAGAATTGAACGCGGTTTGCGAAAAAATAATTTTCGTGTAGGGATTTTTTTTCTTTTTATCACATAAAACATAATAATTAAGTTGTTTGCCCATAGAGGGCGCTTTGCGTGACCAGATCCCACATTTTCATAAAAAACGCGGGCCGCTAATAACATAAAAAAAAATCCCAAATATTAACCTGGAACCGAACGAACCCACCAGGCAATGCCTGGGCCCATGATAATAACCTTAAATCAACCTTAAATTTCTATGGTTTTACATTTTTAACTCGATTTTGTTTGAATTTCTATTTTTAAATGAAAGCATCACAAAATAATAATAATAATAATAATAATAATAATAATAATAATAATAAACTGTAACCAAAAAAAAAAAAAAAAAAGAAAGAAAAAACCTCAAACAGAACGGAATTCGGGCTCGTGACTCGGTGCCTGCGGCAGTGTATATGCAGGCCTCTAATAACATGAAAAATTTTTCAAAAATTAACCTTGAACCGAACGAACCTCTGACTCGTGTTACCTCTGCCTGTGGCTGCGCACCGTATAGCAGGCATGCTACGCACGCGCTACAAAAAACACTTTCCTCCACTAGGGGGCGCAGTATGTTGTATACGAACATCCCCAATCGCCTTGAATTTGCAAGATATTTCAAATAAGGTGTCACATGGTGGTGACAACTGCAAAATTCTTTAGTTGCACTTTCCACCGCCAGGGGGCACAGCGTGTTCTATCTATACGAATAACACCAACGGTCAGAAAATAACAAGACCTTTAAAATAAGGTGTAACATGATATGGTCTACTGAAAAATCACCTAGTTGCATTTTTAACCACCAGGGAGCGCACAATATTGTATACAAACATCCCCAATCAACATGACATTTTAAGACCTTTATAACCAATCGTCTTGAATTTCCAAGACCTTTCAAATAAGTTGTCACATGGTGGTGTCAACTGCAAAATCCTTTAGTTATACTTTCCAGCGCCAGGGGGAACAGTGTGTTCTGTATGAACATCATCAACGGTCAGGAAATACCAAGACCTTTAAAATAAGGTATAACATGATAGGGACTACTACAAAATAACCTAGTTCCATTTTTCAGCACCAGGGGGCGTCCTATATTGTTTACAAATATCCCCAATCGACATGAAATTTCAAGACCTTTAAAATGAGGTGCTACATGTGTGGGTCTAGAACGGATTTCCCTCTCAAACTTATTTCCCCCCTTTCCCCCCCTCGAAATCTACTTCCCCCCTTTTCCCCCCTTTAAAATTGAAAATTCCAAAATCGGAGATATTGATTTTTTAGTATTCGAGTCTAGTCCCCCCATGTACAATTTCTTCACCGTGAAGTAGTTTGGAGCTGAGTTTATCTCGCAAACGTTTTTTTAAACCCTGCCCCACAGGGGGGGGGACCGTTCGACTTTTTATATATTTGTCTTTTCATAACACATCTACAGACCAAGACCTTTTTTTAGACACCTCAACCAAATTTTTACAATTAGCCGTTCTCTCAATTTAGTGGAGACAGACAAAAACACGTTTAAATTAATATATAGATAGTTAACGCTTTAATGTGGCTTAAAGAGAAATCAGAAAAATCCACAACAATACCCATTCACAGTGACACTCTCTCTAGTGTGAAAGCCATCTCATGACACTGAAGTAGACATCCTCTAGTTAATCAAATTAAACTACTTCTAACGCAATTAAAAAAACAATCACTTTAGTACATGTCTCGGCACAACGTGGTGTCGCGGGCAACGAATTAGCAGATAGGATATCAGAAATGGCAATAGAAACTTGCCAATTAAAAGTAAATTACCACTTACCCCCTACTATATCAAAAATAACTTCAAGAATCTTCTAATGCGGAAAGGCAATATCTTAGAACGAAATCCTCAAAAGGAAGATACATCTATGATCTAATCCCTAATGTCTGTACCTCTACATGATCTCTTACAACATCTATATTACCGATTTGCTAAGTTCTCATGGTCCATTTGTTATCTATCCATTTCGCTTTCATTGCTTATGCTCACCTGAGTGCCCCTTTTGGGAGGAGAGCAAAGCTTCACATATGTACTATTCCTGCCCACTGAGATCCTTTTGGCACATAACTCCAATTCCAAAACCAGCAAATAGGCTCTCAAACATTTTAACATATCATAGTTTAAGGGCAAAACTAAAAAAAGATCTATGATCAAACCTTATTGTTATCAAATTCAATAAATTAAATTACAATTAAACATAATTAATTTAACTTCTCTACACCCAATCAACGCTTTACTCTCTAATAGATTCCTTTGATTCTCATTATCCCAAACTTTCCTCATCTCGTGGACAGATCTGGCAGTTGCCAAGTAACAACTGCATTAGCTACAGTCCAGCCTCAAATGTTCAATTGTGGAGAGTGATAAGGATTCTCAGAGTGAAGCTATAACTGTAGGAGAGACCATGAGGCTAAATGTGTAATTTTCTCGAGCGTCGTAGGGACCTATTGGATTTTTGTGATTAGATGGTATAAAGAAAAAAGATTATATGATGTACACCCTTTCATCGGTGGGGGGAGCATCTACAGGTTTTCAAAAATGTAAAAAAAATATATATAGTCACATGGAAATACTCGAGAGCGTCAGATCTCTCATTCAAAAGATTGACCATTCGGACATGACGCATGCTCGTGGCGGCTTTTTAAAAATGCAAGGGAAAAAAATCGCCATTTTGAAATTTTTGAGCGCGACAGATTATTATGCAGGTTTTGAATAACGTTTTGAATTTAGATTATATTTGTTTAGGAATTTCATATAAGTTAATCAGTGCCTTTGGCTATTAAATTATGCAAATGACATTTTTATAAAGCTCGTGCATTCGTAGTTAAAATTATTTAGTAAAAGTTGTCGTATTTCGTAAGATACTCAACATTTTTTCATTCTGATTACTGTATGCTGTCTAATGTAGAACTCCACATTTCCTAAAAATGGCTTTACGCTGTGTCTAATACCCTACGTGTTACAATTAAAAAGGTGAAAATCGTTTTTGCAATTTTTTAAAGAAACTGTTTTATCTCCATAAATATATGTAGTAGCCACGTATAGTTTTATACAGATAATAAGAATAAACCTTATAATTACATATTACAGCCAAAATGTGTTTAAAGCATTACAATTTACAGGTGATCCAAACATTTTGATTTTTTTTAGTGGTTCCCTTTTAGAGATGAGACGGGCTCAGCCCGAGCCCGTAAGCCCGAGCCCGAGCCCGGGCCCGAGACCGATCGGGCTCAAATCTTACGCAAGTCTTCGGGCTCCGGGCGGACTCGGATTCAAGCTAGAAGTTCTGTTTATTTTATTCTTCACAAACTGGAAAATGTAAAAAAAAAAAAAAAAAAAAAAAAAAAAAATTATTCATTTTGAGAGCACTTTTAGTAATGCCATAATCGTCATGATAGGTTATAAATCACAAAATAATCTTGCAAACCTTAGTAGCTTTGACTTTCCATTTTCTAAATAGAACTTTTTTATCATTGGGATGCATATTATGTCATAGTGTTATACAGTAATCCTTCCTCCTTCGTTATATTGGGCCTCATTATATCACTCATTCGGATAATTTTTTTCCCCCGATAGGCGCGTTATAAACAATGGGCTGCACTATAAACATATTATATAAATATATACATGTATACAGAGACACAGATATTATAAATTGTTATAATAACATTTATAGTTATTTAAATTGAGGATTGGTAATAAGAAAATTAATTTGAAAATGAAAACGGTATTTAATTTTACTATTGTGTATGCGTTGCATAGCGTACCACTTTCAATATTGGGCTCGGGCGGGCTCGGGCTCTGATCATACAAAATTTTTCGGGCTCGGGCGAGCTCAGTTCAAAAATGTTTCGGGCCCGGGCGGGCTGGGATTGCCAAAATAGAGCCCGAACTCACCTCTATTCCCTTTTCCCTTTCATGACACAACTTTTCCTAAAAATATGAAATGCAACATGTTCTTTGCACTACCAGAGTTCCAAGATGATTCCTAAAGATCTATTCAAAAGATTTGACAAAATATAAAAAATTGAAAATGTTCACATTATTTTGTCATACATCTGTGTGTATATCTATTCTGTGTCAAATATTGCTAGTATTACATTACATTATTAAGGTTTTAAACTCCTATTTTTCTGAATAAAAATAAATATTTATAATTAAATTAAATGATAAAAATCAAGTTTTTTTTTTTTTTTTTTTTTTTTTTTCAATTTAACTTTTGGTTTTATTTTATATTCAGAATGGGACAATGCTTCCTGATACGTCTCAATGTTTTTTCTTTTTTAAATAAACAGATTTTTTTTTTTCTTTAAGAAAATTACAAGATGGCTTCTAAAGAGATTTTCAAGATATTTCACAAAAATTAAAAAAGCGAATATGTTCACAATATTTTGTCAGCAATCTGTATATATATATATATATATATATATATATATATATATATATATATTTATAACGTAATCAAAAATATTAAAGTGGATGGTTGGTTGGTTCTAGGTTTAAGGCCGATTGACTGCGCTAGTGTCCTTGGCCTGTAGGTGGAATATCCTCCGTCAGTGTCTTTCGAAGGGGTCCTAACCCGTATTTACGCTAGTTTCAGAGAACTCTTAACGGCTAGTTTGATGAACGCGACCAGGGATCGAGTCCGGCACCTCCGACAAGCTTTGAACGCAGAACAGCTCGGCTGCTGGTAGGACAGTACCTTCGAAAGCTTAATGTTGATTTTAAAATACATTTATAAAAATAATTTCAAATTAATAAATATTTACTTGGATGCATTAGAAAATTAAATTTTAAAACCTAAATGTATAAAGGATCAAAACGTCATTGAAAAGAAAACATATAATAATTTATTATATTTATTTAAATGTGGGGAAAAAAGGGAGAGGGACTAGCTAACTAGCTATTTTGAAATATATATTTTAAATTGATAAATTATTAATTGAATTAAATGGCAATTTTAATGTGAAAATATTAATAGTTTATAGAGCAGAAAATTAGAAATTATAATTGATAAATTTAATGCATCTAATTATTTTCTTTAAACATAAAAACTCATCTAAGTAATACAATTTCCTATTTTTACCTTTTTAATAAGATTAAAATGTCATTTGAAATTGCATTTTCAAAAATATTTAATGATTTTTGTTTAATAAACAAATATATGATTTAATTTTAATACTAAAATTAAGTTTAATATTGTATATTGAAGGAATTTTTTCCTTTAAATATTTTTTTTTTCTTGTTCCCTTGAAATTTTCTTATTAATTTTCTCTCCGTTTATGAATTTTATTATTATTATTATTATTTAATTTATTTGTGGTAAGATAGTTTTAAATTTCAGAAAATTATTATTATTTAAATTTGTTTTAAAGTCCAATTTCTAAAAAATATATGTACACATTTTGCATTTTTTAAGATTTATTTTACAGTTAAATAATGTTCTTTTGAGATTTATGTATAATAATTATTAGCACATAGACTAAAAGTATAGTTATATGTAAAATATATATATATATATATTAAGTAACGTTTTTTGTTCTTTAGTTGTGTATCCTTGTGTGTGTCTCTAATTAAGTATGTCGAAATCAATGTAAATATTTGCACATCGAATAATAGCTTTTCTCAAAATTAGAAAAGAGTTTTGTTAGATTATGTGACAAATGTAAACACAAGAAGAATCTACAGAGGATAAGTTGTTTCAATCTAAATTCTACACAGGACATATAATTTAAAAAGCAAATTTTATGCATTGTATATTTAAGAAATTATCTGACATCATTAACAAGAAAAATAATAGTTCAAGCTGTGATGTTTAGAGAATATGTTTTTCAGTTTTGATTAATACTAATGACAACTCTAATTAATATATATATATATATATATATATATATATATATATATATATATATATATAATTTATAATATATACAGGGTGATCAGTTTAAAAGAGTAACCGTTGGTAGTTTTTATTACCCTTAAATATGACGGATGTGACAACTATTCTAACACTAAAATATAATTATTTGAACCTTGTTTAAGCGTGGGAGACAATTTCCAACACTGTTGGTCTGTTACAACTTTATATGTGAGGTAAAACAGAAATGGAGACGCACAATGTTATTTAATCTTGTGGTAATTTTATTTATGAAAAACAAAATTTAATTCAAATTTTTTAAAATATCATTCTTCATTACGTTTACATTATCATTATCATTCTTACACTATCATTTGATTGATTTTTTCCTGAGAGGTCCTGCAAACAGCGATAAATTAAAACAGGTAACTGAAGAAATCTCGTCGTCGTCAATAACACCAACAATGCTGCGAAGTATGTCAAAAAACTTGGTTCAGCGTGTTCATGTTTGCATTCAAAACTTTGGCGAGCATTTTCAAAGTTTTTTGTAAGGAATGATAATGTAAAAGTTTTGAATTAAATTATAATTTTCAAAACTAAAATTATGACACGATTAAGTAACATTGTGCGTCTCCATTTCTGTTTTACCCCATAAATAAAGTTGTAACAGTCCAACAATGTTAGAAATTGTCTCCGATACTTGAACACGGTTCAAACAATTATACTCCAGTGTTAGAATAGTTTCCACATCCATCAAATTTAAGGGTAATAAGAAAAACCAGCGGGTGCTGTTTTAAACTGATCACCCTGTATGTATGTATATATATATATATATATATATATATATATTCTTTAAAAAGTGAAAAACAGACATAATCATTTTACAAATCTGAAATTTAATTTTCAAACTATGTAAGAAAAATAGTTTTCATTAATTTGTTATTGTGTAGAATGTTGTTGATTTTATCTTATTATGAATATATTAAATGATCTGAAAATTGTTCTAAACACGCTTAATTATAATTAATAGATAAAAGTCTTTAAAGGGGTCCCAGATCATTCCGTCGATTCCCAAATACACATTATATCAAGTACCTACGTTATATTTTTTAACTAATCCATATCTTGAAAACACATATATGTTAATGTGATATTACAGACGCAGACTTGCATACAATGTTGCCAAATTTATGTACGTTTTTATGCAATATCTACAACTAAATTTTAACTGTATCGGTTGCCTAATCACTTCAAAGATTAACCGTTTATTATGCATATCAAAAAGCACTCCTCAATGTTATTGCTGATTGTTGCATAAGAAAGGTCTGTAAATTTTGCAACACTGCTTATATAACTGCTAACATTCTAATTAATATTCTGTAAAATTTTTAGTAGTAGCCCAGTTTTCCTACAATACTTTTTTTTTAAAGTAATTTTTACCAAATTTAGTTTTCATTAAATAATATATATGTATATATATACATATTAAAAAAAAGGACTAGTGTAAAAATAAAGGCGTCAGTGGTAATTTTATGAAATACTAGAAATTTGACAGATATGCACTTGTAAATTGAGCTCTCCTTACAAACATGAGTCGTTGACCCAACAGCAGATAATGGTTCTCGCAGTTGGAACTTGGATAGTTGCATTCAGCTCAACTTTTTTTTTTCCTCCGTGGGCATTTTATTTGTTGGGGTATCAGCGGTTGACGTACCGTAATGAACAACGTTATGAGTATAACAATAATTGATGCGTTAAATTTGCATAAAAGGGCTCATTTCTAACATTTGTGTAACTTCACAGAAAATATGTGATTTAGATACACGCAATAAAATATGGTGGAAAATGTTGATTATTCTAAAAAAACATGTATTAAAAATAGCAAATAATAACTATCAGAATGTATTGCCAAAGTAAAATACTGATATGGGCCAATGGTTTGTCAACAATTCGGATACCAATCCAGCTAATGGATATTTATATCCGTTTATCAAAAAAAAGACATTATTTCAATATTTGCCCATATGAATTTTGTTTGTAGGGTTTCTAATAAACACATAGTTAAATGTCGCAAATACAGGGGTGAAATTATTAATGCTTAAATTTACTGATATTAATATAAATAGATGCATTAAAGATATCCATTATGAATCATTCGTTTCATAATTTTATTTGAACATCAATTATCGTCTTACCCATTCTCTCTATCTTATCTTTTCTATGATTAATTTTCAAGAAATTACCAATGAACCAAGAATTCTTATATATTTTGATACATAATATAATTCTGAGTCTTCAAAGCATCAACCTGTAAAATAGTGAAAATATTTTTTTTTTTTTCTTTATAGAAATTAAGAGTTACTATTCATTACATACTTAAATTGAAGGATTATGATAAATATTGCATTTAAATTTATTTCACATATCTTTATTAAACATTTTAAAATTTTCTTAAAAAATGACATATTAAAAACTAAAATATCTTTTAAAAGTTAAATATCAGCAATAAGATGTGGCAAGTTTATTTAAAAGTTATTTAATGAATGTTGAAGTAGTTCCATGCATTCTATGGTTGAAACGTATTTGAATATATTCTTTTTTTAGACGTTTCTACAAATATCTACACTGTTGTTTGTAAAAAATGCAACACCAAGGAGGAATGATATTATCATAATGATATTTATTGGGCACATTTATTATAGTAAGAAGAACAATTGATTAAAATTTCAGAAAATTTGGAGTAACAAGTACTGAGAAAACAGTACATAAAGCAGCGACCTCAGTGAGCAATAACAGCACTTATCTGTCTAGGCATTGAATCAAACAGCGATTGGATGACATGTACGGGTAAAGCACTTCATGAAATTTCAACACGATGCCACAATTCATTGATTGTAGTTGATGGTGAGTGGTGGTCAGTCGCTTTTCAAGCGACAATGTTATTCTGGCTAGTGCGTTCTCCTGATCTTGCACCAATCAAAATGACTGTTTAATCGTTGAAAAGTGACTGGACCTCACCATTCACCAGTAATTACGATCGATGAATTATGGCATCGTGTTGAAATTTTATGAAATGCTTTACCCGTACATGTCATCCAATCGCTGTTTGATTCAAAGCCTAGGCAGATAAGTGGAGTTATTGCCCACAGAGTTCGCTGCTTTATGTACTGTTTTCTCAGTACATTTTACTCCAAATTTACTGAAATTTTAATCAGTTGTTCTTTTTACTATAATGTATGAGCCCAATAAATATCATTATGATATTCGCATTCCTTCAGGGTGCTGCATTTTTTACAAACAGCAGTTTATTAAAACACATACGGAGCAGAAAATAATGGAAACACTTTCTACTTTGAACAGTTTGTGAAATACCTTAAAACTTTCATGAAACATTATCCTAAAACGTCGTTAAAAAATAATAATAATAATAATAAAGGTTTTGTGAAGTCACATTTTGTGAAGCAACAGTTTGTTTTTTTTGTTTACTTTTTTCGTACAAAGTATTTAAACACATGATAATATAAATATGAAATTTAGAAGACATGGAAATTATCAATCCATGAATAGAACTAATATGAATTTAATAAAATAGTAATTTTAAACTGATATTATTCTAATTTTTCTCAAATGTAAACTCCATGAACTAAAAATGTAACTAAATTTAGAAAAGAAATTTAAACGAGAAATTATATTAAGGATTCACGAAAAACACGTAAAGATTCATACAACAACAAATATACAAATAATACATGTTTTTTTCTTCCCATACTTAGTTTAATTTTTGTTCCATAACATGTGTTATTGAAAAATAAAATTATTCATTTCTAAACTTTGGTTTCGTGAGAATAATAAATCTGTCGATCAATAATTTTATAATGGACATCTCATCCAATTTCTATGTCCGTATGTATGTATATTTTTCAAGTAATTCACATAGGAATAAAGGAAGAAATGAGAAGAGAATATTCAATGTATTATTCGAAAGAAAAAAAAAATACATATAAATAACAAAGAATCCAACAGTATTGCCAGATCTGGCAGATTATTTACTTTTTTTTTCAATAATCACCAATAATTTTGAGAAGTGATATTTGACATGTATAATAGAAAAAACTATCAAATTTCGAAGCTATTAGGCAAATTTTACATGCGAAAATTATTGGTGGTTATTAAATAAAAAAATCCGCCATATCTGGCAGCACTTGTACTTAAATATATTTTACATTGATGAATATTGTATAGTGAGTTCCGAAATTAATACTGAAAAACCAAGATTTGTTAAAAATTATTAAAATTAAAATTTTCGATAAAAAATATATACATATAATAATAATAAATAAATAAATCTCGTAAATATATTTTTTTTTAAATTTATAACATTGTATTAAATTTAATTTAGACAGAAACAAAAAAAAAAAAATAAAATAAATAAATAAATAATAAAATAATATTGGTAACTTGCATGAAAACTGTTTGTTAACTTTCATCCCACATTTATTGAAGAAAAATATTAAAATTCAATTGGTATTGAAATATTTTAAATACTTTTAGTACTTTTGAGGAACTTGATAAACTTTAGTGCGTCAAAATATTTTTAAAATAGGTTTTTAATTACATCTACTTAATTTTGCTCCGAATTTTAAACTTCATCGAGTGATAAGTTTGTATTCTCAAGAGGAACATTAATGTTTATTGACTTTTGTTATGGTTCATTAACCATATATGATAGGAAAATAGCTATATAACCCTTTGTATGGGTTTATTTTAATTTAATAAATATGTAATAATAATAATGAAAAAACTCATTTTCAAGTAAAATTTAAAATTATTTAGAATTTAGAAATATATAATTGTTAAGTGTTCAAAAGTATTACCAATGAAAAATCTTAATATATTTATATATAAAAAATTGCATTATTATTATTATTATTATTATTATTTATATAAAATAAAAACATATTTCGAAAATTTCTCGTAATATATTCTATATTTCATATATTTTTTTTTTCAATGTATGCAATTAATAAAATATTACTAACAATTAGACATGATTTAGAATAAAGGCATTTTAAGTAGATAATAATCTCTATTTTTGCAAAAGTGCATGATAATTATATGTAATGGAAGAATAATATTTAGAGAGGTTTTCGGCTTATTTTAAAATTCGAAATTAAACATTTCTTTACAAAATTATATTTCAAAATATCTTTCTATATAAAAATATTTTTTTTATACTTATTTCAGCTTTTACTTTTATTTTATTCTCATTATACTTTTTTTTCATAACTATTATCTATACACTAAAAATAACTTAAATTTTTATATTAAATTTTTGAAAGTCATAAATAAGTTTTTATAAAATTGCAGTTTAATATTGAAACATTTATTAACACTATCAATAGTACAACAAATATATATACAATATATATGCAATCAATATATATATATATAATAATAATAATATATCAATAGTACAAAAATAGTTGCATTTTTCGTCGTCAATTTTACGACATATTTCGTCGTAAATTGCACATTTTTACGGCTATCACAGCTTATTTCTTACTTTGTTCCCTACGTATTCATATATAAAGCTTTCATTGCCATGCTGATTTAGTGGGTAAAGCTTTATTGGTTGAATGTGTTTTTAGGTAAGAACTGCCACCTGAACTGCAGTTATGGTGGTTTGGTTGGGACTTATTTGTAAATTATAATTTGTGGAAAAGGTGGACACATAGAATAGAATTTATATGCATGGAAATATTTGATATGAAATATCAAATATTTAAAATTAAGTACAGCTATAATAAAAAAGGCGTCTCACCCTTTATTTTGGAGGTGTCTCAGACTTTTCCGCAAGCAGTATTTCAAGATGATAATGTACCTTGCTAAACGGCGTCTATGGTTCGCTTATTTTATTCAAATTGTTAAAATTACCTTTCCATTCTCATAAGCACCTATAATTCTTTAAGCAATCACTATTTGTTCGCGTTAACTTAAATCTCTCAAAGAATATCAAATAAAGTCTTCTTTATTAGACCTGAAAATAGTCCTAATCTCAATCCGCTCGAAAAAGTTTAATCTATAAGAAGGCGGGGAGAGAGAGGGGATGATTTGAAATTTGCAGTGAAATCTCTGGAAGAAGTAGAAAAAAGTAGTTTTGATATTTGGCACAGTGAAATTTATAAGATTTACATTTAAACACTGTATATTACTACGCCGTTACGCATTACAGCAGTAATTCCATATACGAGTGGTCTTAATCCAGAAAACATGTTTTTATTAAGTAATTGTTTAGATCTAACAAATAAATTGTTTTATTTCATATATTAAAATATAACTGGTTTATATAATAAATCATAATAGGATACAAAGAATATGTTCATTATATGACGATTAAAAAGAAAGGTGTATATAGAGTTTTAGTAAGAGTGTAATAAAGCGAATTATTAAATCGGAAACGTACATAGTCGGCAGCAAAAGTTTCCGAGCACTAGCAAAAATTCCTATGAAAAAAAAAAAAAAAAAAAAAAAACACTTGATACTGTTTTGGTTAATAAATCCTTGTCGAATCATGGACTTAGACTGACTAAGAACAGGATTCGACAAGGATTTATTTAACAAAGCTGTATTAAGTGTACTTTTTTTTACATAGGAATTTTCGCTAGTCCTCGAATTCTTTCGTTGCCGAATGAAGGTATAATTTCATCTTTTTGGTATCATGCAAACATGACAAATTTATTTGCTTCAACCATTATTTTTGAAATACTTATAAATAAAACAGGTACAAGTCAATTTTTCTTAAGTGCGGAATTTTTGTCACTTAGAATTCATAAACTCTATACTTATACATTTATTTTGCATGACGAATAAACTCTCATAAAACAAATATAATTAACCCCAAAATAAATTCATTTTATTCAAATAAACAAATGATATAAAATAAAGTTGATTATTTCTAAAAAAATTTTCAATTTTAATATTAAGGTGAAGGGTATAGAAAAAAAGAAAGAAAAAGGCAGACAGAAATATAAATAACATATTCTAATAATGTAGGATGTTTTTTTTTTTTTTTTTTTTTCATATTTTTTTATACGAATGATTAAATATATACCATTAATATTTTCCGAAACTATTTCTTTCATACCATGAAATATCATTGTTGTCACGTAAATAAGCCATGAAATAGTCAGGAAAAAATGAGCCGGGTTTATACTCTTGTCAATTATCAGAAAGCAGCTTTCCAATCGCGGTTCAATCTCCGAGATAAAAGCTTTTTCCAGTAATGTCACTTCTAATAGTTTTCAAACGATCCAATGTTTTAGTTTGTCAGATACATTTCCTTGAAATCCCTTCATCTAATAAATGAGTATGTGATTTGTTTTATACCCAGTATTATAACTGTAATAATGTATTTATTTATCGAAGCACTCATGTTATTAACTAAAGGAATAGTGCAAGATAAAATGTTATGATTGTATAAATATATATAGTGTAACACTTTTTGAAAATATTTTGACAAATATATATACACTGGTACTATTGTATTTTTAAAAGCTTTAAAAATTTAAGTACTGAATTTGTTATATTTATGTTATTAAATGTTAATATAATTTCCCTATAATATTTTATTTTAAATGTCAAAGGTATACTGTAGTACTATAATTATGTCATACAATATTATAAATATATAATTCAATATTATAATTTATCAATTAATAAACTTTCTTTTATGTTTGTGAGATATGAGTTGCTCAGTTACGCTAAATTTAAAATTCGTAATCAGTATAAAATTTTTAAGAAAAATAAATATTATCATTACTTATCCGAAGTTTTACAATCATTATTTAGAAATGTGTTTATAATAATATTAATAATAATGCAACACTTTTAATGAATGACGAAATGCTAAGAATCACTTGTTTAAATTCAATTTACGTTCAAATCTTCATTATAGCATCAATGAATGTACCAGATGACGCATAATCCTCAATTTGATGCGAAGTGAAATGTGAGGAAATCTGAAGATGCTGAACTGCTGAAAATGCCCCAAGACAGGAGGCGAAAGGTATGTAATGAATATTAAAAGATGAATAGAACCTAAGTAATTAAATGTATCTTCATCTAAAATTAATTTAAATTGTGTAAACATTGCAAAGTCGTGTTTAAGAAACTTGGCATACTACATTAGACACAGCATACTGGAATCATAATACAAAAATGTTAAATATATGACGAAAAGTGAGCATTTTTAATAAGTAATTTTTAACTACGCGTGCGGAAGGTTTAAAAAGAGAAAATATTTGCATTATTTAATAGCCAAACGTATTGAGTTACTTGTATGAAAGCCCTAAACAAATATCGTGTAAAATCAAAACGTTAAGATAGATTGAATGATGAATCGAATTTCAGTTCCTCTCAAAAGGAATGATAAATTATAAGGGGTTTTACTCAAATTTTTATTTTGATTCAAACATTGTCCAATGATAATACTTTGTTTGCTAATTGTAAATAGAAAATGGCAAATCCCATTACAATCTTCTTTTTTTTTTTTTTTGCAAAGAACTGAAATTCTATTCAGTCTATAACTCATAACTTTTGAATTCACATGATAATGTTTGGCGTTTTCATAGATGTAGCGCAATTCTTTGGCTGTTAAATTGTGGAAATGAAACTTTTTAAAAGCTTGCGCATGAGTAGTTGAAAACCACTAACAAGGAAACATTCAAATGTTTCGTCTTCAAAAAATATTGAAAAAAAATATATATATGTGATTCTACTCTTCATAAAACATCAGGAAGTGAAAAAATTATGGGTGAAATGAATTACAGCGACCACAAAAAATTATCAAAATTAGCCATATTTCGTGATTTAGCGCTGTTAGATGTTCAGTTCGCTAGAATCGAGATTGCCGTGTACGAACAGAACCGTGTTTTGTTTCTCCGCCAAATACTCAAAATCAATCGCCTAACAACGGTAAATCGCCAAATATGCTTAATTTTTATAATTTTTTGTGATCGCTGTAATTCATTTCAGCCGAATATTTTTTTTTTTTTTTTTACTTTCTGGTGTTTTAGGATGAGTGGAATCACAAATATTTTTTTTATTCAATTATTTTTTGAAGACGGCACCTTTTGAATGTTTATATGTCAGTAAATAGTTAGCTCATATTTGTCAGATATTTGAAATGTTCGCATTCTGATCGCAGTATGCTGTGATTAATGTAGGACTCTAATTTCCTTTTAAATGTCTTTGCATTTTCTCTAAAACCCTACATAATTAAAAAAGTGGTATTTTTTATTGCAATTTTTTAATGAAACCGTTATTTCTCAATGAATATATGTGGTAGCATCATAAAAGTTATACAAATAATTATAATAATCCTGGTATCCGCATGCTACAGCAAAAGTGCATTTCAAGCATTAATTTTTACAGGGTGATTCAAAACATTTTTATTTTTGCTTAATTTTTTTCTGCTTCCCTTACTTGTTCAGTACAAAACTTTTACGGAAATAAATGTGGTATAACATGCTTTTTATACTACAAAAGTTTCAAGATAATTCCCCATGTATTTTTAACAAAATACCTAATCTGAAGTTGTCCAAATGATATTGTTGACAGATTGATTGACAGATAGTGTACTATCTGCAATTATGCGCCAACTTCAGTCATTGCACCCCCATGTTCATGCTTCTACCAAACTTTAAAACTTTGCATTTCCCATCGAAACCTGTGTATATATGTCAATTTGTGGTCAATTTGCATTACTCCTTCTTGGTGTGCCGTTTTCTTTTTCCTAGAGTATATTATTGTCGTCTTAGAACTCCCGATTTCAAAAGTAATTTTACATGTGTTTATAGCTATACATTATTGTGTTAAATATCATGTATTGAATTCGCTATTCTTTAAATTATTTTAATAAAATGATTTTATTGAACTTTCATTTATATTGTTTAATAATCAACAAATACTCTGAAAGTTATGGAAAATTACTATGCGTCTTAATGAATCATAAAAAATACATTCACATTTTTAGAGTAACGTTTAGAGTTAAACTCTTAATCAGTTACGTCCACAAGATTTAGTCTTGTACGAAGTATTATTTTGATTTTCATCTCTAAAGTTTTTAGAATTAAAAATAAAAAGAAGCTTTAGGAATTCTTTAAAATAATTTAATATTATTTTTATTATGTCTTAGAAGATTCATCACATGTAAAATGTATACCTTGTAGTTGTATCATATTATCTTCTATCAGTAATAACAGAGAAAATTATAATAGTTTAAGATTACACGAAACATTTTTTAAAAACTCAAAATTATTTAATAAATTTTCTTAGGATAACAAGAATTTTTCCAACTATGTTTTAATTAATCTTATGGGAGAAGTATTAGTTCGTTTAATTCTTTAGTGCATACTTTAACAAAACTTTCAAAAATCCAACTTTATCAAACGATCTATAACTAAAACTATTTCATAAGAGAGATAAGTTTATATTTTAATGTCAAAGGTTAAATAAAATTTTGAAAAGTTCCTTTTATTATTATTATTATTATTATTATTATTATTATTATTATTATTATTAATTTATTTATTTTTCTAGAATTTTAATATACGAAATTAAAACTGTTTCGATTGTTATATTAATCATTAATGACATGATTTTATTTTTATTTATTTTTTTATGTTTTTAAACCCTTTCGATGTAAATATCCAATGAAAGAAAATATTTTTTTCCTGAACCATAAGGGCGTTATTTTATTTGATTCTATTTTTACAATGGTAATTTATGGCATTGTTACAACGGGAATTCGTTTTATATCGCGTCTATAAACAGTGCGGTCAATTTTAAATGTCTACGTACTCAAAATTTTATTCACTAAAATATAAACTGTATAAGCAAATAGAAATATAATTATTCACAACCAAACTTTTTTATGAAGCATTCAAATTATAACCAGAATCCAAATTATAAATTTAAACATCAAAGAAATATATTAATATTACTTTAATAGTTAAATTTCTTATATTTTTAATATATATATATATATATATATATATATATATATATATATATATATATATATATATATATATTATGTATTTATATATTTCTAAGAAATGGTATATCTCACATTTATAAAACAATATTATTCCACGTTAATCACCATTTATTAACAGTCTCAATATTCTGAAAAATATAATTAATATTCAAACTTTGTAAAACTACAGAAGCAACATCTAGCATAAAAGATTTTTATGTAGCATTCTAAACCAATAAAAGAATTTATATAGTACAATTAAATAAATAAAGTATAAAAAGTATTCCTTTAAATTTTTAATTTCTAATGTTTTATATATTTATTAACATTTCGTTTATATATATATATATATATATATATTTTTTTTCATGTAATTATACCAAGAACACCCGCATTATTACACATTTTAATTTCTTAAACTTCTTACTGACTTTGTAGTCAAAAACAAAGTGTAATAGAGAAAAGTTATAAATTTTGAAAACAAAACTTAATCTATTATAGAAAATTTATTATATATTAATGGAAGTTTAGAGAAATTGACAGAATCAGGCAACGCCTATAAATAATAATTTATTCATAACATAAATTAATTTTCGCTGTGTTTATGCGTCACGAAAACACTCGATTTCTGTAATGTACTATTATCATGTAAAACTAAAGTATATATTACATATAATAATTATACGCCTACCTATATAAAGAAAATATATGTAGCGTGATATTTTTATTTTGGTTAATTTATTCATAAAATTTGATAATATATACTATTTAAAATAATAATAATTTTTTTTTTATTAGATATTTATAACTTATGTTTAGGAAGAAAAAAATATTATGAAAAAAAAAATGTACAAAACGATATTTTTAAGTACAGTATCTTAAAATGTATTTTCGGCTATTTATTTAAACGAGCAACTATTTATATATATATTCTTTCTTAAGAAATAATGAGGTACTATAATTTGCCACGTTTATCTTTACAAATTTATTGCTATTTAATTTTATATTTATTATTTGTCACATTCTAAAAAATACCTACGTTTTTTTTTTTTTTTTTTTTTTTTTTTTAGTTTCTTGATTACACGTTGACATATATCTCAAATAAAACGTTATTTTTAATTATTTATTTCAAATAAAATCTAACTAAAATCATTTTATTATTATTATTACTATTATTATTATTATTATTACTGTGTTTAAACATATGCGTTTACGTTGGTTTAAGTTGGTTGGTTTACTGAATGAAATTATTTTAAATTTTGGAGAAAACCAGAAGAAAGCGAGCGCCCGTATGAGGATTTTTTCGCCACCAGATGGTAATACTAGACTCTGTTTATAAACTTTTCTGATTTTAGTTTTTCTCCGGTGACTGAAAGGGGTTGCTTGTTTTCTAAGTGTTTTAATCATGTGGTTTAAGTAAACCATTAAAGAAATCTGTTTTATTCGTCATGTGAACCATTTATAATGTTTTATTACGGGCTAAAGTTGAATGCCCATATTCTACATTTATAATCTATTTGTGTAATTTTGTGTCAAGTAATGTATTCAATATTGGAAAACGTTTACATGTTTTTGTTTTGTGTGACAGTGATGATTATTCATATATGTTCCCGGATGCTGAATTCTGGAGGATGGGTAAGTGCCAATTCATTATTCATATCCAATTTAATACTAAATGCTAATTTTTAATGTCGTACGTATTCTTTAATGAAGTGTTAAAAAATAGTCTATTAGAGTCAGAATCGGATTTGGCTTCTAGCCACCATTCTTAATACTGTAACATTAATCTTTTAGGCTATTAGCCACCCAAATGTTATTTAACAAACAAACGAACAAAAAAGCTTTCCTTTTCCTTTTTGTACAATCTTATATATTTTTTTTAAACATATGATACTGTGAAAATAAATAAATAAATAAATAAAAGTCGTAGATTTATATAGGTAGATTTTATACTTTTATGGGTAACACGTAGTATTATTGGTATAAAATGTAGAGTAAATATTCAAACCGTGTTTTCTGCTTCAGATATAATTTTTCAAGCACGAATAATAATAAATAAATAAATAAATGATTAAAGTTAAAGCCAATTATTGTTCGCTTCGATGTATTAATAGATTTTAGGAAAATATGTAGAAATACTATTTGTATGTTATGTTTAAAGAAAAATCACTAACATTTTTTTTTTTGAGAAAACGTGATTTAAATGCTTGCTGTTCGCTCCTTTTTTTTTTTTTTTTTTTTTTAGGACTGAGGACTATTAGTTTCAATCTGGTATTTATGTAGACCGGTTTTCTGTATACCAAAATAAATTAGAAAAATCATTCCTATCCTTACAAACTCGGTACCAAATGAAATTGGTGATTTTTCTGAATCCAAGATTGCAAACAGTTTTTCGACACGACAATTATATTTTTTTAAATTAACTAAAGTATAAAATGTAAGTTGCAACACTTACATTTTAGTCATTTTAAAAAGTACGTGGCTCGTTACAAATATGGCACCAGATGAAATTGTCGTTTTTTCTGAATCCAAGGATGCAAACAGTTTTTCGACACGACAATTAAATATTTTAAAATTAACTAAAGCATGAAAATTATGTAGCAAAGCTTTATTTTAATTCCTTTCAAACATTTTAAAAAGTACGTGGTGCAGTTTTACGGTCAAAAATTAAGATAAAAAAAAAATAAATAAACAAAATCAAATTAAAAATTTGACAGATTGAAATTAATTATCCTCTTACTAAACTAATTTTTGTCTTTGACAGAACATTATTTTTATTTTTATTTTATTTTTTTATTTTTATTTTTATTTTTTTATTTCTATTTATTTCTAGATTTGTGATGGATTTTTTAATATTTTTTTTATATGTTTTTTAAATTCAAATGTGTACTTTCCCAAGTGTCAAATTTCTTTAGACATTAAGACATTTTGTATGTTTTTATATGTAGCTCATTTTCTTTATGTTGAATAAGTAAAAAATGTGCACAAATGTCGTTTTCAAGAAGTATGTAAAATTGTTATATTACTATGAAAGTAGCGAGTACATAATAAACAGCAGAACATAATGCTAAAATTTGTTCGGTTGCAACAGCAGCGCGAAATTGAAGCGGTTGGGAAGACAAAAAACGAACTTTACAGATTTACGAATAAATAAAGAAAGGTATGTTGCCAAATTACGCATTTACAATACGGTATAAGTACTAAGTAAAAGAAACCTAACAAATTGAAAATTATATGTAACAGCATATATGTATATGCATATAATATAGTCGATTATATATTACCTGGAACAAGATTCAATTTTGTTCCTAAACACTGATGGCGAAAATCTGAAAACAATATAATTTTAAAAAACGAAAAAGGATTAAAAGACCGATGTAATTACAGGAAAAATATAAAAAGGAGAAGAAAATGAATCCCAATCAGGCGAATCAATATAGCAACTCAATGGAAAAACATTGAGGTGAGGGGGGGTGCATAAGTCAAGAATGTGTCATCCTAGCAGTGTTTGCAGATATGCGGACATTTTTATTCAGTATCCACCCCTAAATTTTAATTGAAACAGGTTTCTGATCACCGAGAATGATAATCGTCTACTATGTATATCAAATATCACTTCTTAAAGTTATTGGTTATTATTGAATAAAAAAAATGTCTACAATTCTGTCAACAGTGCATAATAGGATGAGAGACAATTTTGGATTGGTTGAAGAAGAAAAAGAGTTGAAATTTACTGAATATTAATGGATTTTTACAAGAAGAGAAAAAAATGAAAAAGAAGTGGGAATAATGTTCGAAAAAAGAATAGTGGTTAAAAAAGCAAAATTGAGGGCCATACATGAGTAGAAAAAAAAAAAAAAAATAAAAAAATAAAAATAAAACTTTTAATGGAGAGAAAAATTGTGTGAGTAAAAATTTTACTGATAATTAGTGCTGCCACCTGTAGAGTATAATTGTCTTAAAAAGTAATATAACTTAGACGAGTATCTGAGACCCAATTTATTAAGGTGTTGATGCTATAAGATTTGCCATAAGTATTGGAGTTAAATTTATTAAAATTTCTGATGTTACAAAGTTTAGTGTTAGAGTTAAGGATATTACAAACACTCACACATGTATATATATTTCAAAAATATTAACATTTTTTCATGCTTAAAAGGATTTTTTGATCAAGAGTATTAGAATTCTCGGGAGAGTTATGAATTTTATAAGTAGAAGAACCTGTCAAAGAAAGGTTTCCAATCTGGTGGCTGTTGGATTTAATCTTGTTGGAAAGCTATGAATAGAGGAGGTTTTGGTTCTATTTTTTTTTTTTTTTTTTTATTCATTTATTGTTAAAATTGTTATGTTTAATATTTTTTGGATTTCGATCACTGCCGCCGTAATTAGTGGTTCATGTGCATCCTCATTTTAGTTCATTAACATCCACATTTTGGTTCATTGACCTCCTCATTCTAAAATATAAAAAAGTGAAATTTAAATAAAATAATTTTTTTGGACGACATGAATTAATGCCTGTCACATATATTTAACATTGGTATCTCCATATTTTAACAAATTATAACTACATGGAAAACTGAGAGAAAAATATAAGCCGTGCAGTTTTCCGAGACTATCCATAAAACTCAAAAAAAAAAAAAAAAAAAGGACGTTACCAATGATAAAAATGACGTTGATGCCAGTTAATACTATGTAGATAATCCTCTAATCAACATTCAACTTCACTTATATAAACTAGACATTATTACTAATCGGTTGGCACCAACCGCATATTTACAAGACGATTTTCTGCAAAATTAGTTGTGAATGCCTTTTTTTTTTTTTTTAGAATATGAAAGCTTTGACTATGATACTAATTAAAATTCTAACCTTTATAATTTCTTGTAGAATTCATTCCTATCTCTTATTGCGTGTCTAACAGGACAACCTATATAAATATCATATGAGACAAAATTTATCTGCTCGTATTCCTCACAGTAAAACATTGCACTTATACTAACTATATAAGCCTGAGAGGAATGAAAAAAAAAAAAAAAAAAAAAGAAATACGGATATTTTGGTACTTAAAATAGCATGGCCTGCCATAAATTTAGAATGTAATTATTGCCTAAATTCCAGGAATACCTAGAATAGCCTTTTCATTCTTAAAACATAGTAGTTTTTATAAATACGCATGACTAAAAATCGAATGACTATATCTAGTATATCGTATAACACTACTGAATGCGTAAACTATTTCTAAAAATCAACGTCCAAATATTTTACACAATACTAGCAACTTTTAGACCATCAATAACTCCTGGTCCTTGACACAACGCATTACTGCATTGAAAACCGAGCTACATATTCGAATACCAACAAGCACTATTCATTTAAATAAGTATTTGCGTGTCTTAAATGAAATAATAATCATTGCCATATGTCTTCTGGACAGACTAATTTGTATATCATTTGAGCACTACTCGAATGACTAATGTCCAATCTCCGTTCTACTTTTTTTTTTTTTTTTTCAAAATCTTTTAAGACTCTTCTATCTAATAAATCATTTATACAATATATTTTGGATCCAAAAATGGCAGTTTGCATACATTTTTTAAATAGAAATTATAAAATATATATTGCCTCAATATATATATATGTGTGTGTGTGTGTGTGTGCATCTGTATATATTATAAATAAAAAATGCTATTAAAGGTTAAAAGTAAAAATTGATAAAATGAAAAGTATAAAAACAACAAATATATAGATAATCAATGTGTACAAAAAATGCAGCAAATAGATGATATGCATACATGGTTATAATATAAATATTTTGAAATTTAAAATAATGAGAAAACTTAAAAAAGGAACAATACAGAAAGTATCAATTAAACTAAAAAACATTAAATCTATCATCAGGGGAGCATCAGTGCAGGGTGGAATCTGTAAGATGTTGCAACAGCTACTAGCAAGAAGAAAATGTAGCTTACCTCCCTAAATCTTAACAGGAGAAATAAGAACGCAACCGCTGCGATTCTGAATATATATATATAGATAGATAGATAGATAGATAGATAAGTAGTAGACATAAAGTAACTATACAATATTATGTACAAATATAAACACATATTTAGAGATTGTAGAAACCACTTACCAAAAAAGATAACTATCACGAGTAAAAAACATAAACTCGGAGACACACAAAAGAAAAATATTCACAATGTCTTAAGAGTTACGGAGAACAGATATAATATAAGACGTAGGAATGTTGTATAGATAAAAATGGAAAAATGAATCACAAATGATGTATTAAGTTTCATTGTGTAACAAAGTTTTTTCGATACAAATTTTCATGAGTGAATGACCCGTTACCGTAAATACTTTATTTTTGAAAGCGGATAAGGAAAAGCTCATTTAATCACCGATATCTTTAAGAATTTCATAATATTCAACTTTTTTTTTTTTTTTTTTTTTTTTTTAATAAGGTGCTTTATAAAGTTGATTATTAAACTATGTCAAAGATTTTTGGCTACAGTTCGCGCATGCACAGTAATAAACTATTTACTACAGTTGTGAAAATCTCTTAGTATTAAATGTATTTGTTTTATACTATAGTATAATGCTTTAGGCATATTTTGTCAAGTTTTCTGAATGCTTCATGAAATTTAGAGAAAAACATTTAGAGTTATAAAGCAAATATTTTTGCGTTTTCAAAAAAAAAAAAAAAAAAAAAAAAAAAAAAAAAAAAAAATATTCACAGCTCTTTAAATATTTGAGATATCCTCACAAAATTCTACACATAGAAAATGTAACATTTATAACCATATCTAAAATTTGCATATGACTCGGAAGACTTCCAGATACAGAGTAATGACATTTTTTTTTTTTCATTTTATTGGATTTGTTGCTCATTCCCTAAGGACTTTTGTGACAAAATCTTTGCTGAAAAGTATGACGAAAGACATGTTTTCCTTATTCCCAAAATTCAAGAAGACTTTTTTTTCCAGGGTATTTAACAAACGTAAAGAAATGAATGTATTTCCATTATTTTGTCCATCAATTGTATGTACTCGCTAGACGTTATCAGAAGAGACTCTGTCAATAAATTTTCTTGAAATATATCTTGACAGGCTTCCAAATTTGCCTTTGCTTTATGATATGCAATCGTTGCTGTTCTGTTAGCAGCTAAACCGCACCAAATCATCACAGAACCATCAAAAAACTGACGCTTTGAAAGACAAAAAAAGAGGGTTCATTCCGATGATCATGTCTAGATAGCAACTAACACCGACCAGCTTATCGGTATTAAAAAATTTCATCTGAAACATTTTGACGTTTTTCCTTCAAACCAACACACTTCTTTACATATGCAAAAGTGCCGTTTCCTGTCTCTTACTTAGAGGTGATGTTTGAGAAGTTTATCTTTTTTAGTTACTCGCCTAAAAACAGCTCTCAAACGTCAAAGAGTTAGTGCAAAAAGACTACCTATGCATTTCTATTAAGCGTTATTATCACTATTTTTTTTTTTTTTTTTTTTTTTTAAGTTTTTAACAAAAAATTGCCCTTTCTAAAGAAATTAAGCTAAATGTTTAAAACTCAGAATTTTACCTTCTTCAAGCCGGATTTATATCCTGCCTGTTCTCATTTTTACTATTACTTAAATTCCCGTAAGCCGGTATGTGTTGTTTGAGCATCTCAGCAGACAATAAGAAAATACCGCAGATTGTATTAAAATTTGAGTAAAAGTTATAAAAGTGAGCATGGCCTTCTAATTTTTCACAGGTTATGTATAAAACACACACTGTTATATATAACTAGACTAGACCTCCTTAACTAGATGCCTGTCGCGTAGCTCGGAAACATAGCAACAGTTGAAGCGGTAGACAGCGCCACCTGGTACAGATTGAACGTTTTTTTATTTAACTGCCACCAACAACTTTAAGAAGTGATATATGATTTATATAATCGACGTTTCTTCGATTCAATTCGCTTTTTATGTATATAATATTCCTCTTTTAAAATTTCCTGGTGGTTTTTGAATAAAAAAAGTCGCGCAGTCTGCACGAGGTGGCGCTGTCTACCATTTCAACTGTTGCCAAGTTTTCGAGCAACGCGAAAGGCATCTAGTTTAGGAGACTGTAATCCAATAGACAACTAAATTACATCCAGTGATCCATAAAAGGTTCAAGATATCTTAAAAGTGTCCATTAAAAGTCCTAGATATCCTGAACTAATTATAGATATATATTAAAGATTTAAATTTTGACGAAAAATTTAGATGTGCATTTTTCAGTATCTAATAAATGTAACATGTTAGATCAAAACAAGATTTAGATATTTTCAATATATGTTAGATTTTATTTGGAGATCTATTGAATAAGCAACAGACTTCTAATGGACATAAAAAAGAGTGACATTTGTCGGGCTAATAGTTATCTGTAGGATGTTTATAGAAGTTTAATGGATCTTTTTTTAAAAACTTTTATAGATGTCTTATGGATGAAAGTGGCTGTGTGGGATAATTTTTGCCTTATGTTTAAATTTGCATAAAATTCAAATAAGCGGCTGGGAAATTAATGACTTTTACGGATGGCCTTAATGTTTTCTTTTTCTTTTTTTTCTTTTCTTTTTTCAGTAGTGTATTGTCTGAACGTTAATTTCGGGCCCCAACAGAAGCCGAAAACTTCTGCTCGCAAATCTGGCAGATAAAAGGTGTTGAGTTCGATCCTCGGACACATTAGTCGAGCGAGCGGTTGGACGTTTTGTGTGGGTTTATCTGAAACTCGATAAATACGAATTTATTACCCCTTAGAAATGCCTCTACAAAGTCCACAACTTAAGGCACAGTTTCTCTTTGTAGTAATTAGGCATCAACGCTAACATTATGAATTTAAAAAAATGTTTTATGTTCTTCAGCAATTATTGCATATTTGTTATTTTTATTCTATTTCCACAATTTTGTTACCGTAAATTAAAATAGCGTTTATAAATTTATTTAATAACTGTATATATCTAAATAATTTAAGTTGGATTTATTTTACCATTTTATGAAATAATCCTTTATAAATCGATAGAGTTTTTTTTTTTTTTTTTTTTTTTTTTTTTTTTTTTTAATATTTTGTGAAATCTACGTTGCTTTTATAATCTCAAGTTATAAAAATATTTCTTTAATGCGTATATTCTCAGTAGATATGTCAATATTTCATTTTAAACCTTTTCATAGCAACAAAAATCATTCTGTTCTTAAGAACGTGTTATTGATTTTTTATTCCGTAGAGCTTTTGGTTTGAAATATTTTTGTTTCCTATAACATAACAAACCACGTCACGAAAACCATGAAGAAGATCGCCTATTCAAAAATTGCCTTGGGATTTTCTTTATGAATTTCTTTATAGATATCCCTTTATTTCTTTTTTAAATATACGTGTAACTTCTTTCATTACGGACTTATTTAATAAACGTGTATTACAAAATTTTATTCTACAGGGTTAGTAATGATGTGCTGCAGTTTTAAATAGAAAATAAAAAATAGTTGAAATAAAATTTTAAATTAGTATAAAATAAATCGAAATTGAAATTTCTTTTATAAAAAAAAAAAAATAAATAAAATAATAAAAATATAAATGTTTACACTGTGTCGATTCGATATCAATTGAATTTTCGACAAATTTAGAGCTAACATACGTATAAATAAAGCATTTTGTATGTATAATATAGATGTACTCTGTGTATATAATGTAAATGCGCACACGTTCTATGGAGAAATATCTAAGAGTCCTTTCCGAAATTGCATGTTTTATCTATTAATCAATAAAATACTTGATGGATTCTCTTTGAACTTAAGAATTGTAAAGAGAATTTTGTTCTGCGTATATTTAAACAAAGGTTCCGAAGTCAAAAATGGAGCCAATAAAAGACTAAATAAGTAAACATTTTGGATCACACTGTACGAAATATTTTATAATCTATAGTGATAGGAAGATTGCTGATATATTGATGATGTGAGTTGTTTTGACCGCACCTCTAGTGACACTGCTCTGCTTGTAAATTGTCACCAAACACATTTTTACAAATTCTTATGTAGAACGATCTCCTGAATCCGAATATGATGCTCACTTTATCCTATTACCCATAATTTTTTGGGACGTCCCCTATTTTTATCACTTTTTAGTAATTTTATGGGTATAAATTTGATTTGCAGGGGGGGGGGGATTATTTTAATTGTCAAATAACTCCTGAGGGGCTGCAATGTTGGAAATTTTAAATACATGCAAATATGCAGAAACGGGAAAAAATAGGGGGAATTTGCCACTGAAATTTTATGTTACATTTATTACATTTTATTAATCAATTATTATTATAATTTATTATACATTATGTGTTTTGTTTTCTCTCTGAAAATGGAAAGGGAAAATTTTCTCAAATTGAACCATTTTTTACTCAATCGACATGTTGAAATACAACTTCTCAAGTTCAGAGGAATCCCTTCAAATCATTGAGCTGCTATAAGCGGCTCAAATTTGAGTCAACTGAAATAAGTTATTTTTAAGAGAAATCGGGCCAAATTTGAGTGAACTTGTTTTATGCTAGAAAAAATATCAGATTCCCTCTGCCGAAATCGAACGCGGTTTCCTTTTGACGGCAGACGAACGCGCTACCACTACGCTACGATTTCATACAAAAAATGTTCGTATAGCCGTTATCAAACATTTTCAAAGGGAGAAAATATTATTTATCAATTTTTACTCGTTTTACACATAACATAAAGCTATGGGTAAACTTCCATAAAATATCACTAATGATTTAAAATTGAGGAACAATTCTTGAAAACAGAAACTCTATGACAAGCAATCATTATAGAAGCTTGCAAATTAATTCTGTATAATTTAGTTCGTTTAGAAAAATAAATTATTCTACGTAATATTTCAGAATTTTTTTAATAACTATGAGTTCAAAAAACAGTATGTACTAGTTTGATTATATATATTATTCCCTATGTCGATTTTAATTACAATTAAAACATTGTGACACATTTTTGAACGATTTACATGCATTTTAATAAATTAGTTTCAATGACTATAAACATTAAATAACTTTAGACATAAATAAACTTCTACATTATATACATACATTGTTATTTTTGTTTACACTTCATATATTTCATTAAGAAACAGTTTTTAAAAAGAAATTCACTGCTCATTTTTAGTTTTTTATGACTAACACTCGGGATGTGATAACTCTACTATTTTCTGTCAGTTGTATATAACGCATTTGTTATACTTATTTTTTTTTTTTAAATGTATCTTTGGTAGTTTACATTTACTTTTCTTACTATCGAAAGTCTTCAACATATGTTTAAAACAACATATAAATTAATTAATTATATGTATCTAAAAAATATATTTTTCACGATAGATAGCACCATCAGTACGCAATTTTGTTGAGCCATATAAAAATTTATCGAAATTCGTTCAGAAAGGAGCTGACAGTTTAACGATCAATTTGATGGAAAAGATTTTTGATCAGAAAATACTGATTTTACCCAAATCTGATTTTTTTCATGGCAAATCCTCTCAAATTATGGCTAAAAGTATTCGTTCGTTTTTGAGTAAGCAAATTCGGTCACACATTTTAAGAGTTGTTTTTAAGTGTCAAAACAATAATTTCCCATTCTCCAAATCAAATTCATGTCCATAAATTACCGAACAGTGATAAAAGTTGGGGGAGGTGGTGGCGTCCCTAATAAATGGTGGGCGGTTGGCCGAAATGAGGTTCATATTCGCATTCAAGATGTCGTTTAACACAAAAAAAAAAAAAAAAAAAAAAAAAAAAATGGTGTCAAGTCTCGATTTTTTTTCCATCGCAGTGTAATTTTAATAGCCTTTTTTTTATTTCTTTCCAAGGTGTCTATTTTAGACTTTGATACAGAAAGAGTATTTAATGAATGGTTTTATATAGGTGATATAAATTATGTTTAGAGTGTATTGGTTATAATAACATTTCGCTCCCGCTTGTTTTTAAGTTAAAAATATTTCGTTATATAAGAGAAAGAAAAACTGTCTTTTTTTTATATAACATACAAAGTAATAAATGGTTTTTAACTATTTATTACACAAAACACGAGTAAGAATAATCATAATTAAAACCTAAAAAGCCTTACTTTTCGTCTTGAAAATTCGCCTTAGTTAACTTGCGGGAGCTCCCCCCCCCCCTCCTCCACTTCTTCAGAGGCAGTTCTGTAGCGGCTTGCATCTTTCTGTCGAACTTGTTTATATCTGTTCCAAAATTGAGACCCCAGTTACGGTTAATATCTTGTGCTGGGTCGTCGTCATGACAAGAAAACGGGTTAGACAAAATTTCTATAGTTTCGCGATTCGAGCGTAAGCTACGTTATTGTAGTTTGCTAATTTGCGAACATCCTGAAATTTAATATCGATGATCTCATTTGCGTTCGTCTTAGTGAGCGCAGTAATAATTTTACCATATTTGATGTCGGTGGCATGTTCATTTATTCTACTTTTTATTTAACGTTTGGTTGTACCAATATAATATCCATTATTTTTATTTTCTTTTATGAAAGGGAGTTTATAAATACCAGAGGTTTCGATTGTGTCAATTTTGCCTTTCATTTCTTATAGTTTGGTAAATATTTTTGTTGGGTTTGATTGGGATATTTATATTTACTAGTATCGCCCAGTGGTCGAAATTCAATTTTTTTTTTTTTTTGCAAAGCAAATTTATTGCCTTGTCCTAATCGGAATTAAATTGCAACACAGCTGCGGCAATTGTTTGCCGATATGCACTCTAACTGAATCATCAGAGTTTTACTTAATATATTTCTATCTGTAGATGTTGAGCCTTTCCTGAAATGAGAGAAAATCGCAACGTGAAAACGCCCCTTGTTGGGTGATACAGCAAAAAGCTAATCGGTACCATGTCAAACCCTGTTCCAACCAAATATCAAGTCCGGTTAAATTAATTCCATTGATTCATAAAGTACAGTGTTTGAACTAAAAAAGAAAAATATTTTGCAAAAATGGTCGAATTGAGTTCGGGAAATTTGAAAACGTGTAACTTTATCGAAAACCGAAAATCTAAAAATTTTTCTGAAGCTTATACTTTCTTCTTATATATGCAGAGTAAAGAATATTGAATCCACCTTTTAAAAAATAAGTAGTCAATTTCAGTTAATTGAAATGCAAGGAAATCTCAAAACGTGTAAATTCATCGAAAACCGGAAATCAACAGTTTTTCCGTATCTTCTACTTGCTTCTTATACACGCAAAAGCAAGCAATAAATCCATTTTTTTTTTAAATAACAAGTCAATTTCAGCTAATTGAAACGTAAGGAAAGCTCAAAACCTGTAAATTCAGCGAAAAACGGAAATCGAATTTTTTTCCGTATACTTTCTTCTTATACATGCAGCAGTTAATAATAAATCAACTTTTTTAAAAATAAGTAGTCGATTTAAGTTAATTGAATTGCAAGGAAATCTCAAAACGTGTAATTTTACTGAAAACCGGAAATCAAAAGTTTTTCCATAATTCTACTTTTTTGTTACTGATTAAAAAGATACACGCAAGCGAAGTGTGACGTCACTGACCGTTGTTGGGGATAATTAAAAGATTTTTTATGCTAATCGCCATTGAATTTTTTGTAAAAAAAAAAAAAAAAAAAAAAAAAAATATTAAAAATTGAGAAAAATTATTTCCCGATTTTAATCCCCATATTTGGATATAATTATAAATTAATTATCGTGCACATGTGGTAGATTAAGTTATCTTACTGTCAGATTGACAAAAATTCTATTTTAAATTTTAAAAACATGTCGTTCTTGGCGTTGATTGTATTTGGCGATCAAAAACGTAATACGAAAATATGCATACCAGATGTATATTTTCGTAATATCTGTTGTATGAAATATCGTTTCATGTTATTGATTGCTCTCTTAATACACTTTATGATTCGTTATTGTTTGAGTTGTAGCTTTTAATTTTAGGGTGCATAACGTTACTTTTTGTAAATTCTGTATGGTTTATACTTTTTGTAAATATCTGTATTGTTTATGTTACTTTATTTGTTCGTGTAACTCTTTTTTTTTTTTTTTTCGCGGCAACATTAGTTCTATCTTTGTAATTTGCTAGTTTGTGACCTTGTAATAGTTTAGTTTCTGTTTAATGCTCGCTATTCTCAGAGTTATTTTCGGCGGCTCCGGTCGGCGGGTTTGTGGATGGGTTCCTTCACTCCCACCTCCTCCCAGGCTTCGGCCGCCATAAACCTTCGGGTTGGTGGGAGGTTGGGTTGTCTTGCTCTCTTAATATACGTTGTTAAAATAACCATGATTTTTGAAAGGAATTAAATATGTTCGCCAGATAATTTGGCGATTTTTTTTTTTTTCCGACAAAAACGACATATATCAAATATCTTCCACTGCAACATATTAGTATCTTATATCAGATACTTTATTTAGACATTTGAAAGCAAATTTAACTTCAAATTACGATAAAATATTTACCATTTTCCTTTTATTTAGTATATTAGTTTGATATTTAATGTGTAAATATCACCCTTTGAAATGAGATGTTTATGTTTACAATCGAAACTGGAAGCTTGCAATTTTTTTTTTCTACAGTTATTTAATTTTAAATTAAAATTTTATCAATTTTATAGCAAAATTAACTCAATCTAACACATGTAGACAGTAACTTATATATAACTATACCCAAATTTGGGAATTAAAATCGGGAGATAATTTCCGTTTTTTTTTTTATAATTATTTTACGAAAAAATTCCAATGGACGATTAACATTGAAAATCGTTTTCGTGGCTCCACGGACTGCCAGTGATGTCATCACTTTGTTTGCGTATAGTGATGCTGTATTATACAAATTACTGTGTCTATGATTTCATTTGAGTTTTATGAAATTACCAGCTTTAACAACTTTCCACTTTTAGGTATTTTTTAATGTAAAAAAATACGCGAATGAAAGGAAAAATGGGGGAAATGCATAAAATATTAAAGTATTTTTAAATACCTTCTTGACATCGTAAGGAAATAATTTTTATATTCGCAGCATCTGACTAACCATACCTTTCAAATGATATCATGTTCAACCCTCTACACCCATAATTAACATGTTAAAAAGGGAATACAAATTTTATGCTTGCCTATTAATATATCGATTTTTCTAAGGCCATTTTTAATTTTGTGAGATATTCTGCGATCGTACGAAATTGCAGGGGTAAAGTCCGGTATTGTTTTCTAAAAACTCTGGATAACATTAAGTTTCTTATTTATTTTCTTATTTATTTATTTATTTATTTTAATTTATTTTATTTTATTATATAGTTTATCGACTACATCTTTCCCAAAACCTGCTTTAGCGGTAATTTTCTTAATATTGTTAAGTTCCTTGTTGAGCAATTTTTTTTATTTGAACAAACGACAATGGCGCGATTAATGCAAGATTGAATAATATTAATTTTATATAGATAGGTAGTTTTACTTCTGTTATTGATAATTTGGGTGCTACAGTTCGGTTTTCGATAAATTATTGTTTTCTAAAGTATTGTTTTCAGTTTTTATTATACTAACCTCCAGGTAATTTAATATTCCGTTATTTTCAGTTTCATGGGTGAACTGAATATTTTTATCAAAGCTATTGAATTTATTTAGTGTAGTCGAAATATCATATTAATTATTGATAACCGCGAAAACGTTATCTACGTCCCTAAACCAGCTATGGATTTCTTTTTAATGGTTTTGAAAATATGTTCTTCTAGAATTCTTAGATTTATTTCAACGACAATACCTGAGATGTGGGGGATCCCATAAGGACCCCTTTTTATTGTTTGTGCAATCGATTATTAAATTTGCAATAGTTTTATTTTAGAACAAGATTACTGGCGGCAGTTAATGTGTTCGCTATTTTAATATTTTCAAATTTGATTTTTTTTTTTTTTTTTTTTGAATTGATAATTTCAGGAATTTCTTCAAGATCGATGGAGGGGTACAAGTTGACAACATCAAAACTAACAAGGGTGTGACTTTTATTGATTTTGATTTCCCCCAAGTTGTTTAATGAACTCTTCAGTTGATTGTAAACTTGTTTTTGAGAGAGGGAGAATGCAATAATAAATCCTAGTCATGTATTTCTCAAGTTCGTGTAACCTGGGCCTTCATATTTACATAAGATAGGACGCATTTTGTGTGGGTTTTTATGATCTTTTAACATCCGAAGATTTTCTGGGTATTGCTCCCAATACCCCTAGCATCTTTGGAAGGCTAAAAGACCATAAAAACCCATCCAGAATGTGTCCTATCATATGTAAATTTGATGGCAATAACAACCAACTGAATTAAAATTAATAAAAATCACAACCTTGTTAGTTTTTGTGTTGTCAACTTGCACCCTTCCATCTATCTTGAAGAAATCACTGAAATTATCAATTCAAAAATAAAAAACAAATTTGAAAATATCGAAATAGCGAGCACTTCAATTTCCGCCAGATATCTTGCTCGAAAAAAAAAAAAAAAAAAAAAAAAAAAAAAAACTATTATAAATTTATTAATTGATTTAAACAGCTTATATTTGTCTCTATGGGATCCCCATCTCAGGTATTCTCGCTGAAATACAGGGTGTCTAGTAGGTCATGAAAGTCATGAAAAGTTCATGAAATTCGAACGTCGGTTCGAGTCACGTGTTGGTTCATGTAACACAATTTTACCGGTCGGGTCAAGCTGTTTTTTTTTTTTTTTTTTTTTTTTTTCTTGCAGTTCGGGTTGATTTGATTGATTTTTTTTTTCCCTACGAGTCAGCTGGGCTTGAGAATATCTTTCAAAATAATTTCTTTAACGGAAAAAAACATAATTCGGCAATGTATCCTTTGGGGCATTATCGCTTTGCTTGTAGCACTCGTGTCCACTTAACCCGAAACAATTGTTGTGAGTTTATTGCATTTTATGGTGTTTAATCAAAGTTTTGTACTTATTACTAAACTTGAAGCACATTTTGTACACTTGAAGTGTAGAACACACCTAAATGGTAAAAAATTATTATTTATCCATTTTTCAGGTTTTAAAATTTTTAACTTTGTGCATTAGTAATTACATTTTAAATTATTTTTAATTTATTTACCAGTTGTATAGCAATAAAACTTTACTTTATAATTTAAATTGCAAGATTTTTAGATGAATTATTAATTTTCATTTTACGTTTTGAGTCGGATGTGGGTCATTAAAATTCTCTATTGAAAGTTCAGGTCGATTTTCAGGTTACTATTATTTAGTAATGCAAATATATAAGTATGATTATGAATTTATATCTTTGAAAGACAAAATTGTCTTTTATGAAAATTTACAGGCATTCTAACTTTTGTTGCTCACCCCCCCCACCCCCAAAAGAATTGTTTATCTTATTTATTTATTTATTTATTTTTAAATTTAACATTTAAATTTTCTAAAATATATGTATGATCAAAATCTTTGTTAATCAAAACAGTATTATTGTATAGCTGAATGGGCAACTTTTTTCTAATTCAGAATGTACTCTGTTAAAAAAAAAAAAAAAAAAAAAAATGTAGATTTCATAAATATATATATATATATATCCCAAAAGCTAATAGTACAATATTATAACATTGCACAAATAGTGTAATGCGTATATCGTTATATATGTCTATTTTAGATTGATTTCCATTACTATTTACTTAGATTGTTAATTAGAAAAGAAAAAAAAATAGTTATATATATATATATATATAACTATTTTTTTGTGGTCATGATTTTTTCTGTCAAGTCAGTAGACACCCTGAAATAAAACTAAGAATTCTAGAAGAACATTTTCAAAACCCTTTAAAACGAAATCCATAGCTGGTTTAGGTTCGTAGACGACGTTCTCGCGGTTATCAATAATGAATATGATATTTCGACCACACTAAATAAATTAAATAGCCTTGATAAAAATATTCAATTTCCCCATGGAATTGAAAATAATGGAATACTAAATTACCTGCATGTTAGTATAATTAAAAACTGAAAACAATACTTTAGAAAACACTGTTTATCAAAAACCGAACTGTAGCACCCAAGTTATCGATAGCTGAAGTAAAACTCCCTACCAGTGTAAAATGAATACTATCCAATCGTACATTAATCGCGCCATTGTCGTTTGTTCAAATAAAAAAATTGCTCAATGAGGAACTTAACAATATTAAGAAAATTACCGCTAAAGCAGGTTTTGGAAAAGACGTAGTCGATAAACTGTTTAAAAATAGGATTAAAAAACTCAATGTTATCCAGAGTTTTCAAAAACCTAAACCGGACTTTACCCCTGCAATTTCGTACGATCGCGGAATATCTCACAAAATCAAAAATGCCGCTAGAAAAATAAATATAAAAATCCCAATTAAACCCAACAAAAATATTTACCAAACTATAAGGAATGAGAAAAGCAAAATTAACCCAATCGAAACCTCTGGTATTTATAAAATCCCTTTTATAAAGGAAAATAAAAATAATAGGTATTATATTGGTACGACCAAACGTTAAATTAAAAGTAGAATAAAAGAACATGCCGCCGATATCAAATATGGTAAAATTACTACCGCGCTCACTAAGACCAACGCAAATGAGATCATCGACATTAAAATTCAGGATGTTCGCAAATTAACGAACTACAGTAACGCAACTTACGCTTCGAATCACGAAACTAGAAATTTTGTCTAACCCGTTTTCCTGTAATGGCAACGACCGAGCACAGGACATTACCGAAACTGGTCTGAATTTTGGAATTTTTGAACAGATATAAGCAAGCTCGCCAGAAAGAAACAACCCGGCCACAGAACTGCCTCTGAAGAAGGGGGAGGGCCCTGCCGCCCCTCACGCAAGTTAACTAGGGAGAATTTTCGAGATGTAAAGTAAGGTTTTATGTGTTTTAATTATGAGTTTTAACTAGTTCACAATTGTTAACAAAATTTCGTTCATTAATTTTTGGCCAGATATACCAAGCAACATATCTCTCAATCGAATATTTTGAAGATTTAAAAGAAGATTTATTGAAAAAGAAGTAAAAGGAGGAAGATCAAAACAAAAAGGTAGATACCAATATTAAATTTAGTCAAAGCAAACCATATTCTCATTAATTGAAATAATATAAAAGTTTCGCTAAACCTCCCTTTGGATTCAGTTTTATTTAGGCATTTATTTATTTATTGTATAGAACTGAAATTTCGTTTAATCTATAGGTAAATTTTTAATTTTTCATAGTATTTGCTTGGTATTTTTATATTTCTAACTTAATGTATCTTTTATTATTTACTTTTTTATGTTTTTTGTTATACGTGTAATATTATCAATAAATCTTTTTTTTTTTTTTTTTCAATCATATTTCTTCATATTTCTATATTTTTTTCATGTTATTAATTTCCAACAATTTATTTTGCAGAATGGATTTCTGCATAAGAGTAAGCTCGCATGCTGTATGAATTTCATGCTGATAGAATTATTTCAATTGTTTGGATTTGATTGTACATTTAAACACGTGTGTATTTAAATTGTTTTTCGAATTCATCTGTGTATACAGATGGCACAGATTTTATCTGTAAAAATACAAATTCACAGGAATTAACAAATTATTTTTGGTAAAATTTTGTATTATATATTAAGAATTGTATTATATATACTTTCGGATTAGAAGCATAACAAGTAAATTTTATTTTCTTATTTTGTTAAAGAAAAGACAAAACAGATTTTCTTTGAAATAATTTATCACATACTTACACGGATGTCAAAACATATATGGTATCTAAATCTTTATTAAATTTAAGATAGTCTGTCTTTACAACGGGTTAGATACCCAAAAAGTCTTTAATCTGCATGCAATTAAATCATATGTCATGCTGTACCTGTATGAAAATTGAATCACAAAAGGTGTACGTTGGATTGTAAAGTGTAGTACAAATTTTATAAAAGATTTATTGTGATAAACGTTGGATCCGTTAGCCGATTTTATGAAAAATATAGCAAGCAAAATTTCATTATAGAGAAAGTCTCACAAATTTGTGTACTAGACTAAAATTTATGCTTTGTCAATCTAATTACAGAATTTAAATAAAATGTATTTATCTAAAAAAAAAAAACCTGTAAAAAAGACAATTAACAACATGTGAGAGCATTCACTGAAGAATTAGGATTTAATTGGATTTACAACTATTGGGTAATAATTTATATACAAAAAAAAAAAAGTAAATTACATTTATTTTGACGATAGACATTGAAATTGTTAATTAAGAGAAGGGGAATAATGATGTAAAAAGGTTGTTCAGATAAATACAATTAGCTATTATTAATAATTTAATTTAAAAATTCATTAATTTATATTTAAAAGTATCATTATTTTTTTTTAATATATGTCATTTCAATATCATAACAGTTGTTAAAAAACTAATAAATAAATATTTCAATACATATTCCGTATATGCAAAGCTCCCTCTTAAGGAAATTTTTACATATATATATATTCGTTCAGAGCATAAAATTCATAATTCAGTGATATAAAAGTAAAAAAAATAAATTTTGTAAAAATAAATTTCAACCATTTTTTTTTTTAAATTATTTAAATATTCATTTTAAGTGCTAAAAATTTTGAGGTAAAAAAAAAAAAAAAAAAAAATATGTAAAGTGTTTATCGTAAAATATCATATATGACATTTATATTATGAACATGATTCAAAAAGGTTAAATATAGTTTATAAAATTCTAATAATGCAGTTTTCATTTATTACATTAAACAATAAATATTTGCAATTTTTTTTTTTTTTAATATATATTTTTTAGCGATACATAAATGTTTAAAAATTAATTTAGCAAACTGAAAAAAAAAAAAAAAAAAAAAATTATATACAAGTTTTTTTTTTTTTTTTTTTTTTTTTTTTTTAACGTAAAATTAGAGATTATTAATTAATATACATATATGTATATATTAAAGTATAATTTTTCTTACATCTTAATCCATCTTCTGCATTAAAGATTAAATATTACTTTGAAATTTCATTTTATAATTTTCACAGGAAAGAGGTTTTTTCTTTCTTTCTTTTTTTTTTTTTTTTTTAACACGTCGATATGAGATAAGCGAAAATCGATTTAAATTTGCATTCCGTAATTGAATTTTTTTGAGAAATTACGTACAAATTGTTTAAAAACAAAGTCTTCAAAGCATTATTAAAAATATAATCGAATTTATGCATTTTTAAATTTTTATATTAATAAGTAACAAATATATATGTGATTTTACATCATAATGAAATTTATGTTTTATTTAGGTTAAGTTTACTTAAAATAAATTATAAGTTTCCTTTTTTTTTTTTTTTTTCTCAAGTTTTTCTATTTATCTACTTCAAACATTTAGAAATATATGCTTAAAAGGATCTCCAATTTAATGAAAAGTCGTGTAGTATTTATTCAGATGGCCGTCGATTATTGAACTTGAATTTGAAAAACAGCTTCAGAATTCTTGCGATATAAAACGATATGAAAGCGATATGAAACAGGGATGATCCAAAATAAACATTTTCTTGTAGTTATTATGATGAATTTTATTATATAAGAGTTGTTGACATATTTTACTCGACTATAGGTGCACAGATAAGCATTGTATTATAAAATGGTATGTAGAATTAGTGTAATTAAATAACTTGGAGTGGGAGCCCACAATCATCGACTTCTTAGCTCAAGTCATGTTTGTAATCATGTCACATATAAACACATACAACTTTTGAAAAGGTTACCACTAATTATAATTCAAATGGTCCTCACTAAACGCCAACATTCGCCATGAGAACACGGAACTTTTAAGTAAAATTAATGTAGCATATTGTGAGACAAGAACGCATGAGTAGTAATAAACTGCATTTATTTGAAAGATGAAAAGAAACCGAATTAGAAAAAAACATTGCATGCTTATTGTAGCTAATTGCATTACGTTAAAGAAAGAATAATGCATGATCAATAATTTCGATAGAATTGCAGTTAGCAAGAGATACATATGTGGGAAGAGGGAAGATGTAAAACTTTAAAGAACATACTGTATGTAAATTTAAGTGTCAATTTAGAGGTCATAAACATGTGTTCGTTATTTTTATTTTATTTATTATTAATATTATTAATATTATTTTTTTTTAATATGATAATGTATTTTTTAGAATGTATGCTAATCGACATCACATGCTGTATATATTACATTTATCTATCTCTAAATCCTATTTATTCTTATTGCAATCTGGAAAGAAAAATATTTTATCTCTTAACATATTATATCAACACATGATTCTTAATATGCGTAAAATAATATCCAAATTCCTTCTTGTTTAATATGTTTTTTTTCAATATTATGAATTATTTAATTCAGTTTCTAAAAAGCTATGCAAATGATGTAAGTATTGTGTATTTATTTATTTAATTATTTTGCAAACTTAAGAATTTTATAATAGCATATAAGAATGGTATGTATTTTTCCTGAATAGAAAGAGATTTAACTGTGTATCTACCGACGTTACTTTAAATTCCCATTAGTTTTTACAAATTTGGAGAATCTATATCATTAACAGTTAATAACGATTATTTTTTTAATTCTATAGAAAGATTTTGCTTAAATATATTAAATTCAATAAAAAGCTTTATTGTATGTTCTGCATGCATATTGTAATGCATGTTTCAATATTGGATTAGTTTTTTTTTTTTTTTTTTTTTCCAGAAAATTGTTTTAATATTCATTGTCAATTGCATTGAATGCGACTTTTTTTTTCACACTCAGTCTGCATATGTACATTTGCATATGTCACGGTTATATTTATTACCACAACAAAAACATACATGCATAATTTCTCTTACAAGTTTTGTGGGTGTGGGGTGGAAGTATGCGAGGGGATCATTTTGTATAGTAAATAAGTAGAGTTTGACTGTCTGCACTTTCAGACGAATCTGATTTCAACGTTGTCATCAATTTGGAGGTGGAGGTTGTATTTCCAATTCATCACATAACCCTCTGACCGCCTTTCAAAGGGGCAGAATTCTAATGTTGTTTTCACTGCACAAGTTTTTAAATGTTCTAAAATACGGCTTGATTCAACTTGAGATTAAAAATCTAACAATGCACATAATTATAATCCTTACAACTATTATTAAAGATTCTCACACTTGAAAAACAAGTTAAAAATTTATAATAATATAAGTTCGTATTATAAGTGTAGTTTGAAAAAAAGACAGTTGATTGACTGGATATATTCATCAGTGGCGGTCAGATGGATAACCTTTGAAGAAAGGAAGTTCTACATGTATATTTATCAACAGAATAGTATATTAGTAAATCTTCATCTGTATTCTTCTTTTTTTTTTTTTTTTTTTTGTAACAAAAAGTATATAAATTTAGTCTATAAATTTCTCACAGTTGCAGCATTTTTTTAAAATTTATTTTTATGTATTTATTTATTTTTTATTTTTTTTTTCAGGAAAGTTTATAATTTTTTGCAAAGTTTTTTGGATTGTAAATGAAGATAATTTGTTAGTAAATATATATAAATAGTTAGAAAAATTTAATATAATATAAAATTACAAAAAAATAATATAATATTAATAAAATTACAAAAATTTAATATAATATAAATAGTCACAAAAATTTAATAACGCACCTAATAAGTTATTTTCGTATCACTAAAATCTCTGCATAATAATATTCAACTTAAAAACATTTAGCCCAATATTGCTTATAATTTCCACATCATTTATATTGCGCATTTCAAAATTATAAATAAATTGTCAACATTATTATCGTGTATTCGTTACTATTTACTTTATTCATTGCTAACAAGTTTACTGCCTTTGAATATAACGTTTTTTAAAGTTAACTTTCCTTTATTTATTTACAGAAATTGAGTTTTAAACAAGTCATTTTTTTTTTTTTTTTTAAGAAACTGAAGAATATAAAAAATTGGAGACTTAGCATTAACATTTTATATTAAATAACATATAAAGAATTATTCAAATTTGTCTACAAGTAAAATAAAAAGGTTAATTAATTTTACTAAAGTACAAAACTGTATTTAAGAAATTAGAAACAAATACATAAAAGGTAAATTAAGTATAGTTATGTCATAGCTATCATACAAAATCTGTGTCATTGTAACATAAAGAACACATTTTTTCTTAGGAACTGAATAGCAGTTCATTCATTAGCGTATAACATTTTGAATTTACACGATACTTATTATTATTTTATATATCTTTATATATATATTTCTTTTGTGCGTGTGTATGTCACTGAACTCCTCCTAAACGGCTGGACTGAGTTTAATGAAATTTTTTGTGTGTCTTCAGGTGGATTCGAGAATGGTTTAGATTTACAAATGAAAGTTGTAACTTAATTAGTTTTTTCTTAATTAATTTTTAACCAACTCTTTCAACAACTTTTCCACCTAGATGGCGTGAGTTGTCGTAAACACGATGTCAGAATTTATTTAATGTTGAAATGAAAAATGAATTTTTAACCGTATCTTACGAAGTGTTTAAAATATTTTTTCATAGTTAATATTTTAGAATCGTAAACACGATGTCAGAATTTATTTAATGTTGAAATGAAAAATGAATTTTTAACCGTAAGTGTTTAAAATATTTTTTCAACGTTAATATTGTTAAAATGTTAAAATTAGTTAAAATGGTATATTCTTTTAAAAAATTCGTCAATATCCGACGGAGTTATTTTATGTTAAAATGAAAAATGAATTTTTAGGCCATTATTATTTGTGCAGATGGAAAATGTACTAAAAGTTTTCCGAAAATTTTCACGATCACAAATGTTGACGGATATCTAATATATCGTCGAAGAAATCCCGATAATGGCGGACAATCTTATCATCTATGGCGGTCATCTATGTCAACAACATAGATATTGATATTGATAACCTTTGGGTGGTCCCATATTCGCCTCTGCTGAGCAAAACATTCAATGCTCATATTAATAGCAAGAAATTCAAACTTCTTCTCACACCATAAATTTTAAATCAGCACAACCGGTTTCGAAAGGACGTAGCCTTTCTTCATCAGGTGCAAACACGTGCAACTGCCTTGGAGGCAAAAGCAAGACTGAAAGCAGGACAAAAGCCAGAGGGGGTGGAGCAACACAAACAAACAATAGGAAGCAACATGCAGGACAGGACCAATCAGAGAGGAACACACGTACACACACACCACAAAATGAGGAAGGAGGAAAGGAGTAAACAATTATTATTATTTTTTTTTTCAATAATATTAAACTAATAAGTAAATTTAATAAAATTTATCCATTAATTATTATTATTATTATTTAAATTAGAATTATTTTATTATAACTAATATGATGTTATAAACATAATGAAGGAAATTATTTAATTGAATTAAACAAATTTTTCCAGGCTGTAGACAGCAAAGTGGAATCAGATTTTTCATTGACAATTTTATTACGATTAAGGTAAATAGCTAAATTTTCTAAAAAATCCAGTTCGGAAACGTTTTTGGCATGAAAGATAATTTTGGCACTCTTAAAATTAAAAGTATGATCAAATTCCCAACTGTGCTTCGCAATAGAAGATTTAGAAATTTCTTGATTAACAACATACCGAGAATGTTCACGTAAACGACATTCAAGATTTCTTTTAGTTTGACCAATATAAGATAAATCACAGTTATTACAAGGGACATTATAGATACCCCATTTTTGAAGCTCAGGAACAGGGGATTTGGTTGAAGGGGATTTGGTTGGAATTTATAAATAAAATCCAATAAATTCCAATACCTTCAACCAAATGTGATAAATATGTGAATAAAGGCAGTGATATGGCTGTATTTCGAGTTGAAAATACCAATGTGAATGCTCCTTCGGTGAATAACAACGATGAAATAACACTTTACCAAATCGGCCGGTACGTCAGCTCCAATGAAGCTGTTTGGCGTATCTTTGGTTTCCCAATTCATGAACGGGATCCAGCAGTTCTTCATTTAGCCGTCCATCTTGAAAATGGCCAACGCGTATATTTCACGAGCGAGGCAGCGATTGATCGTGCTATAAATCCACCAAACACTACACTCACCGAATTTTTTGAATTGTGTAATCGTGCGGATGCTTTTGGTGCTTTTGCACGGACATTACTCTATTCAGAAGTAACACGCTATTTCACATGGGCTCCAACAAAAAAATGGATGCCCCGCAAGCAAGGCACGCCGATTGATGCATGTCCCGGTTTATTCAAATCAAACACCTTGGAACGAGTATTTACAGTCAATCCAAGGCAGACTGAGTGCTTTTATCTTCGACTGTTATTGGTTAATGTCATCGGCCCTTTGTCATTTCAAGATTTACGTAAAGTGAATGGACAACAGTATCCAACGTATAAAGATGCTTGCCTTGCACTCGGCTTTCTGGAAGACGACAACCAGTGGTAGTATATGCTTGCTGGAGTAGGACTGAACTGTACAGCAAAACAAATTCGTCTACTATTCGCTATAGTGTTGACTACATGTTTCCCGGCCCGAGCAGAGACATTATGGGATAATCACAAAGATTTAATGACTGATGATATATTGCATCAACATCGTTCACGGTGCAACGATCTAACGATAGCATTCAGTGACGCTATGTACAATGAAGCATTGATTGCTATTGAAGATCTTTGCATTATCATTGCCAACATACCACTCAGTCATTTCGGTATGCATTCAACAAATCGAAATGCATCTGATTTAATAAGCACTGAATTGAATCGTGAACTACAATACAATACTGTAGAAATGGCAGTGATTGTTGCTCGCAATGTCCCACTAATGAATAAAGAAGAAAGAACCATTTACGACCGCATCATGCTCACAGTTTTGGCAGGACAATGTGGATTCTTTTTTTTTTTTTTTTTTTTTTTTTGGGCGCACCAGGTGGAACTGGCAAAACATTCTTTATTTCGTTAATTCTCGCCGAAATACGATCAAATAATGGCATCGCATTGGCTGTTGCATCATCTGGCATTGCGGCAACTTTATTGTATGGAGGCAGAACAGCTCATCCATTATTTAAACTGCCACTAAATACTCAAAATAACCCAGACGCAGTGTGCAACATAAAAAAACAATCGTCCATGGCCACAGTGCTGAAATAGTGTAAAATTCTTATCTGGGATAAATGCACTATGGCACACGAACATTCGATTGAGTCGTCGAACAGGACATTGAAAGATATAAAAAACAACGACAAACTATTTGGCGGAACTCTGTTACTCTTTTCAGGTGATTTCAGACAAGCACTTCCCGTTATTCCGCGTTCAACATACGCTGATGAGATCAACGCGTGCTTAAAATCATCGTCATTGTGGCGTAATGTTGAAAAGGTACAACTGAAAGTAAATTTGTGCGTTCAAAAGCTTCAAGATCCATCCGCTGAAACATTCTCAAAACAATTGTTAGATATCGGAGATGGAAAAGTTACTACAGATGAAACTGGATGCATAAAATTACCGACCGATTTCTGCACAATCATTGATTCTCAAGATGCTCTTATTGACCAGATATTTCCCGATGTACACAGACGATACACAAATCATGAGTGGCTGGCAGAAAGAGCAATTTTAGCAGAAAAAAATGTGGACGTCAACGAATTGAATCTCAAGATACAACATTTGTTACCAGGAGACTTGGTGTCATACAAATCTAATGATACAGTTTGCGATGCAACCGAAGCTGTAAATTATCCAACAAAGTTTTTAAACTCATTGGATTTACCAGGCATGCCACCGCATATTTTACAACTGAAGGTTGGATCTCCGGTTATTTTGCTTCGTAATTTGAACCCACAACGGTTGTGAAACTGCACGCGATTAGTCATAAAAAAATTAATGAAAATTGTTATCGAAGCCATCATTTTAAATGACAAATTCCGAGGTGAAAATATATTACTACTGCGAATCCCTATTATACCCACAGATGTGGCAATTCAATTTAAACGCCCTCAATTTCCAATTAGATTGGCATTTGCAATGACTATCAATAAGTCTCAGGGCCAAACGATGTCTGTCTGTGGCTTAGATTTGAGCACATCATGTTTTTCACACGGACAATTATACGTGGCTCTCGAGTGGGCAAACCATCCAGTTTGTTTGTATTGGCGAAAGATGGGATAACAAAAAATATTGTACACTCTGTTGCATTAAGGGATTGATATTGTTTTTTAGTAATATTGTTATAAGTAGCGATATGTATATAATTTTACAGAATCATTTTTAATAAATTAAAAAAAATAAATGATTGGTGTTTTGTTATTTTTATATTCTTTCACCGTTCAAGGCGCTCCATACATCTTCCACTTATATACCACATCCTTACACACTTACAATAAGTTAGTTATTTTTTTCTAGCAAAATATTCTCTAGAAATAATTTATATGACAAAACAACGTTTGTCGGGTCAGCTAGTATATATATATATATATATATATATATATATATATATATATATATTAATGTGTTGCTCAATACATTTGGCTATTGAATTATGCCAATGAAACTTCGATAAAGCTTGCGCATGCGGAATTAAAAATTATTTAGTAAAAAAAGTTCATGTTCTATTAGATATTCAATAATTTTGAATTCTGATTGGAGTATACTGTATCTAATGATGTGTGTCAAGTTTCCTGAAACGTGCTTTACTCTGGGTTTAATACCTTGCGCGTTACTGTTAAAAAGGTGGAAACTTTTTTTTTTTGTCATTTTTTAAAGAAATAATCATATCTCCATAAATATACACTGATGGAAAAAAAATCCCAACACCAAGAAAAAATTATTGTACAGTAATGAAATTTGAGCAATACATTTGTCTAGGTAACATATTTAATTGATTAAAGTTTCAAGATCACAGGTAGAGCCATTAGCGAGAAGAGCCATTTCAAATGTGAAATGTTGGTACATTAGTAACCGGTGTAACCGCCAGAATTTTGAATGCAAGCATGCAGACGTGCATGTATTGTATCGTGCAGGTGTCGGATATCAGTTTGTGGGATTGAGTTCTATGCCTGTTGCACTTGGGCGGTCAATACAGGGACGGTTAATGCTGGTTGTGGATGACGCTGGAGTTGTCGTCCAATGATGTCCCATACGTCCTCGATTGGAGAAAGATCTGGTGATCTAGCAGGCCTAGGCAATTGTCGACACTCTGTAGAGCATGTTGGGTTACAACAGCGGTATGAGGGCGAGCGTTATCCTGTTGGAAAACACCCCCTTGAATGCTGTTCATGAATGGCAGCACAACAGGTTGTATCACTAGACTGACGTACAAATTTGCAGTCAGGGTGCGTGGGATAACCACGAGAGTGCCCCTGCTGTCAAACGAAATTGCTCCCCAAACCATAACTCCAGGAGTGGGCCCTGTGTGTCTAGGCCGCAGACAGGTCGCTAGCAGGTGTTCACCTGGCCTCCTTCTAACCAACACACGGCTATCACTGCGACCAAGGCAGAACCGGCTTTTATCAGAAAACACAACAGATATCCACTCCGTCCTCCAATGAGCTCTAGCTTGACACCACTCACGTCGCAAACGGCAGTGCTTTGGAGTCAGTGGAATGCACACTACAGGGCGTCTGGCTCCACAGCCATACGCCGAACACGGCGGTCTTCCCTCTCAGTAGTGCCACGTGGCCGCCCGGAACCCGGTCTTCTTGAGGCAGTACCTTCCCTTGACCACTGCTGCCAACACTCATGCACAGTGGATACATTCCTGTCAAGTCTTTCTGCAATATCGCGGAAAGAAAACCCACCTTCTCGTAGCCCTACTACACGACCTCGTTCAAACTCAGTGAGCTGTTGATAATGGCTTCTTCGTCTTCTTAGAGGCATCCTTGACTAACATTAACCCACAATGTCAAATCTCAACTGTAAATAACGATCACGAACCTTACAGCGCTTATTTAAAGCAAACCTCATTTGCATGTTCATAATGTCGCTACTAGCTCGAAATTTGAATCGACGTCATCTTTCAGATGTATAAACACGCCTACCAAATTTCGTTTATCTACCACAGCTCCTTCCTGGTGTTGGGATTTTTTTTCCATCAGTGTATGTAGCTGCATGATAAAAATTTATACAGAGAATAAGAAGACTCAGTCACATATTAAAGTTAGATTGCATTGCAAGCATTACTTTTTACAGGGGGATCCCAATCATATTCAATTTTATTTTATTTTATTTTATTTGTCTCTTTTTGTTTTCGGGGTAAAACTTTCATTGAAGTATATGAGGCTTACCATGTTATTCTCACTCCTGAAGTCTCAAAAAAAAAAAAAAATAATAATAATAAATAAATAAATAAATAAATAAAAATAGAAATCTTCAAGCGCTTTTTGAGATAGTAGAAAAAGCGTCTGAAATCAAAAGTGTCCGGTAATTTACAGAAAGATAGTGTATCTGCGGAAAATATAATGCATTGGTGATTATGTATAATTACTGGTGATTATGCATAATTCCCAATAAACTTCGGTTAGTTCATAAAATCCCCAACACGTAATGGGAAATTCAGATTCATGCATTTTGAAATAGGAGTATTCAGTATTATTATATTTTTTTCATGCACGCGAAGCGTAGAGAGACATGCGTAATACTGGCTGCTGCAGTACAAAATTTTGCATATTTTTCAAATTCATGCATTTTGAGATAGGAGTATCCACAGATTTCTTTTCTTGTTTTAATGTATGCGAAGCGTACAGACGTGCATAATACTGGCTGTTGCAGTACAAAATTTCGCCTATTTTTCAGATTAATGTATTTTGAGTTTATATAACTTATGCTATTATCTAATCTATCTCTTTTAAGATAGCTACTGGAAGTAAAGTACAAAAGAAAACTTTTATATAAATTTTTAAATTGGCATATCATTCTAAGTTTTATTCTAAAACATCATAGCGTTCTTCAAATTTATCACTAAACACCCCTATCTAAAATTGCATGAAATTAAAAAATATGGAACATTTTGTACTGCAGAAGCCAGTATTACGCATGTCTCTACGCTTCGCGTACATAAAATAAAAAATATCACTGAATGTGAATGAATCTGAAAAACATGCAAAATTTTGTATTGCAGCAGCCAGTATTACGCACGTCTGTACGCTTCGCGTACATGAAAAAAGAAAAATTAAGTCACTGAATACCATATCTCAAAATGCATGAATCTGAAAAATATGCAAAACTTTGTATTGCAGCAGTCAGTATTTCGCACGATTGTACGCTTCGCGTACATAGAAACCAAAAGAAACGTCACTGGATATCCCTATCTCAAATGTAAATCTATTTATATTATTTATTCTTCTATATTATGTTTGCGTTAATGGAGAGCAAAGAAACTGCACATTAAAAAAAACTGCTTATTCTACATAATTTACGATATAATGGGTCTATGTTATATAATCGAAGCCTTTTTAAAATATTTTGCTTTAGATTTGGCAGTTTATTTCGCAGTGTGAAACATAGATTTGAATATACATAAGTTCAATATCGTGACACATAGCGGAACCGCAATTTATCGCCTTGAAAATATATCGCGATACTGAAGTCGTGACATAGCTCACTTCTACTAAGTACACATTTTGGCACTCTTCCCACCTCAACTACACGTTTTATGTATTATTTTTACAGAGATTATACGTGTAGAAGTGGAATGTGTAGAATATATGTACATTAACATTTGTAAAGCAAACCAAAAGTTATATAAAAAACTTGTGCTTAATTTACCAAGTAAACAACTAAATTTAACAATAATTGTCACAAAAAAAAAAAAAAAAAAAAAAAAAAAAAAACATGTGTTATAATACATATATATTTACTCAAAATTTTGGTAAGAGCAGACCAGCGTTAGTTAAATACGGGGCCTGTTGGTAGTAAGATTATCTTTCCTGTCACAATGGAGGTAGAACGTTGTCATTTTACTATTAGGAAGTTTATATATAGATGCACCAGCCTCCGTTAATTCAATCTGCTTGGAAGCGTCATGACAGAAAAATATCTGCTTCATAATTTTTCTGAATGGGGAGTAAATTTTCCATGGCACATTTCCTTTATCTGGTGAATCTGTAGATGAAATGAGACGTAGCCTATGGCGGTTTTCGAAAGAGTATTTAACTGGCGTTGCATTATTTTATCATAATCGTTTGTTTATGATGTTTGGAATTCTGAAATATCCATCATATGTTAGGTATCCCTGTAGAAATAGTTGGCATAGTTATAACATAACTATTGCATAGCTTGACTTTCCATAATGATACTTTAAAGGCTGAAGAACCTCACCATGATAAAGTTTCTGCCTTCTGCCTCCTGAAAATAAAATAGCGAAGGTTTTTATTTAAAAAAGCCTACAAACCCCGGAATACCTCAAAATGATTCCTAAAGGTCACATAAAACCAGACCAACATCTAATTCTTCATAATATCAAAGGCCTCCTGACGAATCTGAATACAAAATAAATGACTTTATTTTGTTCAAACGCCAGTCCAGTCGGTACATTAGGAAATATAAAGAAAGCGTTTTCGACGAGATACGCATATTCAACATAGCCAAAAATGGGAAAAATTGGAGATGACCAGAGGAGAATGATTCAATTTTGTGCTACCAAAGAAAAAATGTGCAAAATTTGAACTCACCAGTTCATATAAAACAGCATGTCACTCCTACATTCGTATTTCATTTTAAACATTGAGCGAATTCCATTTGGATAAATAAATATGTTTAGCAATAACAATAAGAATAATTTGTTTTTCTTGATGAAATCACTATTTGGTTTCATTTAAGCAGAAGTTGTTTGCCAAATATTATTAAAATAAGGTATTTCGAAAAAACAAAAGTTTTTTTCGAAAATTGCAGTTTTCTGCCAAGTCTCCCTATCCTTATCATATCATATCAACTCGCCCCTACGGCTATGTTAACAAGCTCAGCATCCGGGACTAGTTGGCATAGCTTCAATCTCTTAGAAAAAATGTCTTTCAGATTGTTTAATCACTTATTTAACTGATGAATCATACATGATTTTGTAGCGAAACAGTTAAGCTTTCCGACACAATCATAAATTTTCTCGAAATATTGCTTAAACAATTTAAAAATCAAAAACTAAAATCTATACCTGGTTCAGATATGAGTAAAACTCCCTACCAAACATGGTACAAAGATGTTGAAAACAGGCATGTGCCTTCTATAGGATATTTCAAAAAATATATTTTTTTTTTTTTTGTATGATTTTCGATTTTGGGAGGGAATTAAGAGAAAGCAAATTCTAAACGCTCCTTTTAGTGCTAAATTTGTCCTTTAAAATCTATGGAAGTTGCGCTTACTAATTTGATGCATGATTGTTTGCACATATCCGACAATCATTGTAACAGATATTTACGAAATTTTCCATTATCCCCCTTGGAAGCGGGGAAAAAACAAGTTTCTAAGATTAACCCTGCTCCCAAAATTTCTAAATAAGATTAATTCTTATACACTCTAAGACAAAAAAAAAAAAAAAAAAAAAAAAAAAAGACGCACGAAGAAGGAGTTATCCGAATAAGACGAAAATTAGTAGATCTGATCTACATGTAGAGAAAAACAAATGATTAGAGTTTTTAAAAAGTTTGGATGATTTTATCAAGAGAAATGGCCTCACAAATTAAGTAAGTCAGTAACGAATTTGTCTACTTCTGAACCTTATGTATGGAGTTATTCGGCTTGGTATTAATTGATAGAGTTTGCAAATATACTTCTGCGAGATATCATGTAAAATTCTGTCCAATTGCGGTTTTAGATTGGCAAAATTCCAAGCTGGTTGTAGGTTCCTTTTAGGGATGCTTCAAACGCCCTTAGTGGGAGAGATATCCAGCGACTTTACTGGCTAAAAAAAAAAAAGTTACATAAGCAGTGAAACAAACAGTAAAACCTATCTCTGTGCGTGGGCGAGCATTATCATGCTGAAATATACGACGAGGATTACGCGATACGAAAGGAAACACAACGGGACCTAGAATGTCGTCGACGTACCGCTGTGCTGTAAAAATGCCACAGAGGGGTCCTGTATGAAATGAAATGACATTCCAAACTTTCATTCCTGGTTATCGGGCCGTATAGCTGGCAACAATTAAGGTGGAAACCCCCTTTTTTCGGGACGTCTCCAGACGTGTCTTCGCTGGTTATCTGGGCTCAAATCGGAGTGGGCCTCATCACTAAAGACAATTCTACTCCATTCAGTTGCATTCCATTTCGAACGATCCTGATATCACTGCAAACGTGCTTGTCGTTATACAGAGTTCAATAGCAGTCCGCACAATGAGCTCCGTGAGCTAAACCCCATTTCTCTGAGCCGCCTGTTAATGGTCTTTGAAGTCACTGAAGTACCAGTTCCACGCAGGATCGATGATAATGATGAATTGGGGCTTTGAGTACGTCTCTGTCGATTCATTGGTTATCACATTCTGACCTCTCTGTAGGCCAACCGCTTCATCCCCCACGCTGTGTTCGGCTATGGTTTACCCATTCCTGTCAATATCATCTAATAATGTCATCGTTCCTATCCAAATGTCAAACAATTAGCGGATTAGACCAACCGGCTTCTTTGAGCTCAACTACACACCTCTCTCAAATGTAGACATCTGCGCATTTTGTTTGCGCACCTATATGCGAGGCATAGTTACTGACTAACTCAGAAGATGGAATAAAAGTTTTGAAGAATTTATGACCTGGGATATATATATTTTTTCCATTTTTAATATTCTGCGATTTGCGCAGTTAAGATGCGCTGTAGCGTCGCATGCTCATTCGACGGTAGCGAAACTTTAAAATTTTGCATTTTCCATCTAAACCTGAATACATATGAATTTGTTCCAGTTTGCATTACTCCTTCTTGATGCGTCGTTTTTTATGTCTTAGAGTGTATGTAGGTTGTTTATGTGTACCCATCAGGCATTAAAAAGTGATTTTGTGAATTTTAACCCCTCCCTCCCTCCAACTACCTATAAAGGCTCAGGGAAAAAAAAACTTTTTAAACAGTAACTCAGCTGCAAATCATCTTAGGAAAGCGGGTTTTTTTATGTGTCGATTGGTTATGCGTACCCACTACGCACATTACAAAGGGATATTGCGAAATTTCTTTCTACCTTCCCGTAGGGTGTTTGTAAAGCGAAAAAAAATGTTTTCAAGCTTAAATTAGCTCTAAATTATCTTAGAAAAGCTACTTTTGTTGTTTTAGTCGCTTATACGTATTCAAAACGTAGTATAAAGGTATTTTGCAAATTTCCTCTTTTCTTCCCACCCTTTAGGAGCCAGGAGAAAAAAGAAATTTCAAACATAACTGTGCTGCAAATTATCTCAGAAAGGAGATTTTTTTTTTTATGTGTCGGTTGGTTGTGTGTGGGCAACATGCACTATAAAGGAATTTTGCGAAATTACCCACCTCTCTTGGGTCAGGTGGGCAAAAACACGTTTACAAGCTTAAATCAGCTTCAAATTACCTGAAAATGGCACATTTTGGTGTGTGAGTGTTAATTAAGTGCACGCAAAAAAATGCACTTTAATGGAATTTCGCGAAACTTCTTAATTATCCCCGGGACAGGGGGAAGTAAAGAGTGCGTCGTTGACGAATGCAGTGGAGACCCGGAATCCTCATGTTTGGAACTTAAAAACAGCTACCGATTGCAGTGGTACTTTAATTTAGGCTTAGTGATACTTTCCAAAACATAGTATCATAGTATCCAAAACATAGTATCATAGTATCCAAAACATAGTATCATAGTATCCAAAACATAGTATCATAGTATCCAACTAAGTGAAAATTTGCTAAAAGAGGTAGTGTGACGTAAAGAAAACATTTACACAAATTTTTTCTTGCAGTTTTGGATAGCGTGACGCAAAAGATAAATCAATTTATTGAAATAAATAATTTTACTTTATAATGCAAACTCAGTGAAAGTATAATTATTTGACAGTATATTTGAAAATTAAAACCACTGTTTAAATGTGTAAATATACTTTATTAGACAAAACAAAAGTAATTTTAATGGAATCTAAAAACATATCTTTTAAAATAACACCGAGTCGCCACTGGAATTTTTATATAATTCCTTTTAAAACTGTTATTTTGAATTTGAAATGCGAATGAAAAAGCATCAGTGAGTGTATTTTATATATCCGTCTGATCTTGAAGTTAAAAATATTACGTTTGCATTATAAATATAAATAAAAGAAAAAAGTAAATGATCAAATAAGAAAATCAATGTATACTTTAACTAATTGCAAAGCGTCACTTAAAATTTGATATCATTTTTTTGAAGACTCATATTTCAAATTCTTATAGCCATAAAGTAGCGGCGTCACAAACTTTTAAGCCGTTAAGGGTTTTTTGAACTGATATCATTACTTTTTAGTGGTTATTGATCAAAAAATTAAAATAAGTCCTTCTGGGCCCTAGGAAGGGTAAACTACTAATTTATCTTTTCTTATGAAGTTGCTACCATTTTTTTTTTTCAAAATGGCAGCTACAATTTATTAATGGACTTAGTGGATTTATTAATGAAGGCTTGTATATATGGAGTTTTAAGCAAATCGGTTCATAAAACCTTTCTAGTACAGGGAAACAAGAGGGTAGATTAAGTTGGCAAATGAACATATCAAATATATTTCTAAGATAAATCTACACTACAAATTTAGTGTGAATTAATTCAGTATTTCAAACGTTACCATACTGACAATTTTTCAAGTAGCCTGCCACTTCGAAACAAAATGGAGAAGCTTCGCACTAGAAAAATGTATTGACTGGGATTCTCAAACTCTTAAAAAAAAAAAAAATATATATATATATATATATATATATATATATATATATATATATATATAAGAAAGAAAGAAAGAAAAATAAGTGGATAATTTCAAATTTAAGTTAGAATTACGTAATTTACAGTTTGCAAGTTTCTTTTTAGAAAATTACAAATTAAACAATTACAAAAAAAAAAAAAAAAATCAAGTAAATGTTAAAAATGGAAATTTGTATATTTTGTTTCTTCTTTTGAGGCTAAGTATGCTCTAATATTCCCAGTTTAAATTTTCATCAAAATTGCAGGTAAAAATTACTTCATAAATATTTTCATATAAAACGTTTCGGGGAAAAAAATAGACAAAATATAAATTAAGCTTTACATTTATGTAATTTTAAAATAAGATAAAATCACCTGGAGAAAAATTTTATGGAAAACATAAGTTAAGCTTTAAAAAAAAAAATGAAATTTCTGCGTAAAAATTCTATTTCATAAATATATTTACAACTGCAATAAACAATAAAACCCTGCTTTAATTTTAAATAATTATTTCTACATGTTTCGAACCAATTAAAAGTTTTTTCTTTCTTTCTTTTTTTTAAGAAAAATAAATAAATGTAGTGGCGCAATCTAGTAGTTTATATTTAAATCATATACATGTATATTTAACTTTTTTTTATTATTATTATTTTTCCCCCTAAAAAAAAACTTGTTTAGAAACATTTAGAGATAGTTATTTGAAATTAAAGGAGAATTTTTTGTTTATTGTAATTGTAAATATATTTATGAAATATAATTTTTCATGCATAAATTAATTAATTAAAAAAATAAAAGAAAGAAAAATATTTTTTAAATACATTATTATGGGTTTCAAAGTAAAGATGTTATTTATATATTTTGACGTGTTTTTTAATAATTGCTATTTGACATATTTTTCATGAATTTTAATAAAATTCATGAACGAATGTTATTTCTAATAAACAGTGTAAGCACTGTTTCATCCCCTAGTCATTATTGCTTTAAATAATAATAAAAAAAAATTTGATTATGTTAATATTTAAAATATGTATCATTTTAAAGTCTGAAAAATAAATAAATTAATAAACTCTAACTGTATTTTCAAAAGAGATTTTTAATTTTTAAAAAGGAAAATATATATATATGTATTTACGGAAGTGTATGTTTTAAATAAAAAACGATAGATGGCGCCAAAAGTCTATTTGCTGATTTTTGCCATTCCCGGCGCGGAATGATACATGAATATGAATCGCAAATCATTGAGCTATTATAAAATCGATGTTCATGAATGATTAAAAATTTTTTCGCTTTAAAAAATTGTAAATTCATCATGGAATGTCTAAAATTACAAAATACTTCCTTATTTAAAATATTATCTAAATATTTTTATGACGAAATATGAAATTTTGAAATCAAAAATATTTTTTTTTTCATAACAGAAGAGAAAATATATTTAACTGAATTTGACTTAGTATATATACAATAAATATTTTAAACATGTAATAAAGTACTTTTGCGTTAAAAAAAAATCTAAATAATTCATTGGCTGCATTGAAGTTGGTCAATCAACCAGCCCACATACCTCACAAGTAAGAACCGCATAACAGCGTTTTCACCCGAAGAAACACATGTAATTGGCGGAGTAATATAGTTCCATATTTAAAGCGATTTATATAAAAAACAAGAGTTTTCCTGAAAAAAACGAAAACGTTACTAGATTCAGAAAGATCCTATCAACAACATATATTAATTATATGAAAATCCTTCGAGCCGTTTTAGAGATATTTTTCAGAATTCCAGTCTATTACACCAACAGTTTTCCCTTTTTGGCTAAAAATTGAGATTCAGATCTCAAAACATATTGCATGTAGATATGTAAAATTTTCAGGATTGTTTAAGACCGAATATAAAAGATTATTTTGAAAAGATCAGAACAAAATATGGGATATTTGCTGAGATATTAAGTGTCTGCTTTTACAAATCTCTTTGATGTCAAATTAGCCGTATATATGAGTTCGCAGCGTCCCGTTTGTCCTCCGCTTGCGTCACTCAAAAAACTGTCGTTTTTCTTAATTAGATAATCAGATAAATAACACTATTTTGAAAATAGTTGAATTGTCCAAATTTGTTTAAGTTGTTTTTTTTTATAAATCTGAGGAAAAAAATATTTTGCGTAATGATAATTTTTTTATTAAATACATGTGAATATTTGAAATAATCTAAGAAAAGAAAAATAATGTAATTTATTAAATGTAAATACAAGAAAACTTTAACATTCAAAAGTAAAACATGACTTTTATAACACTTTAAGAGAACCTTTTAGCTAGTTGATATCCGTTAATGTTTATAATGAGAGGCATTTCTAGTTCCATTTCTTTAATTACTTTAAAAAAATCAAAGTGCCAGTTTACTAATGGAAAAGTGTTAAAATCCTATGCTTAGAATATTATTTGGCTCATTAGATATTTATCTGCATGAAATATTTTAATAAATTAATGTAATATTATTAATATATAAATGAGTCTTTAAGACTATTCAGATCTAGTAGTGTGTTTTTTATATTATTTCACACAAATTATATTTTATTAAGGTTGGACATCAGTCATATATTCTTTTATTTCAATAAGTAGATTGTGGACTCTAGGTGTGGATCTCTAAGTAAAATATTTAAATTTATTTTTTCGAAAAATTGCTCACTAAGCTAAAAGACGACCTGTTTAAAGATTGATAATCAAAAATCAGAATTCGAAAAAGTTCAATTTTGAATGAGATATTTTTATAAAACGACGTGACAAAATTTTTATTGGATTTCATGGGAAGAGATAAAAGGAGCTATCTGACTGATGTAAAGCCTTAAAGCAGATTGCTCAGACATATAGACAAGCGTTTTAAAAACTTAGACTATTTGCGTTATTTAGTTTATTCTAAAAACCTTTTTTTTTTTTTTTTTTTTTTTTAAGTAACAAAATATTTTAGGGGGATTATCTTTAAATAATAATAATAATAATAATAATAATAATAAAGATATATATACATATATGATTTTGATAGAAATAAAAGAATATGTATTTTTTAATAAAATGTGTCTTGAGCATTAATAAATTTATGAGTTTCGAAATTATATAATTAAATTTCCACAGGTATGAAGAGAAAGATTTGCTTACAAAAACTACTTTTCAATGCATCTGCATAAGATTTATGATCAGAATATTATGTTGACAGACCACGCTTCATTGGTAATACGCCAATGTGACTTAAAAACAGTTATAAAGTGAATAAAAAACACTTTTAATGATTTAATTTGAGATAACGTCTTTTAATGTTATATTTAAACATGTCTAGTATTTTCCATGTAGAGTATTATATTTTTGTATTGAACCCGTTAAGAATAAAGGACACATTTTATCCTGAGTACGTTTTTGTGTATAAGAATAATATAAATATACTTTAATACGCTAGATTATATATTTTAATGTCTTAATTTCAAAGGAATATATCAAAGATCAAATGTTTTGTTTATATATGTCCAGTACTTTCAATGTACAATACGTATGTTGTGCAGCACATGTTGTGAATATGCGATAAGTTTTCACCTGTGTACGTTTTTGTGATGCATGATTATATATATATATATATATATATATATATATATATATATATAACACATCATTCAATAAGTCCCGGGACTAATCCCCAGATAGTGTCGCAAATGAAATATTTCTGTGTAGGTAAAGTAAATCTAACTGTGAAGAGATATAACTTAAAGTTTCATGCTATTTCCATAGTTTGTGGCTGAGATATCAAAGTTTTAGTGACCCTACATTTGATCTTTTCAAAAAAAAGGGATAAAGCTAAATTTCATTAGTTGATTAATCATTGCTTTGTGACAGGCAAAAATATTGTTGAAATTTAATAATGGCTTATAATACGAGCTTTTAAATTATACATCACAACAATATATTTTTAAAAAATTTCATTTTAAAGTCAAACATTTTGTTCTTTAAACTTCACTATCTCAAAAAGTATACATTTAATTTTCATTTAAAAAATATATCTTATTATAATGTTTATTACCTGTAATTATTGTAAGTTTCAACTTGGGACGGCCATTTTTTCTCAAACGTACGTGTTATTTGACTTGATGTGAAGATAATAATAAATACTCGTTCTTTCATTCACAAACCAAAACTATATTAAACATACAATACACAGATGTAAATATGCTTGGAAAACATGAGGTGCGAAAAATCTTTGCGAATAAATAATAAACAATATAATGTGAAGTAACAATGCGAAAATAATGCGAAAGATAATAATGTGAAAGATAGCATGCAAGCTACCGTGCGGATGAAAAAGAATAAACTGTTCTTTTCGGTTTCTGTTCGAGTAGAGTTGAGATGTCCGTACCTTTGAACAGAAAAAAGTAAAATTGAGATGAAAACAGTTAAATCGAAAGTGTCGTTGAGTGCGGAGTTCGATTATGTTAAGAATCGAATATGACTGGATGGTGGAAATCGAACATGACTCCCACCCTATCAGGGCGCTAGTCCTGATATAAAGGGAGAACGTAAATTTTGTTAACAGTTCTTTTAACAACAGAGTCTTTAGTTTTTATAGACACTACTCTGACCAGTCCGTCGCTACCGGTGTGAACCTTTGTAATTCTACCAATGGGCCAGGATAAAGGTGAGCAGCTGTTGTCTATGATAACCACCAATTCTCCTTCCTTGATATTTGTTGCAGGATGTTGCCATCGGTTCTTGAGATTCCTGCTACAGGATAATGGTTCATCTGCAGGTGAAAGTATGACATCACCTGTAAGAAAATGTGATGGGATGAGAACATTAATAGAACATAAGTGTGCAATATGCTTCTCTTGTATAATAAGGTCGCTCAATTTGTGTTTAGATGGCAATATTACCGGATGCTTTTCGTTAAATGATAATTGAGCGTTTTGTAAGCGAACTCCCGCCCGTAACAGACCGTTCTGGTCAATGAATGGATGTAGAGAGTGTAAAGGACTTTTTCTAGACAAAATGTTTTGATTCTTGATGTGTTTTAAGTCTTCGTGAAAGTATTTGTCATCGAATGATGTTCTCTTCGGCGTGTTTAGTTTCCCTACATGTAAGAGGGGAACAAGAATCATTTGTTGAGACATGAACTTTACTTGCTGATTTGCAGTTATTTATGAATCTTATGCAATATGACAGAATGCGTTTGATTTTAAAAAGTGGAGGAAATTTATTGAATAGATGATCATAAAGATCATTAGATGTATCAATATGGTAAGACAAAATGGGATCAGCTTTCTTTTCAGCCGAAATTTGATCCTCGATTTCCTTGGACTTAGGTGCGTCATTTGGCCAATGTGTAGTATCCAAAAGTAACCAACTTGGACCATTCCACCACAAGTTGCATTCAGGTAAACTTTTAGGATCGATGCCCCGAGAAGCGATTTCAGCGGGGTTTTCTTTAGATGTAACGTATCTCCAATGTTTTGTGGGAAGAACATCTAATATTTGTGAAGTTCTATTTGCAACAAAAGCTTTCCACTTACGTGGATGTGCGGATAACCAAGAAAGAACAACTGTTGAATCTGTCCATGCGTAAATGTCAAAATTATAATTTTCTAATATTTTTATGACTGAACAAAATAACTTAGATAATAAATAAGCACCACAAAGTTCCAATTTGGGAACGGAATTTTGCTTGATAGGGGCTACTTTAGTTTGGCAACTAAGAGTGAGGCTTTTGATTTGTTATCATGAGTCTGTCGACAATAGATTGCAGCGGCGTAAGCATGTGTTGACGCATCGCTGAAACCATGTAATTCAAATGTACTATCAGATGAAAGCGTGATGCATCTAGGAACAGAAAATTGGCTAATTTTATTGAATGAATTCTCATATTTAATGAGCTCCTCTTCAAATTGTTGCGGAATAGGAGAATCCCAGTCTCCTTTTGTTAACCATAGCTTTTGATAAAATATTTTTAACACTACTGTACAAGGTGAAATTAACCCTAGAGGATCAAAAATGCGTGCGGATTCAGACAAAATGCGTCTTTTTGTTAGTGGCGGTTTGAGAGTAAGTGCGGTTTTGAAAATAAATGTATCTGCTAAAGAGTTCCAGTAAAGCCCTAGAACTTTAGAACTTTCATTATTGTTTGGTATTATTTTTAAGTCTGTATCAATGATGCAATTTTTTCGAAATTCCGTAAGGAATTCATTCGAATTGGAATTCCACTTTCTCAAATGAAACCCATGTTCTTCCAAAACATTAGCAGTTTCCTTACCAATTGATATTGTGCTATTAACTGAGTTTGAACCAGATATCAAGTCATCCATATATATATCTTTTAACAAATAGCGCGAGACGTGTGTATTTTGATTATAATCTCTAGCGATTTGCTTAATGCACCTAGTGGCCAAAAAGGATGCTCGAGCAAGGCCATATGTAACAGTCTTCAATTTATATTCCTTTATTTCCTCATTGGGGTTGTATCTCCAAAGGATTTTTTGATAATTTTGATCGTCCTCAGAAATTAAAACCTGGCGGTACATTTTCTCCACGTCTGCAGAAAAAACAATCTCCGGTAATCGAAAATTAAGTAAGATCTCAAAAATGTCTCGTTGTAATTTAGGGCCAACACCCAAAACTGAATTTAATGATTTACCATCAGAAGTTTTACAGGAACCGTCAAAAACGACTCTTAATTTAGTGGTAGTGCTAGAAGGTTTAATATCTGCGTGATGAGGTAGGAAATATTGTTCCCTTTGAGAAATATTTAGCGAATTTCGAGTAATTACCTCCATGTCTCCTAATTGTTCGTATTTATATAAAAAATCTTTATATTGATGTTCGAATTCCGGATTTTCAGAAAATTTCCTTTACATTGCATATAATCGGGAAAGTGCAGCGGGTTTTGTATTACATAATTCAGATTTGCATTTATAAAATGGTAATTTTACCACAAAACGGCCTTCTGGATTAATTGAATAATTTCCCTGAAAATGTGACTCCACAAACTGTTCCTCGGGTGAAAGTAACTTCTCACTTGGATTAAAAACTTCTTCTAATTCCCAAAAACGTTTTAACTCACTATCAATATTAGTTTCGTAAATATGTAAATTTGAAATCGAATTAGGTTTTGTCTGAGATTCAGGTAATTTTCCGGATACAAGAAAACCAAAAATTGAATTTTGAGCAATTAAACCATTCTCAGTACAAATTGTTTGACCAGGAAGTGAAATAGAAAAAAAATAATCAGATCTCAAAATCATATCAATTTTACTTGGAATTTCAAATTTGGGATCGGCCAGTTGCATATTTTTTAAATGCGAAAAATGTTCTTTGTTTATTTTCTCTGATGGCAATGGAGATGTTAATTTATCTAATATAAAAACTCGCATGGATAACTTGACATCGGAATCGTGAATGGAAATTAAATTAATGTCTGTATAACCTTTAGTTATTGTAATTTTTGAATTTGCCAACCCTTTGACGGGAAATCTTGCATTTTTCTCTCATAACCTAAAATATTCATACATGATTCAGTGATAAAAGAACTTTCAGAGCCTGAATCGCATAAAATTTTTATCACATGTCTCTGACCCATTGAATCATAAATATAAGCGCTATTTGCAGGAAGTAAAGCGAAAGATGTTTGTATAGAATGGTTATGAGTACTTGTTTGCAATTGAGATATGCCAGATGGCTCTGTATGATTCTCAGAATTTTCAAAATTATTACCAGCAGATGAAGCCGAAGCTGTATAAGTTTTGAAATTATTATCGCATATACTAGAATGATGTTTTGCATTACAAAAATGACAGGTATAAGTGGAATTACATTGAGCGATAGAGTGTTTATTAGATAAACAATTGCTGCATAATAAGTTCTTTCTAACAAATTGTTTTCTATCCTTAACAGGAAGTTCTTTAAATTTAAAGCATTTGAACAAGAAATGATTATTGTTTTTACATAAAATGCATTTGTAATTAACGTTAGAATGAAACTTAGATAACGTAAATTGTTTATCCTTATTTTGTTTATACTCATTCTCTTTACTCTCATTTTCATTACATAATTCCATAGATGCACATTTATCATTAAGAAATTGTAAAAGGATCTCTAAAGTAGGAAAATCAATTGTTGCAGAATATTGTGCCCATTCTTCACGTGATTTATGGTCAAGTTTTTGTAATAAAATATAAATTAACCATACATCTCTTTCAGTAGCTTTAGTGTCAATAGTCTTTAATCCCCTAATTACTTCATCCGAAGTATCTGCTATCTTACGTAAGTTATATGCAGTAACATGACTTACAGTTGGTTGATCCATAAAGGTTTTAATAAGTGCAGAAATAATTTGTTTTTTCTTATCATACCTAGTAAGTAATTTTTTCCAGGCTTTTAGATAACTATTCTCAGATATTGGAATGTGTTTAATAATAGAAGCCGGTTCATCTTTTAACAAACCCTTTAGGTATTGGAATTTTTGTACATTACATAAATTAACATTGTCGTGAACTAATGATATATACAAATCCTTAAAAGACATCCAATCTTTATAATTACCGCTAAACGGGCAAATATTTAATTTTGGCAAACGAAATTTACTAGATATAGCATTTGTGTTAATGGCAGGATTTTGAAAATTTAAAACATTAGATTGCAAGCCTACAGATAAATTTTCAATTTTTTGTTGAAGCTTGGCTTTGGTTTCATAATATTTTATCTCGAATTCTTCTATTTCTGAAATTTCATCAGGTAATTCAGAATCGGCTTTATCAAAATCAGAATAAATAATTTCAATCTTTTCAAGTTTATTTAAGAGATCATGTTTTTGAAAAATTTGATTTTCATTATTTATGAAATTTATATTTCCAGTAAGCGCAGATTTCGCTCAGCCTCGATAATGTTTTGCTATTTTTTCAGCATCTTCTAAAGCGACAGTTTCATTACTGTCATCGTCATTGTTCTTTTTGTTTGCCATTACTACGTAATGGAGTAATGCGAAAAACCAAAGTCAAACTTGTAAAATAGGAAAATAAGTACTTATCTGTTTTATTCCTTAATAGCTGCGGTTGGATATAAAATTTGTAAGCTAGCCAAAATTCGCACAGAACATCTCGCCGGTGCCTCCAAAAAATTTTATTTGACGTGATGTGAAGATAATAATAAATACTCGTTCTTTCATTCACAAACCAAAACTATATTAAACATACAATACACAGATGCAAATATGCGTGGAAAACATGAGGTGCGAAAAATCATTGCGAATAAATTATAAACAATATAATGTGAAGTAACAATGCGAAAATAATGCGAAAGATAATATTGTGAAAGATAGCATGCAAGCTACCGTGCGGATGAAAAAGAATAAACTGTTCTTTTCGGTTTCTGTTCGAGTAGAGTTGAGATGTTCGTACCTTTGAACAGAAAAAAGTAAAGTTGAGATGAAAACAGTTAAATCGAAAGTGTCATTGAGTGCGGTGTTCGATTATGTTAAGAATCGAATATGACTGGATGGTGGAAATCGAACAGTACGTTATGTTAATATGGAAGTACTGGTAGAGTTGCACTTTAATTTATAACTCAGTAACCCATGGCCGTACCATGTTGAAACTAACAGTAATTTTAGATAATAAACGTAAAAATAACATATAATTTTTAAAACATAATTAAGAAGGTGCTTTTTGAGATATTGAAGATCAAATGTAAAAATAATTGACCTTAAAATGAAAAAAATCTAAAAATGTATACATATCATATCATTTAAAACCTGTATTATAAGCTTTCTAATGATACTAATCTTATATCTTTAGTTTAATTTATTTTTTCTGTAAGTTAATTAGGGAACAAAATGTTGGGAATACTTACGTTATGTTAGTGTGAAAATACTGATTTAGGTTTGCATATTAATTTATAACTTAGCATCCCATGGCCATCCCATGTTGAAATTTGATAAGAAATGTAAAATGTAACATAATTTTTAAAAGAAAATTAAATGTGTACATTTTTATGATATTGGAGGTCAAAAGGCAAATGATTACCCTTAAAGTAGAAAAAAATAAAAAATATGTGCATGTGATATATCATTTGAAATCGTGTATTATAAGCTTTCTAATGATACCAATCTTTTATCTCTAAGTTAATTAGGAAAGACAATATAGGTACATTTGTAGTATAAGAAATTCGAAATTTGCATTTTTTACCCACTTTTGCAGACCTGTATATCAGAAACTAAAAGAGATAGGGACTTATTAATTGGTAAAAACTCATTTCTCTATAGAGCAAACAAATGATCCCAATTGCATGAAAATTTGAGGGGGGCAGGGTTTTAGCTGTGTTGATTTAGCAGAGAATGACCCAGGCATTTAATCATAGGCACGACTGCAGAAGAACAGATACAAAAGATCTGAAAAGTCATCAGTGCACATTTCGATCCACACTTTTTGCCAAAAAATGCACAGTTTTAAATCTTGACACTTATTCTTGGAAATATTTGAATTTATATATTCATATTGTTTAGAAAATAGCTCCAAATGTTATTCGATGCATCCTACTCCGGTGGTTAAAAAAATGCTATTTCAGAAAATTCTTATTTCATTCATTGCAATTGCATATTAGCATATACCATTGCATATAATTGTTTCAATCTATGTTATTTCAAGCAATAAATCTTCTGTAACAGAACTATTATCGATTCCTTAGTTGGATACACCTTTATATATATATATATATATATATGTGTGTGTGTGTGTGTGTGTGTTAATCACTTGTAGTAATTAAAAAAAAAAAAAAAAAAAAAAAAAAAAAAACCCTCCAAATTTTTATTTTATTTTTATTTTATTTAACTTTACAAAAAAGTGTATTATCGTAAGTATTTTAACAACTGGGAACCGGCGATGAAACAAAACTCGAAAGGGAGAGGTCCCTTTTTTATAATCAAAAATGATATTGTTTCTAAATAAATTTCTGTAACCCTTCCCCCCCCCCCCCTTTTTTTTTTTAATGATATACATAGTCGTACGTTCGTGTTTAACGAGTCATTATAAAACATATTAAAGAATCATTATTATATTTTATTACATAATATAATTAAATGATATAACAACATTTAAACATTTTTTGCTTGTTTCTTTGTTTCTTTACTTATTGATTTGGAAAGACATTTTTGAAAAAATAAGGGTACAGTTTTAAAATAAAAATCTTAAAACACAGTGAATATACACAAGTATTTGTTTCCAGTTTAAAATTTGCACCACATTTTAATAATATTTTCTTATAAAATGAAATATCCTATTAAAAATAACCAAAAGAATTTTGAAGGAAAATCTTTTTATTTTTGAAAACTTATACTTACTAATATTTCTTCATTCCATTATTTTTCTAAAATCGAGAACAGATTTTGTTTAAAACCAAAAGCCTTCAAGTTATAAAAATTCTAAAATTGTTTTCCTACCTAATTTACTGACCTTTAAATTCTTTGTATGTTTAAACTTGAAAACATAGCTTCTCACGAAAACAGATTGATTTTTGATTCAAAGATTAAGTATACACAAAAAAATGCCTCTTAGGCCTACTTGCAGGTTTTAAGAAAGTATATCTTGTGTGTTTTCATAGATCAATATATAGATTTTTAGGACAGTATTTATTATAAAAATTGGAAACTTTAAGCTTAAAAAGAACGAAGTTTAAAGAATTTTTATTTTCTTTATATATACTGAAATACTAGGATAAGTCTTTCGAAGAAAAAACATAATTTTAAATGCAATGAAATTAATTATGAAACAGTTACTTGTTTAGTTTGTAGTTTCCATTTCAAAATGCATGTGTGGAAAAAAAAAAATATTTATATATCACTATTTTCTCCACAAGCTAGTTCATTAGCAAGTTGAAATAACTTTATACATTTAACGCAATTTATGAAAAACGTTTATATTTATGTCTAATTAAGAATATATAAATAAATAAATAAATATAAATATATATATATATATATATATATATATATATATATATATATATATATATATATATATATATGGTTCCAGATTTAAAATTTTTATTTAGTTACCTTGAAAATTTCATTTTAAATGCTCTAGAAGTAAAATAATCTTTTATGATAATAATAATAATAATAATTCAATATTTAGCATATATTATATATATATGTATGCCTATATAAATACTATATACTGGCGTCCAAAATTAAAACACCTAATTATTTTCGCGTTTCCTTTTAGCGTAAATTTTAACAAATAAGTAAAAAATTTGAATGGCGTGTGCGTTATTATATCATTAGTGGAATTTTACATAACTTTAGAATAAGTAATAATTTTTGAACTATTAATTATTGTTATTATTATTTATTTTCTAAATTAAGCTTTGGAGAAAATGAAAATGTTCAACAATTTTAGAAAAGGAAACTTACAGAAAAGTAGCCATGAAGATGGTTTGCATATAGGTTAAAAATTCACATGAATCCATGCGTTAGATTTAAGCCAGATTTTTCTTTCTGTATTCACATTTATATTTCTTTCTTCCTTTTTTTTTTTTTCTTTTTAATTCTTATGTGAATAACTTTTTTAAAATATACATACAAATATAAAAATTAGATATGACTTTCAATATAAAATTATTTTTCGACATTTTAATTATTGTAGTGATGCTCACATTTCACAAATTAATAATCATAATTTTTCAAACGTCCGTTATAAGATTTAAAAAAAAAAAAAAAAAAAAAAAAGTGAATACAGGAAGAAAAATCGGGATTTAGTTTACCATTTGAAGAAATCCATTTGAAGAAATATGTGTATTCAATTATTTGTAGTGGATCCTTAACATTTTTTTCACCATTAATTATATTGTTGTTTGTAAAGTTTTAAATTATAGTTAGATTAAAGTTTATTTAAATACTCTGGAGTGTCACTCAGACGACTTTCTCTTATCTTACATTTCAATACCATAAAGATAGATTGCAGATTAATTCGTAAGATCAATAAGTTAAGATAATAAAGTTCAATTTATTTTAAAAAGAAACAAAATGGGTTTAGGAACACTTTTATTTGATATATATGAGCAAAAGCTACCCCCCCCCCCCTTCTCAACTCGTCCGTTCAGTTTAAGAACCTACATATAATTAAAACAAATTGAGGCTGTTATTAATTTGTCTTCAAATTTTCCATTGTTTGTGAACTTTTTCAAGTGGCAAGTAAACATGAACTTCAAAATACAATACTTTAATTTTCTGCAGTTATTTGTAATTAGTCTATTGATCAAAGGATACGAATCAATCGCTAAAAATTGGATTTTTGTATTTAGATACCTCAAAACGTAATATTATACCAAAAAAAAAACTTCGATCAATTTCATTCAATAGATAAAAAACGTTAAACTTATGTTTGGCGATCTCTATATAATGTGTATAAACTACATGCGCATCACATTGTGCACTTAAATTTAGTTTTGTATGGAAAAACTAACAAAAAATAAACTTGTAAGTTGTAGCCACCACATGACATTCTTCTATATTTTCCTATAGAAATTCACTCAGTAAAACTAATTTATTAAAATTGTTATTTAAAAAAATTATCTTCCATGATAATGCAGACTATTTTCATATTAGAGAAGTAGTATAACACTAAATACTCAAAAAAAGTCAATTTTATTCGTCAATAAAACAAAATAAAATAAAATAAAAATAAAAATAAAAATAAATCATTAAAAAAATTTAAAATGTCAAAAAAATAAATCATTATTATTATTATTATTATTGCTTTAAAAAATAAATAAAATAAAATAAAATAAAATCGAGAACTTTATTTTAAATTATCGCATACAAATAATTCTTTTAAATTTCATAATGATTAATAAAAAATAATTGTCTTTATGCACATTTATACAAAATTTTGCCCTATACCTTAAAAATTTAGAAAAGCGGGATAGCAACGCAAGCTGTTGGACAATTCTCACCAAAAGTTGATAGGCACTAATTTATGTCAGTGTGTAACTACATACCAAGCTGTATGAAATTCTGTGCAGTAATACCTGAGATACAGTTGCCACAAAATTTTGTCACACACACACACACACAGACAGAAATTGTCTAAAAATGGTAAAATCGTGTTCTACAGCTCTCAAAACCTGTGAATCAATCAAAAACTTGAGGTCGAAATATTTTACGAATCCCATACTTTTTTCTATCGAATATAGAAGAAAATAATAAAATATATTTCCAGAGCATTCCAAGAATAGGCTCAATATATTAAAATATTTTAGTAGCTCTGTAAATGAATGATGAATTATTTCCATACTACAATCTACACAAAACATGATTATGCTTATAAGAAAACAAGTTCATTTCTTTTTATTTAAGGCAATCTATCGTTGTTACATTATACTTACAAGAAATTTCGCCCATACACGTAATGAATTTGAATCGTCTTAGATGGACCCGAACTGTTTGTTTGATCTTCACAAGAAGTTTATTATAGCATCCCTATCTGGCAATGAATCCATACATGATTTTTTGCTAAATAATAATAATAATAATAATAATAATAATAATTAAAACTTTCATCGATAGGTAGCGCTGTATTGAAGCAAATCAGATATTTCCGTTAAAACTGTATTTATTTGCATACAAATGTTTACAGGCACATAAGTTCTATTCTATGTTCCCGCTGTCACCACAAAATACAGTTTGCAAATGAATCAATACACTGATAACTGCAGCTTTTGTCGGCGGTTCTCCCCTAATGGAAACATAATAACGCTTATCCACCACTAATATCGATTTAACCACCAATTCAGCATCGTAATTAAATAATATGCACAAATAGGAGGCAAAATCGGAAAAAAAAAAAAAAAAAAAAAAAGCTCCCAGTAAAATTCTTAAACACATATTCAAATAATGTATTGACTTTTAATTCCAAACAAATTAATAAAATTTGAATGCATTAACCCTTTCAGTCGCAGTGTTCCCGCTGATGGAACACCTAATTTTAATTCTCAAGCGCAAAAACTCATCCCGGAATTTTCTTAGCAAAAATTTACATTTATAACATAGCAGAAAGGGCCCTTTTTTTTTAACGTGAAAATATAAAATTCCTTCTATTTTAATTATATTCGTAAATTCCGGTGGCAGTGTAATTTAAATGATCCGAATTACCTTGCGCCGCAAAGGGTTAAAATACTCCGGAATAAATTGAAATGTTGGGATCTATGCAACTTTTACGAGTTTTTGTTGTCGATAATGTTTACTTATAAAGTGATTTATTTATTAAATTAAATATTATTTGAATTTAATAATGTTTACTTACAGATGTTTCAAACCAAAAATTTCTCGAAAAGGAACAATGCTATTTTTTTTTTTTTTTAAATATTTATGATCAGCTATGTGTCTAAAAGCCATCTTAAAAATTAGTTTAGTAATTTTTAAAATAAATTAAGTAGTGAACGTTAAAGGGTTAATTGTATAGTATCTTCCCCTAATTGCATACTACTCATTTACTAAATATTTTAATTAGTAAAATAAACTTAATAATCTTAATAACAATTTTGTGTTTATTATTAATAATTATCAGTTTTAATTTATATAGAACAAAACATATTAATAAAAAAACTATAAATCAATTTTTCGATATTTAAATTATACTCAAAACTCATCACAGATTAATTAATATTCATCCATCAATTTCTCAAAAACATAATTAATATCAATATACGTATCTTATAAATCGGAGAAAAACACACATTTTAAAGGAATTTCACAGTTTTAGTCTAAAAATACCTGAAAACGCTATTCTAAATCACTATTCTAAATAATCATTCTAATTCAGTCAGGACTCGTTCCTGGCTGTGTGGTCAGAGTACACAATTTCGAACCCGAAGGTTGTGAGTTCGATTCTCACCGATTGGAAGTGGAAGAAGAGGAAAAAAAGTAATTTTTTTTTACGGATTTCACAATATATTTGAAGATTTTGTGATTTTAATGTAAGAAATTAAATGGTAAAATTGGATATTTGCTGGCCCTTCCGAAGTGGAACACTATAAATTGGTAACAACGAGAAATGGTTGATTGAAAGAAATAGTCCTGCCGTACTAATATGCTGTGTTAATCATAAATCCGTGCAAATTATAGGACTCTGATTTCCATATTCCTCGCTATGCATACGTGCAACGCCCTCTATTGACGAAAAATAGATCTATTTTCTTTTCTTTAACAAATAAATAAATAAAATAAAATAAAATTTCTCATTCAAAAGAACAGATTTTTCGCAAACCGCGTTCAATCCTACCAATTCTTTCAGTTTTTATAATTTTTTATTTAATATCCACGGACTTTTTGGACACGTATATATATTACACAAAAATAATCAATGCAAAAAGTATTAAGTAGTATTTATCATAAAGGTAAGAAAAGTAAATTCTTTCATTTCTTTTATAAGAATTTTAAACATTTAGGATATTTTTGCTTTTATTTATTTATTTATTTTTACGTACGTTTAGTCAGCCCTTCTTATTAATATATTTGTGTTCTTATATGTTTGTGTTTTATATCTTAATTTATTTTGGTTTACACTGAATTTTTTTATATATTATTATTATTATTATTATTATATTGAATTCAATTTTTAACTGAAAATATTACTGTTATAGTTCATTATTATTATTATTATTATTATTATTAACGCTAATTATAATTTATTAGGAAATAACGCTAAGATTAAAAATAAATAAATAAACATATGTTTGCTATATATTTCTCAAAATACATCGATGCTGACAAAAGCGATTAGAGAGATTTCGTCTATTAAGGCTAAAATTTAAATTATGCTTGAACATTTTCAGATATATCAGCATATACAGAATAAGAACTTGTGTTAAAATAGCAGATAATGCATTTAGAAGAGAATAACTTTGGAATCACTACTTTATATAAGTAGTAGACTATTTATAAATTCGACAATTTATTGTAGTATTAATGTCCAAAGTAGTTTTTACTACTAATACTTTTAATTAAATAACTTTATTATTATTATTATTATTATTATCATTTCTGACAAAATATGTATCACTAAAGTTACTTCAAATATGTTATTCCGTGCATGATATTAATGTCTAATTATATCGCAAATTAGAAATAATGTAATACTTATCTAATCTTTTGGAATAACTACACTTATTTTCGTATAAATTGCTTATATTTATGGCAAGGTGTAGGTTTCGAATTCCTGTAATATATACGGTTGATATATATTGGCAGAAAATAAAGTATTTTTAGATCGATTTATATCTCCAAAAATAACTTTGAAAGAACGACAACTTTTGTAACATTTAAAATCATTATTAGAATCAAAATTGTCTGTAAATTATAGTAAATTATTTTTTCTTTAATATTTATCCACTTTGAATATTAATTATTTTTGGCTGCTACACAGATTATTTAATAATGCAATTTAATATGTTCTAAGCAAGATATTTAAGAATTGCTTATAACTATCATTTTAAGTAAAATAAAAGAATCAATCGGTAAAAATATATTATTATATAACCTTTATTACTAGAATTACATTATATGCTATATAATTTACTGAATGAAATTATATGTCATATTATATGTAATGTTAAATATTTTTTTTATTAGGCTTGGGGTCCATAGCAGGCATGCCAATAGTTTAATTTATCCCGGATCATTGTTACTACTCCTTTTTCCCATCACTTTATTTATTGCAAAAAATTTTCCAATATGTAATTACGATTAAGTAAAATATAATTCAAGAAAAGTGGGTTTAGAACAAGTGGATACTAACAATGCCCCAGAATAAATTTAAATGTTTACATGTCTGTCGCAGAATAGCACTAATTTATACAAATGTTTTGTACAACAATAGTATCGGAAATGACGCATTTTAATTGCTACGTTTCGCGATCAAATATTTATTTAGAATAAAATAAAATGCCATCGAAATCCTCAATAAGAAAAATTGATTAATATATAACTAAATTATATACCCTATGACATCTTTAAATAAGAACAAAAAATCATGCGGTACGCATTGATTATTAAACACTTTCCAACTGTACGTACTTCTTGTATTGAAAAACTTTCAAAGTTCTTTCCTTACATTATCACACAAAGGACAGACAGAAGGACTGAAAGGCGAATAAATAAACTAATTATATTCATAATCACAATTAAACAATATTGAAAAGTGTTAAAAATGCTTAAAGCAAACGAAAATGTAGTCCTTAATGTATCTGAATATGTTTGTGTAACCCTGTAAAGCTGAAGGTTAAACATATCATATTCTATACAAAACAATATTTTAGCATATTAACAATAATCGTCAATATCTTCATGATTTTTAAAGTAGAAAGTTATTTAAATGTGATTTATAAAAATATCACACCTAAAACGCAATGCATTGGAATTTTTCTCGGCCTCTCTGTACACAAACCAGCTGAACAGAGCCTATCAATGCTATTTTGGGCGGATAAACGGACAGATAAAAACATGGACAGTCGGACAAACCGATACACAAAGTAATATCACGTATTCACAGTTAAACGTTGTTATAAAGTGTTAAAAAGATTTAATATAAATGAAAATGCAATTCCAGCAAATTTACAAAAATGACCTTTAATGTAACTGAATATATTCTTTTTTGGCCCTGTAAATCTAATTATAATCATACTATATTTTATAGAAAGCACTTTTTTGTGTATATGGGTAATATATTTTGATTTTATTAAAACTTGTGCAAGGCAAAGTTATTAAAATTTGATTTATAGCAAAATTTCTCATAGAACAAAATTCTTTGGAATATTTTCAGTGTTCCTGTACACAAACCAGTGATGATATTTATTCCATTTTTAATGGAGAATATCAGACAGTAAACTTGAATAACATATTTCAATTTCATTATGATTTATGTAAAATGAAGAGAAAAGAGATACAAATGTAAGAAAATAAAAAGTGGTGGAGCAACGTATTTCCCTGAAATTATATGGAATGACCCTTTTGTGTTTAAAAAAAAAAAAAAAAAAAAATCTTAAATGCACCTGTAAAAAATACAACTCACATTACACATTTCCTTAAATACAGCTGTGCGCCGACTTAAAATGGAATTGTTATGACCTCTAAAATTTTTTTTTCTGAAAGAAAGTGAATAAAAACGTATAAACTTATTAGAGTTTCTTCACTTCAGAAGATTATACGTTTCTTACTTTTTAAATCAATGCTATAATCAAAACTCTTTACGAAAGATAAAAGCTTTTCCAAGTAAAAACATCATTTATGTTTCCCACGCAATCGTAGAGGCAATTTTGTTCAAATACTTTTAAGGAAAATGTTTCCATTCAAAATTAAATATTGATTGTATTGACTTTATTACTGATCTGTAGAGAAACGCATTCAGAATATCAATCAAATTATTTTTGAATAATAAAAAGAAAAATACAAAAGAACTACATTTATTTAAGTTATAGATTAATGCAAATAACTGAAAAATACTAAATGGTAACAAATATATATATATATATCCCTTGAAAACGTTAGAATGCAAATAATGCTTTTTTTCTCATTCCAATTTCCAATAATTCATTTCGATTTTACTTTATTTATTTATTTATTTTTTTTGGTTTGATTTGGGTAGTGTTCGCTTATAATCCGAATAATTGTTTTAATACTGAAATTAAATCATCTTTAAATTTAAATTTTTGCACTGATAATATTGTATTACTATATATATATATATATATATATATATATATATATATATGTGTGTGTGTGTGTGTGTGTGTGTGTGTGTGTGTGTATACATACATATATTTGCGTGTGTTTGTGATTATGCAATTTTAATCTAAAATTATTTTACCTTATTTACTGAATAGATATAGTTAAAGTAAAATGTGTATGTTATGGTAGGAACTACGAAATAGCTTAAAATAAAGAAAGAATTAGAATTGAAATTTTGAATTAGATATCACGTGAGTTATACAAGGAAATCTCGCTTGTAGAAAAAAAAAAAAAAAAAAAAAAAAGACTGATAATCTCGCATTTCTTTTAAATTACTGGTTTAATTTTTAGCTACTAAGTCACAAGCATCGGTCGTACACCCCGCTTCTATTTTAAGAAATTTTCCAGGAATAAGAAATTGTTGCCTTATTTCTCTAACATTATATTTATGCAATAATCTCTATCCTATTTAATCACGGCACATTTCTGCAAAAATACGATACATTTTTCTGTATGAAAATAGAGGTAGCAAAAAATGCCAAGGTTGATAGTGATCGCAACAGGAAAACGCAGAAAATTGTTAAATTAAGGCTATAAAATTAAAGCTATTTTGAAGGTTATAAAATAGCATATTTCACCTAGCTTCTTAAAGTTCTTCAATAATTATTTTACTCAATATTTTAAATGTATAAAAAAAAAAAAAAAAAACAATATTTTAACAACGTTTTATAAAATTTTCGTTTAAAATTGTCAAAAATACAACCTTTGAGACCTAGTTTTGAAAATCACGTAGAAACAATCCCCTCGTGGTGTTCAAGATAACAATTGGTAGCTTTATCTGAAATCAGAAATGTAAAAACTCACTGTTAGTATAAGAATACGTATCACATGATTCATTTTATACTAAAAACAGAATGAAATTGGTAGTTTTCCAAAAATGTATGAAAATAAGTGCAATTTTATTAAAATCTGCACCATGCATTTCCTTGTAAAATAAACTGTAATCCGAAAAAAAAAATTAATAAATAAAAAATAAAAAATAAAAAATAAAAAAGTTCAATCAGATTTAATTTTGTATAGAAAAATTGTGTAAAATTTCAATCGGATTGGCTAGAGTTTTTGAGGAAACTCATTCACCAAACCAAAAAATTAAGTTTAAGAAAAAAAAAAAAATGTATATAAGCAGAAATAAAACGCACATATTTTTTAACGTACGTAGAATCGTCAGATCCCCATAAAGCAAGGGTCCTGCAGCAGCTTCAATGTCCAAAACATTTTTTTTTTTCTCTGATACTATTTCTCCCCGTTTGAGTCCCATCACTCTTTTCCCATTATTCCACTGTCTCTTTTCACGGATATTAGTATGCGATGTTCATTTTCTTTCCGCGCACACATCTGATTATTTTTTCCTCATCTTTTGTATGCCAGAAACGGGTCTCTAATGTCTGTGTGATAGAGCTTTAACTGGGCTCTTCAAGACAGGTGACACTGTTAATTTTCAAGAACTACTATTTTACAGATGACAATATCTCAGCATCTAATGAACATTTTATTTTTTCTGTTACTCTCTTGTTAGAAATTTAAATAAAATTTAAAATTTAATATGTTTAAACGATTCTACTGTATATCAGTCTGCGCCCGATAGAAACAAAACTCAAATGACCTGCTAACTATGCTAGTTTATCCGTAATGGTATTAAGCCCGCCTTTTTTTTTTTTTCACACCAGAATAGTTGTAGAGTAATATTCAGCAATGTGTTATCATGATTAAATAAGAAGATTATTGCTCTACAAATATTCTGGTGTAAAAAACAATGCGGGGCTTAATACTATTACGGATAAACTAGCACAGTTAACAGGTCTAGCTATATTAAGAAAGTTTTTCTCAGTTTAAACGTACCAGTTTTGAAAGAATAAGAGTTGGACTTCTATACTAAAATCACAGTTGTATATAAATTATATTTAGCCATTTGACGGACTACAAAACAATAAATTGCAATTATATCTGTTTAATTAAAAATCGAATGCCAAATAACTCCTCATTGAAAAACAAAGGAAAAAATTAAAATTAAAATATAGATATCGAAAAATTTCTCAATGATGTGCATCTCCGCGTGTATCAAAAAACCCATCCTACAAGACTTATATAGGTCACTTATCAGTGACTTGAGCTCCTTAATGTACAGACACCTCTCTTCATTTACATACATTGCAATATGCTAATTAATGGAATAAGTTGAATTCACCATTAAATATAATAATAAGCAAGAAGTCTCCCGCACGGTGTCAGGTACGACCATTCCAAAAAAATGTCTGAAACGTGATTTTATTTGGATAAAATGGATGTCGTGTTACATCAGGTTTTAATTCGTCATACAAAGTAAACCGTTCCTCTCATCATTACAAAAATTGGCATACTTGTCAATCAGACAAAAATCTATCTAACGCCGTAATTTTTAAAACTAAAAGATAATTAGTTCGAAAGATATTAAATAAAAACCTAATTTAACTTTAAAATTTTTAAAAGAAAAAACAATGTTAAATCCCCCCTCCCCCAAAAAAAAAAAAAAAAAAAAAAATCTCGATTTAAAAGTAAACAAATTTATTGCCTGTGTAAAAATTAAAAAATACCTAAAGTAGAAAGTTGTCAAATTTGGCAATTCTTAAAACTCGAGTAAAGCCATAGACACAGTAATTTGTATAGATGTACCATCACTATACTCTCGACTACAATTTATTTATTCTAAGAGAAAACAGCCATTAAAGTAGAAAAAAAAATTGAACGAATGATCGAAATTTTATATGGCTGATCGTACGTTAGATCGAAATTTTATATGGCTGAAAATATACGTAAATTAAAAAAAGGTTTGATTTATGATAGTTCTATTTTTTTCCCTAATTTATTTAAGATCTAATTTCTTTCTTTCTCTTTTTATCTTCTTCTTCTTTTTTTTTTTTTTTTTTTTTGTGTGTGTGTGTGTGTGTGTGATTTATGTTAGAGATAATTTAAAGCTAAAACATAATGCATGCAAGTCTCAAATTGACTACTAATTATACATGTATAGTATATATATATATATGCATAAATTATATTTTAAATGAGTTTATAACTGTATCTTCTGCATATATAAGAAGCAATCATAAGATTTGGAAAAACTTTTGATTTTCGGTTTTTGATGATTTAACATATTTTGAGATTTCCTTGCATTTTAATTAACTGAAAGTGATTACTTATTTTTTAAAAAGTGGATATATTACTAGCTTTTACTTGTGCAATGAGAAAGTAGAAGATAAGGAAAAAACTATGATTTCCGATTTTCGATAATTTTACACATTTGAGATTTCCTTGCATTTCTATTAACTGAAAATGACAACTTATTAAAAAAAAAAAAAAAAAAAAAAAAAAAAAAGATTTATTTCTAGCTTCTGCAGGTATATCAAGCTATATTATAGTAGCTGATACTGAAAAAAATTCGCTTTCCGGTTTTCGATGAATTTCCATGTTTTGCGATGTTTTTTCAATTAAATTAACTGAAATTGACTACTTATTTAAAAAAAAAAATTGCTTTATTTTTCTATTCCCTGTATATACAAGAAGAAAGCATAAGACTTGGAAAAACATTTGATGCCAAGTTTTCGATGAATTTACGTGTTTTGAGGTTTCCTTGCATTTCAATTAATTCAAATCGGCAACTTATATTTATAAAAGTGGATTTATTAATAACTTCTGCATGTATAAAAAGATAATAGAAGATACATTTCGATGTATTTACACGTTTAGAGATTTTCTTGCATTTCAATTGACTGAAATTGACTACATCTTTTTTTTCTTTTTTTAAGTGGATTTATTATTTTATACTCTGTATACATAAGAAGAAAGTATAAGATTCAGAAAAAATTTAGAATTTTTTTGTTTTCGATGAAGTTACACGTTTTTATATTTTCTGAGTTCAAATCGACCATTTTTATAAAATATCTGACTTTTTGACTTCAAATACTATACTTTATGAAACAATAGAATTAATTTCAGAAAATTATGAAAATAAAGGCTGATTTTTTATACTATGTGAAAAATACCAGAGCCGGGAATCCCTGGCTGATTAACACCTAGGCATTTCTAACATAACATTTGTTAGCAAAGTCACCGAGTCTGAAAACACAGCTGTATCAAGTGACATTATTAATCATTGCACAACTCCAATAGATCATCAAATTTTCAACTTAATTTAGACATTTATTCATCAATACTTGGTGACTTTACCAACGAATGTTACGTGAGAAATGCCTAGCTGGCAATCAGCCAGGGTAGCTTTTCAGTAGCGACGGTTTGAGCATCCGCACGTAAAGCGGAAGGCCCGGATTCGATTCCCAGCTCTGGTATTTTTCACATAGTTGGTATAAAAAATCAGCCTTCCACTCCATAATTTTCTAAAATGAACTTTCAGGCTGGATGAATAAATTTCTGAATTCAATATAATTAATTTAACCGAATTTGATATTTGGTTGTACAATTGTTTGAATTGGAGCCGATTAGCTTTTGGGGTACACCATCCAACAGGGTACGCTTCCACGTTGCGATTCCGTATCATTTCAGGAAAAGTTCAACATCTACAATGTTCCAAACTTTTAGAAATATATTAAGTAAAACTCTGCTGATTCAGTTTGAGTGCATATCGACAAACAATTACCGCAGCTGTGTTGCAATTTAATTGCGTTTAGGAGAAGGCGATAACTTTGCCTTGCTTTGTTTTGCGAAAGGATGGTCGAGTTTCGACCGCTTTGCGATACTAGCAAATTAGTTACCGGAAATTTCAGTTAGAGGAATAAAAATACGATAAAAAATACATTTAAACATAGACATGCGGTGAAGTTCAATGATCTAAAGAATAAATGACGATATTTGCCTGATGCAATAATTTTATAGAAAAATGTATTTTTTAATGTTGCATCTTTATAATATTTGCAAGCGGCATATTAAACCTAGCAAAACTTTAAAGATATACTCATAATATGAACTATTGACTAAAAAAACGCAATAAAAAATATAATCAAAGGAGGTACTTTTTTTTTTTTTTTTTTTTTAACATAAAGTTATGCAAAAATAAAGAAATATATAGGCATCACCAGCATGTTGACAAAAATTTAAATGTCTCCGTTGGATCCTATAAAATTATGCCTCTGGGGGTCACCGAAGCGGAGAGTCATCCCTTCCGTGGAGGATCAAAATTGTGCTGGGAGGTCTCCGGACCACCTCTAGGGATGTGTCCCAGACCGTCGTCAGTTGTCCATCTGCGCTGCACTAATGCGACGTAAAACCCATGCATCCATCCATCCGTTGGATCCTATACTAAAACTGCACTGAATAGTGGAAGTAAGATAAGTGGGTCGTCAAACATGAAGTTTATTTTGAATGAATGAACTTTATTTGAATGATTTTGGTTTCAGTACCGTACACTATTAATTTGGTATAAAATATTAATTTGGCTTCTGATAAAAAAATAAAAATAAATAAATAAATAAAAAATTATAATAATAATAAAAAACTGGGTTGTGAAATTAATTATAAAGTTTAAGACATTCAAATTTTAATAGTTTTAAAAAAAGTAAAAGTTTTGCACAGGTTTTCTATTCCTAAATCATTCTTATTTAAGATAAATTTGCAATTTATACTTTGTTGTTGAATACGGTTTATTCAAAAGACAATGCAAATTCAACGTGAACATGGGAAAAGTGTGTGCGAACAACAAATCATCCCATGTTAAACATAATGTTAAATTATCTGAATATAGTGATATTTATTTTTTAATAAAAAAATATTTTTTTTATAATTTGCTCTTATAATTTACGAAATTCATTTGGAGGTGTCACAGACATTAACTCAATGGAAGTATTTTTTATAGCTTTTAAATTGCGACTTACCTCATAATATTTCTGGAATATACTATTCCTAATTAAATCATGCGACAGTAATTGTTTCATGCGAATCAACTATTTAAACTCCAAAAAATTTCCTAGTTATGACACTGGTTAGGAAGTTAAATTTAAATTCGACCTAAATTTTTTCTCTTTCGAAATTGACAAGTTATATATATTGCTAGAAAAGTAATAGTCTCCATTTTTATAAATCCTTTGTATATATCGGCTGATTTTTACAAAGAATATTCTATTTCTTAAAATAGGAGTAATGCATCCTTTCTTATTACTTTCTTCTATCTGCAATAGAAGAAAGTATTGGATTCGTAAAAATTTTCGATTTCGGGTTTTTTATGGATTTCCACGTTTTGAGAGCTGTAGAACACGATTTGACAATTTTTAGAAAATGTCTGTCTGTCTGTCTGTCTGTGTGTGTGTGACAAAATTTTGTGGAAACTGTACCTCAGGAACTACTGGAGAGAATTTCATACAAATTGGTACGTAGTTGCACCTTGACTTAAGTTAGTGCCTATCAACTTTTGGTAAAAATCGTCTTACAGGGTGCGTTGGCTTCCCGCTTTTTCTAAATTTTTAACATGGGCAAAAATTTTCAAGATGGGTATCTTTCGAAAGGTCTCGTCAGTACCTTTAAAACGAATGGTTCAACTATAAATCTGTGATAATTTAAAACAAAGTTATCGATTTTTGTTTTACTTTTTACGAAAAAAAAAACTTAGAAAAAAAAAAATCTTTTTTTTTTTTTTTTTTTTTTAACGAAATTATCAAAACTTGGTAGTTAGTTGGCTCCTGACATAAACTGGTGCTGATTAGATTTGGGGATCAATCGCACAACAGGAGGCGCTATGATCGTATTTCTTATAAATTTTTAACATGGTACTATAGGACAAAATTTCGTATAAATGTACATAATGAGAGTTATTCTTAACCTGTGATTGTAAAATTAATATGAATTATTGCTAATAGTAGTAGTTAATTAGGAAAAAAAATTGTGCATGTGGGGGCATCGTTTTCCCCCTGGGGTAAGTACCCTCTGGGGTGGGGCAAATTTTCAAAATGGGTATCTTTCGAAAGGTCTCGTCAATACCTGTAAAACGAATGGTTGAACTATAAATATGTGGTAATTCAAAACAATGTTATCGGTTTTTTTTTTTTTTACTTTTAACGAAAAAAAAAAAAAAAAAACTTGGATATATATATATATATATTTTATTAAATATTATTACTGAGTGAATTTGTATAGGAAAATATAGAAGAAAGTCTCGTGGTGGCCACAACATACTAGTTTTAATTGTATGTGTATGTAAATATTTTTTCCTAACGAAATCAATAAAATTTTGATAAATGAGAGCATCCTGATAATTATCAAATTACTTTTATGTATTAATTTATATTGTTTAAACGAATATTCGACTTAACGTAAACACGCACACGGGCAATATATATATATATAATCAAAATCAAACGTAAGTTTACAGAAATAAACTATTTATAATATTTTTTAAATAGCAAACAAACATTTTCATACGCAAGTATTTATACAGTTTACAAAATACATCTAAAATTCCCCACCCCTTACTTCCTGCAAAGCAGTTATCTATGTAGGAAACTGCTTTGCAGGAAGTAAACTAGATAAGATATACATAGCTGACAACATTTAAAAATTTATAATTTGATGCAGTACCACTATTTTAAATTAGTAATCTGTCATATTTCGATTTTGAAACCTTTTGTGGCGGAAGCACCAGTGGCAGATTAAAGCATCTTTCTCGGGTTAAGAATGGAGACTAACGGGTGAGATGTCCTGATTTTAAATCCGCTGCGAAGGGGGAAGAAAACATAAAAGACACAAGCATAAGATAATTTTGGAGTTTATGAGAAAATTTAAGAAAATTTAAGTATAGCATTACACAACTAGCAGGAAGTTTCGGTATAACAAGAAAATGTTTGATTTTTATGAGTCATTTTTAAAGTTTTTATTTTCCTTTATGAATGGATTACCCTGCAGCGCTCGGCCTATCTGAGACAGAATTACCTTGAAAAAGGATCCTTTATGCCAAGAGTGCAGAACTGCGTGTTATCCTAATTTAATTTTACTTATTTGTTTATTTTTAACACATCGTCAAAAAGGACATAGATTAGCACAGGGTATAATCTCCAGGAGAAGTCAGCGCGAGAGGCATAAGAAATAAGAAGAAAAAAACAGAGATACAATAAAGAAAATAAAGATTAAATTTGAGAGATTAGAAGGAGGCTCTCTTTGGATCTACTCCTTTTGATAAGATTGTTATAATCATATGCAGAAAGTATGTCTAAAACATAATAATACAGAGATTCTTGGGACAAATGTAATCGAACATTAAGATGTTAAATGAAATCGTTAAATCTTGCAGTTTAAATCATCTTATAGTTGTAAAACTTTCGAACATATAAGTAAAAACGGGACGTCAAAAAGAACTGTATACAGGAATATTTTTTTAGTATTCTGAGGTAATAGGGGTAGGAATTTATTTTTATTAGAGTGGAATCTGCTAGTAGTGATCTCATGTTTAAAAGTAAGGCCTTAGTTGAGAAAAAACACCAAGATATTCAGTGTGTTTGCATCATGATACGGTGAGAAGTATTTCCTACAATTAAATAAATAAATAAATATATAGATAGATAGATTTGTTTCTTTTTTTATAAAGACTCTCGTGGAACAATTGAGTTGGTAGTTGAATCCTTATATACTTCACTTTTAAAAGACATTTCATATAAGGTAAAGCTAGGAGAGATCGTGCGGTAGGAGAGACAATTTTCATAACCCTTCTTAAGAATTTCAATACAATGGGAATAGTTACAAAGTATTTTTAATTTAAACAATTTTTAATAAGCTACACACCTAGACTAACGGTACGTGTACCATAATTTTCTCTAAAAGTGAATAATTATTAGTAAAAGACTGCGCAATCTCTCCTACCGAAATGGGAGAATGTTCGCTTTTGCTGTTTAGGGGAGATTGTCATTGATTTTTATAAAATTCTATACTAACAGAGATTTCGCAGCTTATTGTTAATGACAAGACAATGAGGATGAGTTTGTTGAATGTTTGGAACTGCATCAGGAAATAACTTCGACAAGTGAGTAGATTAGTTCAACCCGCTTGTGACGGTGCATTTTATAGGAGACTGCCTCCAGAATCTGAAATTGAACATTGTTCAGGAGTGGTGCGATCGACAAAAGCCACACCTCTAATGGGAATTACCTCTAGAATGGTGTTAGTCTATGAAAAAATTGTAGAAAAGCATTTGAATGTTATTGCATATCTAATTATTTTTGTAATGCTTTCAAGTATGATGTTCAAGTGTGGGAAGCTGTCGGCTGCTTAAATAGAAAAGATAATAGTAAATGCAAGCTAAAAATATAAGCCTTCTCAATCTTCTTTTTAAGGAATTAAATCGTGTAAATTTCAATAAAATAAATAAAATAAACATAAAGGATTTTAAAACGTAAAGAATTGTTTGCAGGATGGTTTTGAGGGAAAAAGCTTTAATAAAAAACAAATGGTGAGCGTATTCTGGGCTTAAAAATGTACGGGAGTAGTCACATATCATTGCATACACGCAGTTTTGCGCAAATTTTTATACTCAAAAGTCACCAATAATTTTGAGTTTGAGAAGCGATATTTAGTGTACATAATCGACGATTAATCGTCTATTAGCATGTATATCAATTCTCAAATTATCAATTAAATTATTATAATCAATTCTCAAATTATAGGTGACTATTAAATAAAATAGTCGCGCAATCTGGCAACACTGCACACACAGTATGCTAACTTTTTTTTTTTTTTTGCTCGTAAATGCCTTTTTGAGACGGATACACCGTCTGAAACGGAATCACTTGCGGCAGGTGGTTGCTCAACAACTTCATCATGTGCAATAATTAGTACAATGATTCTGGACAACTGGAGATTCGGTCAGCAAACAACAAATAATTTTAACTGAAAAGAAAATGTATTAAATTTAAGTTAATTTTGTTAATTTATAGACTAATATTATTTTCTGGTCTTGTTCTTTATCTAGTCTTGTTCTTTTTTCTGTTTCTTTAATATATTTATATATATATATATATATTAGTTCTTTTAAAATGTTTTATACTTTTCTGTTTTTTTTTCAATTATTGAATTGAAATATCCATTCTCAACACAAAAATATTTGTTTACAAATACCTTATAACATTGTCATTTAAGTAAATTATTATTATTGGTAATTAAATTTTAGTTACAATTAAGTGCAATCACTCTTACCCATGTGCGCAATCACTCCAACCCTATAAGGAGAGATTGCGCAAAATAACTTTATTGGTTTTATTACTGTTGTTGTTTTAAATTACAACATAACAACAAAATAGCAATGGAAGTGTATAGAAGAAGAATCAATTCAAAATTTAGCACCAGTAGTTTAGCAAGAAATTATTATTTAGATTTTTTATATCGTTTAGTTAAATTGTGCACAAACTCTCCTAGCTTTACCTTATACATATCTAGTAAGTAAAATAATTTAAAATGCTGATTTATTAGTTTGAATGACAATAAAACTACCATTTGAAGCGCAAATATGAATGTGTGTATACGAGCAGAAAAAGCTTTAGCCGATAATGCTAACTTCTGAAACAAATAATAAATAAATAAATAAATAAATAAATAAATAAAAAGGTTTCTTTTTTGCAAATGACAAAATATTCAAAATAGTTGACTAATTGTCTAGTGAATAAGAAGCTATTTTGGATTTGATTTCCTACTGAAAGAAAAATGTTGGTTATGTAGAAAAATAAGATAGAGCTCTACGTTCATGAATTTGCTTAAAAAAAAAAAAAAAAAAAAAAAAAAAAAAAATGGTTATTTTTTTACACTAGATACTAGATTAAATATCTTAGAGAAAACTTTAAAATATGCATCATCAAATATTTTAAAAGCACTGCATTTTCGATTTAAATAAAAATATACTAAAATATTTCTGTGGGCATTCATACAAATATTGCAATTTAGGAGAATTCCCTTCATTCATTAAAACAAATATGCATGCTAAATAGAAATAATAACACTATATAAGAAAGAAAAAAAATGTATGGAATTAGGCACAATTACATCTTACAGTGCATAAACACTGTATTCCAAATAACTTACAGACGTGTTGAAACATATCTAAACGTGCTTCGTAAAATTTATAATTTATTCTACAGATTTTATTATACCTGCTAATTTACCACAATTTTTCAATAGAAGTTTTCCTTTTATTTCATCGTAATTATATATTAGCGAAATTACATATTCGTAGTTATATAGTGATATGTACAAACAAAAGGTAAAAACAAAAGATTTGTAAAAATATGTTCACTTTAAATAAAATGTTACAAAATATGTAAAAGGTGACGCATAAAGAATATTGATCTTCATAATTTTTATATTTACAACACAAACTAAGAAAAAAAAATCTTTTATAATTAACTAATAACATGTTATCTGTTTATTATTTATTATTTATTTATTTGATGTTTTAATAAATAAATAAAAAAAAATATGTTTTAATTGAAGGATCTCCTAAAAATAAAAACGATTATCTCATGAACAAAATATCTATGAAACTATATATATATATATATATATGAAATTAATTAGCAAATATTTATATTTAGTATTTTATTACTTAAGTCTGAAATACGATAAATTCATATCATAATGATGTAAAAACCACATATTTAATTCAAAATATTTAATAGATTTATAAGATTATTTATTAGTGGTTTGATTAATATTCATAATACCGTAGACGAATTATGAAAATATTAATTGTTATATATTATAAACTAATTCTGCTGTTTTATTAAAAATTTATATTTACTTTGATTAAATATAAAATATTTATTGTATTAATTTCTAAATTCAAAAGACATTATAATTCTTATAATTTATCATTTATTAAAATATTAATTGTAATATAAAAAAATTCTATACTTTTAACTAAACCTCTTTATGTCCATTAAGTATAAAATATTTATTATATTAATTCCCAAATTCAAAAGACATCACATTTTTTTAATAAAGTTGTATTTCATAAGTTTTTATTATAAATAACAGAAATGTAATATAATAAATGAATTTAACATAGACTATTAAGTTTAATTAAATTAAACCTCCAGGGACAAATGTTATCCGCATTATAAATCTTATATATATCAAATTTTTAAACTACTGTGGATATAAACATGCCGTTTAACTTTCAATGAAAGTCTACATTTCTCTCGTGGGATAAATAATTAGTTTACAGAAGATCCAGAGAAAACAATGAAATATATAAAGGAATACTTAAAGAAAGATAAATAATTGTTTAACATAAACAATATATATATATATATATATATATATATATATATATATATATTTGCGTTGTTACAAAGGAAGTGAAAAATAATTTTCATAATTAAACATTATATGTACATTCGTTATATAACCATTATTTTTAAACACTTAAAATTAAGTGTTTCTTGTTTATTTATCTTAATAATGCATATATAGTGTATTTTTTCTTTGTAAAATTTAAATTAATTGTGACCACATTATGGTAATTATGTAATTGTTTAATGCGCTGAAAAGTCATGTTAAATTTGTCGCATTTTATGCAGCAAATTTAACGTGGCATTTTCACATGAGAATACATGATATATCACGGTAAGAAGTAGTTAAACAAAAGAGTTCATAATCGCTCTCTACCGCTTCAAATATGTGATATAGTATAGCATTTATTTATTTATTTATTAGAAGCTTCTTTTTATGAAATTGACTTTGTCATCGTCTCTTTGTGTCACGCTAATAAACAAAGCGCCTCCATTTTAAAGTAAATATGAGCTATTCAATTTGTCGCCCCACGGCTTAGTTGATTACAGCGTCATGTTAATAACGCTATGGTCGAAAGTTCGATCCCCGAACGTCAGGCGGGTTATTTTTTGCAGATAATTAGTAGAAAAGTTCTCAATTGATAAAAGAAAATTTTTCGTTGACTACACGGCACCTTATGAATTTTTGGAGAGTGTTTGTAGGAATTTATTTTTTAGATATTAGAAAACGCAAAATATTTTAGATACTAAAAGACACAAAATAAAAATTTTTAAGTAAAATTACATAAATAGATATTTTAGAATGTTTATATATACATATATATATATATATTATTATTATTATTATTATTATTATTATTATTATAATTATTATTATTATATGAAATTGGATTTGTCATCGCGCTTTCTGTCACATTAACAAACAAAATGCTTCCACTTTAAAAAAAAAAAAAAAAAAGTAAGCATTACATTGTATCTCTTAATGACTCAGTTGGTTAGAGCGTCATGTTGATAACGCGAGAGTAGTGTGTTCGATCCTTGCCGGACCGAGGTGTTAATTTTTGTAAATATTTAATAGAAAAGTTTTTAATTGATAAAATAAAATATTTCGTTGTGTATACAGTATCCTAATAATTTTTTGAAGCGTTTTTTAAACAGGTTTTTTTCTAGTTACTAAAAAGCACAAAATAAAAAAATAAGTAAAAGTAAATAAATAAATATATTTTTTAGAAGCTTTTTATTGAATTTGGATTTTGTCATCGCATCTTCGTGTCACATGAATAAACAAGGCACTTCTATTTAAAAGTAAATGTAAGCATACTTTTATATCGCTCGTTGGTTCAGTCGGTTAAACTGTCACGTTGATAACGCGATGGTGGTGCGTTCGGTCCTCGACGGCCGATGTGTTGCATTTTTGCCGATAATTAATACAAAAGATGTTATTTGAAAACAGAGAATCTTTCAAGGTCTACACTATATCCTAAGAAATTTTTATTAGTTTATTTATTTATTTATTTATTTTTAAAGAAGCTTTTTCTTAGTTAATAAAAAGCACAAAGTAAATAAATAAATAAATAATAAATAAATGCTAAAAGCTTTTCATTGTAAGGCCCTAAAAAGCATACAATAAAATTTTATTCTCGCCGAGGCATGCTATTAAAAAAATAATGAAAGTTTCAGCAATAAGAAAATTTTAAAGAAAAATAGATATTTCAGTTTGTGAGAGATGGAAATTTTTAAATATTCGAAATGTTTTAAAAAACATTCAATAACAATGTTTATTTGTATTTGTTGGTTTTTTGTAGCATATTCCATGATATTCCGTGAATTTTCTTTGACATTTGGTTAAAGAGTCTTGCTGATAACGCGATGATTGTGGGTTCGATCATCAAAGGGCGATGTGCTATTTTATTTTTTTTTTTTTTTTTACTAAAAAGCACAAATAAAAAATTTAAGTAAAAGTAAATAAATAAATATATTTTTTAGAAGCTTTTTATTGAATATGGATTTTGTCATCGCATCTTCGTGTCACATGAATAAACAAGGCACTTCTATTTAAAAGTAAATGTAAGCATACTTTTATATCGCTCGTTGGTTCAGTCGGTTAAACTGTCACGTTGATAACGCGATGGTGGGGCGTTCGGTCCTCGACGGCCGATGTGTTGCATTTTTGCCGATAATTAATACAAAAGATGTTATTTGAAAACAGAGAATCTTTCGAGGTCTACACTATATCCTAAGAAATTTTTATTAGTTTATTTATTTATTTATTTATTTTTAAAGAAGCTTTTTCTTAGTTAATAAAAAGCACAAAGTAAATAAATAAATAAATAAATAAATAATAAATAAATGCTAAAAGCTTTTCATTGTAAGGCCCTGAAAAGCATACAATAAAATTTTATTCTCGCCGAGGCATGCTATTAACAAAATAATGAAAGTTTCAGCAATAAGAAAATTTTAAAGAAAAATAGATATTTCAGTTTGTGAGAGATGAAAATTTTTAAATATTCGAAATGTTTTAAAAAGCATTCAATAACAATGTTTATTTGTATTTGTTGGTTTTTTGTAGCATATTCCATGACATTCCGTGAATTTTCTTTGACTTTTGGTTAAAGAGTCTTGCTGATAACGCGATGATTGTGGGTTCGATCATCAAAGGGCGATGTGCTATTTTATTTTATTTTTTACTAAAAAGCACAAATAAAAAATTTAAGTAAAAAAAAAAAAAATTTTTTTTTTTTTTTTTTTTTTTTTTTTTTTTTAATTAGAAGTTTTTTATTGTGAAGCCCTAAAAAACATAAAATATAAAAGTTTATTGTCGCAAATACATTCTGTACTGCAATGAAAGTTTTAACACCAAGAAAATTTTAGAGAAAAATATGGATATTTCACTTTTGCAAAAGATGACATTTTTTTAAATATTCAAATTATATAAAAAAGCTTTCGAGACCTTTGAAATTTATGGCATAATGAATAATTATACAAAACACTACCAATTAAGAATATTGTTCTCGAATGCTTTTTAAAATATTTTGAATATTTAAAAATTTTCATCTTTTGCAAAAGTGAAATATCCATATTTTTCTCTAAAATTTTCTTGGTGTTAAACTTTCATTTCCTTATAGAATGCCTTTGCCACAATAAATTTTTATTTTATGCTTTTTAGGGCTTCACAATAAAAAATTCTAATTTTAAAAAATATTTTTTACTTAAATTTTATTTTCGTTTGTTGATGCAGACTTCGATTCTGCGCATTCAAAAGAAAATTTAAGGGAACTTTTCACCTATGTTTCATATAAAAAATTATATTTACTTTTATTTATTAAAAAAGAAACTATTTTAGGTTTGTTGGATAAAATATATATTCATCCAGTAATTTTTAAGATTTCATATATATATATATATATATATATATATATATATATATATATATATATATATGTATATATATATATATATATATATATATATATATATTATCGATTTGAAATCGTAAAATTGCTTTTTCTCAATTTATTTTGTTATTTATTATTATTATTTTTTTTTAAGAATTCATGATTTTCAAAACGCTAAAACTTCTACAGATATTTAAGACAAGGTGTGAGGTAAAGCAATGTTAGCGTAATGCTACAAATGAAGTTCGCACTTTACGAATAACACGTGAATGTGTAGAGTTTAGGATTCAGTTGATTAATGGAGTTAGTTCTTATGATAAACGAAACTGTAATTTGCGATATGCTAATATTTTGGAAAGTAATTTATATAAAAGGAGGAGGAAGATTGTTTTTTGGGGAGCGGCTTAGAGGGAAGTAGAGAAGGAGGCTGCTTAGCGAGCTGCTTAGAGTAGGCAGAGAGTTAGTGATAATGATTTAGAAATAGTAGGAGGTTAAAGGAGTTAGTAGTGAGCGGCTATAGTAGAAGTTAGTCAGTCGAGTAGTATATATATATATATATATATATATATATATTATTTTTCTATTCTTAAAATAATAATAAAAATAATAAAAATAAGTATATTAAAGAGCGAGATTTAAACAATATTTTAAAAAATTTCATTAGAATTTTTAAAAATACAGCTGTTGGGTCCAGGTTCTTTGTTGATTCTTCAGAAAAACGGTTGACTTCGGTTCTCAAAAAGTAATGCACCGACCTTAATGAAAATTTCCACACTTCTTAAAAGTAGAATTGACTAATAGTTGAATGATTTTTTTTTTCGATTACAACTATCATTTTAAGTCTATTTGTGGGATTTATTGCATTGGAAATTGTACTGCTTTTGTATACGGTTCGTTCATTGTAAAAGTGAATAATCTCCTTGTAAATGGATTTTAAAATAACGAGCTTTTTTTTTCATTTTTTGTGAATAGAAAAAAGGAAGTTTCAGTAAATGTTATCGATATTTTGTGTTTAATACAACTCAGAATTATAAATTATATTAAAATATATAAAATTATATATACAAAATAAATAATATTAATTATATAATATTAAATAATATTAAATAATATTAATTATATAATTATATTAATAATTATAAATAAAATTATATTTATTATATTTATTTATATATATATAATTATGTTAATTATTATTTATAAATTATATTAAATATAATTTAAAGTAAATTAGACACTGCATTTTTATAATGAATATATAGAAGCTATAGTTTTCTGAAAATAACGAATAATGCCATTTATGGGGTTTTAATGCAATTATTGGGGTTTGTTCACCATTATAATTAAACATGTGACTAAATATAATACAATTAAGCACAAATATGCATATTAAAAAAATATGGAGTTACATCACTTCTATAAGGAACTGTCTATATATCTCAGAGAAAATTTCCAGTTTTTTTTTTTTTTTTTTTTTTTTAATCCTTCGTTTGAGCACGAGTCAGTTCTATTTTGAAGCAGTGTGCAAAATTTTAATAATTTTAATTACATCGGAGAAAAAGTATTTGAGAAATCGTGTGCACTGCTTTTCTGTAGATATCCGGAAACAAGGACATACCAGTTTAAATTTCCAATTTGAAAATTTGAAAATTTTCAATCAAAAATCAATATTGGGCTTTGCTGAGAATATAAGTTCGCTATCAACTTTTGACAAATGAAGAAAATGAAATGCTTCTTTTAATGCACACATAATTCAATTCATCAATATATCCCTTAATTATTATTATTTTTTAAATATCATAGCCAACCTTTTTTTTTTTTTTTTTTTTTTTACACGCCATTATTTCTTCAAAATTTTCCGAAAAACTTGGCGAATTTTGAAATCGAAGTAGCTTGGGTGTTTTTCGCCAATTTATTAACTCACGCAGTTGCGATAATAGTTTCAATTCATTTCCAAAATGGAAATATATATATATATATATATATATATATATTTAAAGTCTCCAGTGGGATGCTCGCCATACTAAATCTGTGCTGTTTAGTTGCATGGTATATTTTTGTTTGCGACCATCCAATATCGCAGTACTAAATTTGACTTCATAATGTTCTCATTTTAAGATAGATCCAATTATACATTATGTATAATTGAAATATAAAACCGATATAATAAGAAGTTCAATTTAGTATTGAAATATTGGATGTTCGGCACTGAAAATATAGCATGCAACTAAACGGCCCAGTTTTAGCTTGGAAACCCATTGGCGACTTTACTTTTTTTTTTTTTTTGTTATTTTGTCGATGAGCTCAAATGGTTATCGCAATTGCGCAAGTTAATAACTTGTCTTCCTTGAAATTATATGGAATGACCCTATAATTACATAGTAATCTTCTATAGTATGTTTCTATGAAAATTTATAGAGTAAATTGCTATATAAATATAATGGTGGAAATTTCAAAGGAAAATGCATGGCCGTAGCAACCTTGATATTACTAACAAAATAATTTTTTTTAAATGTACTTTGCTAGAAAAACATTTTTATAATAACCTCTCTCTCTCAAAAAAAAAAAAAAAAAAAGTATATATATATATTGGGAATTTTGCTGTGTTACACGATAAAAATATACACTTAAATCTATATCAAAATCTTTTTAAATATGGCAGATTAATTATATATTTAATACAGATATTGATATGCACATATGTATAACGGTAATTTCAGTAAAATGTAAGAAGATAAATAAAAAATAAAAGCCCGATTAATTTATCAGCAATGAGCTTTTTAAAAACCCCATAAACTTTTTGGAATTTTCTTAAAATAATTGTTTACTTTATTTTACACTGTATTTTAAGAAGTTAAACTTACATATTTCATCATTAACACAATTTATATTCTCTTCTATTATGACACCTAAAATGTTTAAAAAAAAATATTTATTCTGAGTAATTTCATGCCCAAATAATTTTATGTCACTGTAATACGTATGATGCTGTTTTTTTTTTTTCATTTTAACATACTCAACAAGTTTTCTCGAAAGCAATTTTATTATCATAAATAAAAATCTTGAACATTGAAAGAAGACAGTTATTATGATTGAAAAACATAAAAATAATTACTAAATTTTAATTTAGATCATCATACATTTATTATGTTTTATGAAAACACATACGAATTTTACATATTTCTTAAACTGTGTACTGTTTTCGGAAAATATTATGACTTAACTGTACACTTAATATACAGGATGAATCAAATTACCTGAAAAAAAAAAAAAATCAATAGAAGTCTATTTAAAAATGAAATAAAATAAATAGCGTACTAGAATATATTTTTCACTACAAACTCTTATTTATTTTATTTTTATTTATTTATTTATTTTTAATAAGTAAATTAGTTTCAGAATATCTCCGGAGGACGTTACTTGTCCGTATGTTATTTATATTATGTTTCTTGTAATTTTACTATATTAATCTCAATCCCTGTAATTTCACTTGATTTCTTCTCTTGGCAGTATGTGCAGGACAATATGTATCTTTTTTTTTTTTTTTTTTTTTTTTTTTTGTGGCTAATATTGAATATTGAAGAGACGAAAGACGCATATAACCTTGTCTCACTAACACAAATCCCTAGCACAATCAGTGCTATATAGTGAACATGCGGATTGAATTGAAGTGCCGTTTTAATGTCTTGTGAGCAATAAATTATGCATATTTTAAAATATTGCTCAGAATTTCACAAATTAAATGCTTTTTTTTAATTATTCGCTTGCTGTGAAGTCGTTCCTTCACATATATTAATTTTAATTACAGCTTTAAATAAAGACAATAAATAATTATTATATTTTCAATAAATTAAATAGCTAATAAAAATAGATAACGAAATTCTAAATTACTTTTATTTATTCGCTTTTGTCTATAATAAATATCTTAATTCTAATAATACTTTATCCCTTATGCTATTAATAAATCGTCTGAGAAAAAAAAACATATTCCTTTTAAATGACATTCATAAGCTCTTCTAAATCATTTAATAAATAAAATATAAAATAATATTATTTCCAGTCATAAGCCGTTGGATACATAATTACATTTTCATTCTTTTAAATTGCGTATGTTTATTTATTCGAAGCTAAATTAACCAATACATTTCCGTTCTGATATCATTAAAGGGTAATTTAGATTTTTTTTTATCACAGGATGTGCAATAAATCCTAGTCTGAGTGTCTCCCTTAAATAACGGCCTTCTGGCGATAAAGTTTGGCATTGATGATTGGCATTAGTTTTTAACGGTCGTACTAAATTCAAAATATTTATATTAAATTATTCTACAAACAAAGGATTAGCTTTGGCTGGAAAGTTTGGCACTGTTTTAATAATTTTGGCGTAATTCATCAGTCGGATCTTAATTGCAATAGAGTCAACTTTAGAATTCGCTCTTAAATCTTGACGTAAGAACACGTAATCGCGAAGCCCTCTCTCTCTCTCATCTAACCCTCTGTATGTCTGTTAAACTTTATAATAGTCAGTTGAAAATAATTTTTATTTAAAAACTTTCTTGATTTCCATGTTGCTTAAATAAAGATGTTTGATGCGAAATAATTGATTCTTATTCTTCACGGCCTACAGTGTATTTTTCCTTTAGTTATTGCGACTGCTTATTATTCCTGGAGTTTGTTGCGGACCCTTTTCCAATAGCTCAAGTCTTCTTCAGAATCTTCTTGATAAACTTTGGTGCCAGGCCTCTTCAGAGTGGTTACGAGATAAAAAGAGAGAGAGGGGCACCTACTTAAAAAAAAAAAAAATTAGTTAATATATCATCACAGCTGTTTTCTTTTAAAAGATAAAAGACTGACTTATAGAGATACTCAACTAAAGAAGTGTTTGATTAATTTGACTCATCATCGGATCGTAAACGTCAATGACTAGAAGGTGTTCTAATTGTTCTCTTGTCCTCAACTATTATTGAAAATATGGAGTACTGCGCCGAGAAATGCCTGCGGTTCTTCGAACCAAATCGACGTGATTCCTGAATTTTACCGGCTGGGATGAACGGTCAGCGAGCTACCCGTATCTTCCGATCTGCTCGATGACATAGGACAGAAGTACCGCATGTCTACAATGTGATTCCCCCCCTTCCCTAGACTCATTCGGTGAGACGGGCCGAAGCGGAGATTTTTTTTTTTAAATATGGGCGTACAACGAAGTACTACTCCTTACATCACGTTGGATTTGAGTGAAGTGCTTGATGTTTATATGCTTTGCTTATGGAGCTGATTTGTGATACTCTCCTAGTATAGTGATCAACATTGCCTGTACGCTGATTTTCCAAAGTGTCTCTCAGATGCTCTGATTTATTTTTGTTTCTCCACTTTAAAATTCGAATGAAGTCAGTGGAAAAGCCATATGATATTTTTAGTGCTTGGATTTTATGTCAGCCATCTACGTAAAAAAAAACTTTTACAAATCTTACTATTAGATATATATGTTTAAACAGCATGGGTGTGCATAAACTCATTGAACTCATGGATGTGCATAAACGCATTAAACTCATGGATGTGCATAAACTCACTAAACTTTTCATAACAGACTTTTACGTGTCGCGTGCGTATGGAGTATTTTTTTTAAGAATATTTTTTAGTTTATGTCAGTTTAGCGGAATAACGTAAGTAGAATATTTTTATATTTTATTGATGAAGATTAAAATATTTCTAAATAAATAAATATTATTACTACCTTTTTCGTGTATAACAATAATTTTATGACTTTCAATAGTATATTCATAGTTGCTCTATGCATTCTTTGTCTAAATAATATATTTTTCATTTATATGGAAGCTATTTTATAAATCTATATATGGTAATTGATGATAAATTTAAAAAAAAAAAAATTTGTTTTTTTCCATTGAATAAATGTCTTGTTTTTTTTTCAATCAAGGGTTAAAAAAAAAAAAAAAAAAAAAAAAAAAAAAAAAGTTTCATATATTTTTACTGAATTGAAATGTTATTTTACTGGTAATTTTTATTAAATAGGTTTGGAATAAATTAATTTTGTATATCATGTGTAAAAATAATTTTTCATTGATAATTTTGGTAATAATAATTATGAAATGGATCAATTAATATTCTAGAAGAAAACTAGGATATTCACATTTAGTGCAAATTTATTTCGAGATTTATGACATGAAGCACATATTATTTTCACAACGTAAATTTAATATTGAATTTGTTTATCACAGTGAATATACATGTGTAAAAATAAAAAAAAAGTAAATAGATAAATAAAGAAGGGAATAAAGTAATTACATAAAATGATGTAATGTTTACAAAATTTTAGCGAATCTTTATTTTTTTTTAATTCATTAATATCGCAATACTTATTATGTTTGAGGTGTTAAATTTTCCATGAAGTAAATTTCTTGTCTTTTAATCAAATGCTTAATAAAATTCGTTATTGATTGTTAATTGTATGTTTTATCTATACTTTTTATTGCAAAATAAATATCACTCTGTTTGTTAATTGAATTTGATTAATATTTTTGATTTAAGAACTAAACTTGAAGTTATTTCTCATGTTGGTGTTTTCCAGGCAGGTTGGAAATACACATATTTTTTTTATATTTATTTGGGAGATGTGTCACAGAATTTTGCTTTGATATCAGTCGGTATCTTGACACCTATTTCTCCTCTTTTTACACACAAATATTTTTTTTTTCACTGATTTTAACCTGCTTGGAACTGCCAGTGCATAACAAATTAATAAATAAATAGAATAAATAGAGTGATAATTTCAGGTATTCCCATACTTTTGTTCCATAAACTTATGTTTTCATTACTTTTTAAGGTACTATTTAAAAAAAAATTTTAGAAAATTTCATTGATTTTTGTTCTTTTCTCACAATTTTTAATGTTTTGCAATTTATAATTTTCACACCTTTTGCATTGCATTATTGATATTCATGTTTTTTAATTGTAAGGATAATTGGTTTATTATTTTTATCATGGTTATATTAAATCAAGGATAGTTATAGTTAGTTTCTTAAAATAAAGGTCTGTGTAATTTTGTGCATCACTGTGTTTTGGATGCTAGCTCCAATGCACAAGTGACTGGTTCGATGTTCAGCACCATGTTCCTTCATCTTGAATTCTTGGCCAATTTTTTTTTCTTGATGAAGGGGCCTGTGTTGTATGCCTTACCTTGCACGATTTTGCATTGAGTTACATAATATTTTGTGGTTACAATAATTCATTTACATAATATTTTTTTACTATTTAAATTTTACATAAATTTAATATTATTTTACAGAATCGAATAGAATGGCTTGTAATTAGGGTATTTTTTCTCATTCTTTGCTAATATTGTTTCTATAAAAAGATCTTTCTCACAACGCATAGGTACATACTCACGCACACAATGACAGAAGAAATAAATAAAATAAAATATTGAATAAAATATTAGTTAATTGATTGTATCTCCAACAATTTTCTTTTTTTAACACTGTATGTATTCAGGACAATATGTAAATCCAGTACATAATATATTTTATGAATCTATACTGGCCGTATCTTGTTGCATGCAAGTGTCCTAAATAAATTTAACACACAATTTTCCAAATTTACATAGTTCTTTTCTCATTTTTTTCGGATATTATGTACATTGACTTTCATGTAAATCTAACAAATTTGTTAGTCTTGAACATAAGGTTCAATGTTTTATTTATTATACTTACCAGGCATTCTTAAATAATCATGTACAATCACTTATACAGAAAGGGAGTTGGTTGTATATCTTAGATACCTAAACACATAAACATAATTTTATTCTAATATTATTTTTGGTTGTCGTATATTTTTCAAGTTTTAATTTTTATAATAACATGACACAGTATTTTCTTTGCCCATTTTAACTAAAATGTTACATTTTGACACAAATGTTTTAATTATTATTTTTTTCTAATTTCATAAACGTTGAGAAATTTTATAACACATTATATATTTTTGTCAGTTAGATGTTATCGCTTAAATCCATGTACTCTTATGCTGGTCGTGAAATTTGACATCTAATGTAATTTTTCATTTCACACATTTTTTTTTTCTCCACATTCATTCAGTTTTGTTAGATGAAACCTATCATCATTTTCTAAAATTTTAACCCTTAATTACCTTTCATACGAAATTTATTTTATGTGCATAATAGTTTTATTTCGTTCATTTACGTAAAAAAAAAAAAAAAAAAAAAAAAAAAAAAAAAAAAAAAATGTTTAAGAGTAATCGAAATATGATATTAAAAAAAAAAAAAAAAAAAGGGAAGACTGCTTATTTTTTTTTCTCTCAAACAGAGATAAACATCTCGCCGTTTTCGCCTGAGTTTGTTTATGTTCAAATAATAATAGTGATTTTTTTTGTTCCTCATTCAGTTCAAATACGTTGATTGCAGAGAAATTTTTTTATTTTTACTGTACATATGATATATTTTATCGCATTTATTCACTATTTCATGTTTGTTTATTGGTTTATGTTCAATATATATATCGTATATATATAGGAATATTTCTCTTCTATTGCTAGCTAATAATTATGGCAATACATATATGGTAAGCTTACTTTAACATCAAATTGGGCCCACTGCTGAATAATTGCAGTTATTTTTTTTTTTTTTAAAGATAAAAACATCTTTTGCACATGTGTGAACAGATTTATTTTACTGTTCTTTTTATCAGCTGATTTGGTGAAATTCTTTTTATTCACCTTTTTGAAATGAGATTACACTTCTTGTACTCGAGTCTTTTTATTATTATTTTACTGAGCAATTTATAGCCTTTGAAGCTATTTCTTATATATCTATTTTATGCGCATTTTTAATCTTTGAGGCCTCATCTCAGCTCATCGCAGCTCATCTCAGTTCATATATGCTCAGTTCAGTAGATAATGCTGTTGTTTTAGTCATGACTTTTTACTTTTACTTTGTGTTTATAATTTTCTGTGCACGTTAAATTTGCAATTTTTGCGCTTTCATCTGCGGCTATGGAAATTTATTTGTGGCAATTTTTTAAATTTTTTTTTTTAATTTTAATATTTGTTGGAACACTTACAGACATATACAAATTTTTAATAATATAAATTATTTCACTTGATATTCATTTTTTACAATATTGCTTAAATATTTTGACATATCACCCATTTAGTTATTTTTTTTAATTTTCACATATACACATTTACCCTCTAAGCACAATTGTGTTCCTCTGGTTGTCAATATATTAATGACTTCTATAATCTACGGATTTTGGCCATTATATTGGTTTCAACACTTGTAATTGTGTAGGGGATTTCACACTTTCACAACAATTTTTGAAGGTTATGTTTTATTGGCTTTCAAGTACACTTATAATTCATTAACACATGTTCTATAAATATTTCGGGTGACAAAAATAAATAATTAAAATAGTGAAAATAATAATAAATAAAAAGATATTGATATAAAATTACTTACTAAATTTTAAATAAATAACATGAGGATGTATGTGACTTTTGGAAATATTTGGATTGTATATTTTTCCTAATTATATTTTCATTGGTTGTCAAAGTTTCGTTTGATACTATGCGTGAACACATCACCTCTTTCACAAGATGCATTTTTAACAAATTCACACTATTTTTTTATCTCATTTGAATAACATGATCAGTTATTTTAACGTTTGCAAACACTTTATAATTAATAATTCTCACACACACACACACCAAAAAGAATATATTTTTTTTTTCTCCCTATGTTTCTACATGTGTTCCTGTATATGTTTTCTTTTGGGTCAGAAATTTATTGTATTATTGGCTGGTTTCTCAGTTTGTCAGTCATAATGCAAATTTATCCAATAGTATTCCATCGTCTTTCACATGTATGGTTTTCCATGCTTTTCTACGTTATTCTCAAACTTGGCCTCACAACCCCATGTTTGACACACATACACACTCTCACAAAATTTTATCTGACGTATTTAGTTGCCTATTTAATTGTTTCACATGTGGAGATAATTACATTTTCTTTTATTAAATTTTCACGCGATTTTTTTTTACAAAAGACTAATTACAATAATAATACACACATACACAAAAGTAAATAAATTTTTGTCAACTTGCAATAAACTCTGTCATGTTTTTTTGGAGCCTATTTGTTTTTCAAAGAAATACATAAAAAGTGAAATTTCCGTACATAGTCTGTACGTTTTAAAATTTTGTTTTTATCAAAATTTTTTTTTTCTTGTCTAAAGAGTAAAACCCTTGCAGAAAGTTTTCTTTCAGCTTAAATTAAATATTTAATCATTTAAAATTTCTTAATTAAAATAATTCCTTTTTGGAAGGTTTGCACCACAGATGTATTTTATATGGCCGTGAAATCATCTGTGCGTTGTAAGAAGTAGTCTGTGCAGAAGTATGTGGCTGGTTCACTCTTCTTTTTTTTTTTTTTTTTTTTTTTTTTAAAGACTATTTCTTGCTGAGCAGTATTATGGAATTACCTGTATAACATACAGTATTTTTTAAAAAAAAGATATTGAATATTAATGGGGCTCGATAAAATAATAGTTCAATTGTAATTATAAAACAATAGTGTATTTAGATATTTTTTGCTGTTTTTGACAATTTTTATGAGTTGTATTCTTCTCACCTATTTCAGGTATACTCAGAGTTTATGCATTAAAAATTAACTTTTTATTGAGATCATATTTTTTTTTTTTGAGAAATTCAAATGCTAATTCATATATTAAAATTTTGTTCAGGAAAAGGAAATTATTTCATACGAGTAAATTTTAATATATATATATATATTTTTTTTTTTTTGAACAACACAAGCTATTGAAATAAAGTTGGTTCATAAATTTATGCAAAAGAAAATAAATTAGAAGGCATAAAAATAAATAAAAGTTAAAATAAAATAAAATAAAATAATTTTCTTGAACTCTTACATGTGCGCTTTTATTCTGACATAGGGCTAGATTTTTTTTTCTCTACACATTTTTTTACACATACAAGGGACATTTCATTATGTCACTTTGCAGAATGCTGGTTGTCATTTTTGCACAACATGAAGCCTCTTCTGCTTCACACATATTGTTCAGTATGCTATGTTCAGTTAGGCATCACAAAACCATCATATCTGTCATAGCTATTGTTCTATTATACACTCTCTGGCTCACTTTGTTAGAATTTAATTTTTCACGTGTACGATAATGGTCATTCTTAATCAAAAATTTTTCATTTTTTTTTCATATTAATGCAGTATTGATTTTTTTTTTTAATTAACGAGATACAAAATCGATTGATTTTCATATTTCTGGTTACTGATTTCCTTTTCCTTATTATCAAACATACATACACTGTAATAAATGATTGTTTTTTAATATTTTACACATTTTATATATCATATTTATATAATTTATTGATTATGTAATTTGTTTCAGAATGTCACTTTAGCATCACGATGATTGAATATGTCTCATTGTTCCATAACCATCATTATTATTATTGATTTTTTCAAATTTATTGTTATATGCCACATTTTTTTTTATTGTTTAACAAAAGGTTACTTTACATGTTCCACAATGGTATGCAGAAATTTTTGGAATTGTATTATGCTGTTGTGAAGGTGAGAGAGAGCGTTATATGTTTCGTAATTTTCGCCCATTTTGACGATTTTTTTTCCCTCGTCGATGGGGAGAAATATGTGAAGTCGTTCCTTCACATATATTAATTTTAATTACAGCTTTAAATAAAGGCAATAAATATTTATTATATTTTCAATAAATTAAATAGCTAATAAAAATAGATAACGAAATTCTAAATTACTTTTATTTATTCGCTTTTGTCTATAATAAATATCTTAATTCTAATAATACTTTATCCCTTATGCTATTAATAAATCGTCTGAGAAAAAAAAAACATATTCCTTTTAAATGACATTCATAAGCTCTTCTAAATCATTTAATAAATAAAATATAAAATAATATTATTTCCAGTCATAAGCCGTTGGATACATAATTACATTTTCATTCTTTTAAATTGCGTATGTTTATTTATTCGAAGCTAAATTAAGCAATACATTTCCGTTCTGATATCATTAAAGGGTAATTTAGATTTTTTTTATCACAGGATATGCAATAAATCCTAGTCTGAGTGTCTCCCTTAAATAACGGCCTTCTGGCGATAAAGTTTGGCATTGATGATTGGCATTAGTTTTTAACGGTCGTACTAAATTCAAAATATTTATATTAAATTATTCTACAAACAAAGGATTAGCTTTGGCTGGAAAGTTTGGCACTGTTTTAATAATTTTGGCGTAATTCATCAGTCGGATCTTAATTGCAATAGAGTCAACTTTAGAATTCGCTCTTAAATCTTGACGTAAGAACACGTAATCGCGAAGCCCTCTCTCTCTCTCATCTAACCCTCTGTATGTCTGTTAAACTTTATAATAGTCAGTTGAAAATAATTTTTATTTAAAAACTTTCTTGATTTCCATGTTGCTTAAATAAAGATGTTTGATGCGAAATAATTGATTCTTATTCTTCACGGCCTACAGTGTATTTTTCCTTTAGTTATTGCGACTGCTTATTATTCCTGGAGTTTGTTGCGGACCCTTTTCCAATAGCTCAAGTCTTCTTCAGAATCTTCTTGATAAACTTTGGTGCCAGGCCTCTTCAGAGTGGTTACGAGATAAAAAGAGAGAGAGGGGCACCTACTTAAAAAAAAAAAAAAATTAGTTAATATATCATCACAGCTGTTTTCTTTTAAAAGATAAAAGACTGACTTATAGAGATACTCAACTAAAGAAGTGTTTGATTAATTTGACTCATCATCGGATCGTAAACGTCAATGACTAGAAGGTGTTCTAATTGTTCTCTTGTCCTCAACTATTATTGAAAATATGGAGTACTGCGCCGAGAAATGCCTGCGGTTCTTTGAACCAAATCGACGTGATTCCTGAATTTTACCGGCTGGGATGAACGGTCAGCGAGCTACCCGTATCTTCCGATCTGCTCGATGACATAGGACAGAAGTACCGCATGTCTACAATGTGATTCCCCCCCTTCCCTAGACTCATTCGGTGAGACGGGCCGAAGCGGAGATTTTTTTTTTAAATATGGGCGTACAACGAAGTACTACTCCTTACATCACGTTGGATTTGAGTGAAGTGCTTGATGTTTATATGCTTTGCTTATGGAGCTGATTTGTGATACTCTCCTAGTATAGTGATCAACATTGCCTGTACGCTGATTTTCCAAAGTGTCTCTCAGATGCTCTGATTTATTTTTGTTTCTCCACTTTAAAATTCGAATAAAGTCAGTGGAAAAGCCATATGATATTTTTAGTGCTTGGATTTTATGTCAGCCATCTACGTAAAAAAAAACTTTTACAAATCTTACTATTAGATATATATGTTTAAACAGCATGGGTGTGCATAAACTCATTGAACTCATGGATGTGCATAAACGCATGGATGTGCATAAGAACACGTAATCGCGAAGCCCTCTCTCTCTCTCATCTAACCCTCTGTATGTCTGTTAAACTTTATAATAGTCAGTTGAAAATAATTTTTATTTAAAAACTTTCTTGATTTCCATGTTGCTTAAATAAAGATGTTTGATGCGAAATAATTGATTCTTATTCTTCACGGCCTACAGTGTATTTTTCCTTTAGTTATTGCGACTGCTTATTATTCCTGGAGTTTGTTGCGGACCCTTTTCCAATAGCTCAAGTCTTCTTCAGAATCTTCTTGATACTTGCTTTTTGTCGTTTTTTACTTCCTGTTTATTTGGCATAGCACCATACGAGAGTAAAATTCGGAAGTATTTTTTTTTTCTTTTAAAAGAAATCTGTTTATTTAAAAAAGAAAGACGCTGAGACGTAAACCATAAGTCAATCAATTGATTTTATATTAAACATTACCTGTATCAGGAAATATCAGCCCATCCTGAGTATTAAATAAAACCAAATGTTAAAAAAAAAAGGCAAACTGCACTCGTTTACTTTTACCTCACTTTAAAAAACTATCAACTGCACTGGGACATGCAAACATCTCCTGCTACCTGAATTCCCGTTATGAATTTAGATCCTTCCACTGAAAGTAATGAAATAGAAAACGAAAGATGCAATGGGAAACCAATAAATAAATAAATAAATAAATAAAATCAATGGACATCCTAACCTCGCTGTGCATGAATCTGAGAACGTCTGTAACTCGGCAATGGAAAAAAAAAAAGAAAAAAAAAAAAAACTCGGTTCCGCGGCAATTACTATCACGCACGTAAAAAAAAAAAAAAAAAAAAAAAAAAAAAAAATCACTGGACACCTCTTACCTCGCTGTGCATGAATCTGCTAACGCTCATAACTCTCTTCCATGGCAATCACTATCACGCACGTTAAAACAAAAACAAACAAGAACAAGGAAAAAAAAAAAAAAAAAAAAAAGCCTCACTGGACACCCCTACTCCACTGTGCATGAATCTGAAAACACACGTAACTCGGTTCCGCGGCAATACTATCACGCACGTTAAAAAGAAAAAACATCACTGGACACCTACCTCGCTGTGTATCAATCTGAGAACGCCCGTAATTCGTTTCCGCGGCAATCACTACTACGCGCGTAAAAAAAAAAAAAAAAAAAATAATAATAATAATCACTGGACATTCCTACCTTGCTGTGCATGAATCGGAGAACGCCCGCAACTCGGTTCCGCAGTAATCACTACCAGACACGTAAAAAAAAAAAAAAAAAAAAAAAAAAAAACTTCACATGACTCCCTTACCTCACTGTGCATGAATCTGTAAACGCAGATAACTCTGTTAAATTACAAATAACATTATAAACTTCCAGCTAGGACAGTTTGTATAATTCCACAAACAAACTTTTGGGTTATTCCTATTCAGAGGGAAGGGGTGGTAAGATAGAAACTTGCAAGAAAGTAAGTGAAAGGGGGTTTAAGACTAACGAGTGCAGTTGGTATAGTTCGAGTGCAGTTGGATAACACACCCCAAAAAAACTTAATTTTTAACGTTCAATTTGATTCAAAATATTTATTTTCATTCTGAAAAACAGGAGTTTAAAACATTAATGATGTAATGTAAAAGTAGCATTATTTGACACAAAACAGATATACATATAGGTGTATGGCAAAATAATGTGAACTCTTTTGCTTTTTTATATTTTGTCAAATCATTTTAAAAGTTCTTTATGAACCATCTTGAAACTTTGGCAGTGTAAAGAACATGTTATACCTCATATTTTTCAGTACAAGTTCTGTCATAAAAAGGAACAAGGAACCAGTAAAAAATTAAACAAAATCAAAATGGTTTGGATCACCCTGTAAAAGGTAATGTTTTAAATGCGTTTAAGCTGCATCATGTGATTATGGTGACTTTTCTCATTATCCGTAAAAACGTTTATGAGGCTACCTTATATATTCATGTAGACATAATGGTTTCTTTAAAAAAATGCAAAAGCAATTTCTATTTTTTTAATTACAACAAATAGGGTGTTTGACCCAGTGCATAGCCATTTTCAAGAAGTATGGCATACTATATTAGACACAGCCTACAGCAACCAGAATGAAGAAAAGTTAAATATCTTAAAAAATACGAGAACTTTTGCTAAATTGTTTTTAACTACGTTTGCGCAAGTTATATAAAAATTGCATTTGCATAATTTAATAGCCAAAGGTATTGAACAAGATATATGAAAATCCCAAATAAATATCATGTAAATTTAAAACGTTACGAGAGATAGAATGAACAGAATTTCAGTTCCTTCAAAATAAAAGCTAAACTATAAGGGATTTTACTCACATTTTTATTTTGATCCAATCAATACCCGATGATATTACAGTGTTTTCGCTGGCTGTAAATAAATATTGATAAAACCCCCTAATATATATATATTTTGGGGGGGAAGGGGGTGGAAACTTAAATTATCTTTATTCTATCTCTCGTAACGTTTGGAATTTACATGATATTTGTTTGGGGATTTCATATAAGTTGCTCAATATCTTTCACTATTAAATTATGCAAATTAGATTTTTATAAAACTTGCGCATGCGTAGTTAAAAATTATTTAGTAAAAGTTCTCTTGTTTCGTAAGATATTTAACAGTTTTTGCATTCTCATTCCTGTACGCTGTGTCTAATGTTTTATGTCACATTTCCTGAAAATGGTTTTGCATTGGGTCTAAAACCCTACGTGGTATAATTAAGAAAGTTTTTTTTTTTTTAATTATTAAAGAAACCGTTATACCGCCACGAATATATGTGGTAGTCTCATAACATTTTATACAGATTATGCGAAAAGTCTTTATAATCACACAGAACAGCCAAAATACATTTAAATTATAACCTTTTAAAGGGTGATCCAAAACATTTAATTTTTTACTGGTCCCTTTTTACTTTTCATGACACAACATTTACTGAGAAATATGAGGTATAACATGTTCTTTACACTACCAATGTTTCAAGATGATTCCTAAAGAACTTTTCAAGATATTTAACAAAACGTAAAAGGGAAAGTATTCACATTACTTTGGTGTATATATAGATATTTAAGTCCTCCAGTAGTGCCAGTGGGGTTTAAAGCAGGTTATCACAGTTGCAAAGTGTACTAATACTTTATATGAAATACCCAAGTATAATTTTCGGTTTCATCGTTTTTCTTTTATGTTGAATTTAATTTTTCAGTTTCACCTCTAATAAAATGGTGTATCCGTAAAAATATAATTAAATAATAAATAAATAAAAAATAACAATTAAACGATTATCGACATAACCATTCTTGAATAACATTAGGGAATGTTTCATAAATAATTGATGAACGAAAATAAAGATAACTGTAGAGATGTTGTCATTTTAAAAAAGAACTTTAAAAACTAATATAAAAGTTTTATGTGAACAAAGTTTACATCAAATTATTAGTATAAAAATCCAAGAACTGGAGTGAAAAGCGAATGCTTTATCTTACAAAGAAAAAGTATAATATTAACGTACATATGTAATATTGAAAACAATATATAAATTTACTCTAAACATCAGTTTAAATCTCTAAAATTTTAAAGCATAATACTTTATTACATTCATATAGAAAGAAAATTATTTAAAATTAATATGTTAAGAAAAAGATAGGGTATCTTTGAATATGGTATGATGTGATTTATAACGTTAAATTTTTAAATGAACATTTAAATGTACATTTTTAAATGATAATTTATTTTTACATATTTCATGTGTAGGGTATTAAAATTAATGATTAACTATTTTGTGTATTACGGATTAAATAAGATAAATCTAATTTTTATTTTATATTTAAAGTGAAGAATGTAAGAATATATTTACATCACAGTTGCCAACTTTTACGCTTTTTGGAAACCAGAAAGTTTTAACAGAAAATTTTATGTTATTTAACCTGTTAAAACTGTTATAGAAGTGTATATAAAAGTTCTACTAGAATTTTTCTTTAGCCGAAAAGAGTAAAACAACTATGTTACGTATCCTCTGTAAAATAAGGAAAAATATCTCAATATTTTTGAACCCATATCTAAATATAAATTTAAAATTAGAAAAATATCTTATCAAAATAGTAATTAAAAATAATATTTTATGAAATATTTCGTTTTTGTAATTTAGTATGATTTACGTTAATATATATGATACTTTATTTAAACCTGATAAATTACAATAATTAAGTATGAGGTTTATCCTTTTCGATTTTAAATCTATTGTTGTAATGTAATTTGTTAGTAATAGTAATACGTTACTTAGTAGTAATCCTATGGTATTTGGCATCATGCTTTTTAATAGCTAATAAGTATGATGCAAGATAAACTTATTTCTTGGTTATTCATAATGTACAGAATAAAACCTTTTTCGTTGCCACTTTATACGCATAGATATTCTTACAAATTTCCTTTGTTCTTCTTCTTCTTGTTCTTATTATTATTTCTGATATTTAGTACCACTGATGTTATAAAGAGACGCAAATACTTACAAATTTTGTTTGATAAAATATAGTACAGACCACACATTTTTATTAACCCAGTACTAGACCTCTCGAGTAATTAACCTGGCTTAATCCAAAACATCAACAGGCACCTAGTAATTCTAAACGAAATTCTAACACTCGAAAATTATCTGCTTAGCAAGCTTTTTCCGATCGCATAGAAGATAAAAAAAACTAATAATTCAGCGTACTGATGTATGCATATACGACACTGTTATTATTCCGTGATTATTTTCTGTAAAATACTTCTTAGCTCTATTTCCGTAATAAATACTAAACTACATATTTTTATTACTTCTGATATTTTTCTAGAATGTATTTTATCGTTGCCCATGAATTTTAAAGGATTTAAAAAAATAAATTAAATTAAAATTAAATTAAAATAAAATAAATAATCTGGTGTGTCACTCACACTACTTTTTCTTACTCTGAAATTTAATACTATAAATACAGGTTGGAGATTAAGAGGTAAGATAACGAGTACTGTTATGTTAACCTATGTTAAACAAGTCAAATTAGGCTTAGGAAGAGTTTTATATGATAATGTCTATCATATTTAATTACGACATATTACTAAAAAGCTACCACACAAATTTTTCAGAAAATTTCTGGTGGCAAAAAAGGCGAAAATTTCCCATCCCTGAAAATGTTATGAAATATATATATATAACATGTTTGTACAGGACATTGAAATAAAACAAAATGTAAATAAAAGTAAACAAGCATCATATATTTATTTTATTTCGTTTTTACCTCTCAACCGCATATAGGTGATATGTTAAGACATTATAGCTTGTGAAATAGTGAATAATTACATATTTTATTTACAAATTTAAATATCTTTCAAGAAATATATATATATATATATATATATATTTAATAGTTACTTACAGTACATAAATTTAATAGCAGAAAACAAAATTTATTTACAACTTAAGTTTATTTTACTTAAAAATAAATGAATATTTCATGTATATATGTGTGTGTGTGTGTATCATTAGCAAATGCTTCATATCACAAAAACACAAAATTCAGTAAAAAATTGCTGGAAAACAGGTTAGCATGCATGAAGAAAAAGCTAATGTGTTTTCTATATAACCAAATGTAAAATTATTTTTTTTTTTCACAAATAAGATAAAGACAAGTTATGAAAGATTGCGCACATAGTGGATCGGTTGGAGACGTAGAGTGCGTGCACTGAAACTTCGGGCAGATACATAAAAGAAATAGTAGAATGCTGACTTGAAGATGCATGTTGATTATTGCGATCATCTAAGATAAGACATGAATTTTTTGTCTCTTTTACAAAAATAAATTCTTCAATTTTTATAACTCTTCTTAGGACTTTCTACAGAATAGCAGCGAAACATTTTTTTTTATTTTAACGGAATCTCGTACGCTTCTAACCTAGGCTAAAGGTACGAGCACAAACGATTCAAGTTCATGCATTTACTTGTTAGGAGAGAATTCTCTCCATTCTTTCCATTAAATTGTGTAATTTGAAAGATCAAAAAGCTCTTTAGTAATAATAAGATAATGAAGATGGGTGCATGTAATGTCTGGAACTGTGCCAAGAGGCAAATTCGCCGAGTGACTGAACTAGTTTAAATGTGTCATATTCAGCATGTAATTGCAGTGAAACTGCACCATTTACAACAATAAGATCAATATTTGTGAACAACGACAGTTTATGTCAGAAAACATACAAATTTTAAGTTAAGTCTTATCTGGTAACTTAATGTTAGTTTGTAGTCTTATCTGGGTTTATTGTTTTCTACCGTTTTAATAAAAGATTTCTTTATTATATTTAAGTATCTTTTTTTTTTTTTTTTTTTTTTGATATTTTATTTATTAGGTTGAAATACCCACAACTAATACAATAGTAATTGTTTACAAAACTTTAAAAACATGTAATTTAAATGCAATTATATATATATATATATATGCCATTATATATATATGCAATTATATATATATATATAAATTCAGCTGTAGTTTTTGTTAATTGCATTGTTTCCTTTCTAAGGTAAAGCTAGGAGAGATTGCGTGGTAGGAGAGATTGTACACATTGGGGATCGGCAGGAAGGAGTATAATGGGCGCCCTGAAACTCCATGTAGCTGTACAATATCGATAGCGGAGTGCCCACTTAAACATGCATGTTCATTAATCGAACAGTATAAGACTAAACGTAGTTATTATGTCTCGTTTTCAAAAATGTTTGTTTTTGTGGTAGCGTTGCCAATAATTCAGCTAAGATCAATTAAAAAAATAACAAAGATGGGGCAGGAATGAAAAGCCATTCAGATTATTATCTGGTTTAATGAAGTAATATTTACACAATTTTACAATATTTACAATTAAAAGAAAACAGAATCTATAATCGATAGGCCTCATGCCTATAAAAAAATTTTCTAGACCATATCAGGCTCCTGCCTCCACTCAGATCTCCAAGATCAATCTCACTCTTCTTAATTCTCAAGCTCCTCTCTATCCTCTTTTCTCGTCTGCCGTCTCCGGGACTTGAGAGAGGGGATCAGCCCCCTGATGCAATCCGGCTGCCGATAGGCTCCTCCGGACTCTAGACCACTCCTAGGACCCTTGCCGGCCAGTCGCTTGACAGTTAGCGTGGCGCCGTCCTGTCTACCACACCCATGGGATGTGCTAGAGTCGTCGGAAAGTCAAAGGAAAGCGTGAAATCAGGATGAATGGTGTCGGAAAAATTCAAAAAGTCATGCTAGTCAACACTCTTTTCAAAAGTCCAGACTTTCCGTCTCGGCCGTCAATCACGTTCATGGGAACTCCAACAAGACTCGGTGGAGGAAGGGGGGTTATCACAACTCTTCCCCCCTAAAAGAATTTCCTTAATACAAAGGAAATTACATCCTGAAAACAGGGCCCCAATTACACTTACCATGGAGAGGTCGAAGCCCCAAAATTTTTCATAAACTTAAAAATAAAACAAAAATTTGACCCATATACTCAGTTTTAAGTGAAAAATTATACTCTATGAGACAAAACCAGAACACACTATTAAAATTCTCACGAGATTCAAATTAACATTACATTCACTTAAACTAAAATAAAATAAAAACATGTAAAATAAGAAAAAAAAATAATTTATTTTTCTCTAAACCATATTCAATGAATCCATTTATAAAAATTAGGTACATTTATTCCAATTAAAAATTATAACAATATAAAAGGAAGAAAAAAAAAAAAATGTTACTATTAATCCTTAAATTTATTTACACAAGATTTCTCTTTCTCTTTATTGATTTATATTTTCAATCAGATGCAGTCTGCTCAACCCATCTGCATTAGAATGCTTTTTCCCAGGCTTGTGTTCTATCGAGAAATTGTATTGTTGTAAACACAACGCCCAACGAGTAAGACGTGAATTTGATCCCATCATCTTTTTTAAGTACGTAAGCGGATTGTGATCTGTCTGAATCACAAATTTCTGCCCATCCAAATAATGATTCAGTTTTTTTAGGCCATAAACAATAGCTGCGAGTTCTCTTTCGATAGTGCTGTAATTTTGTTCAGCTTTTGAGAACTTTTTACTCAGATAGAGAATGGGGTGCTCTTCTCCGTTTTGAATTTGTGATAAGACTATGCCGGCGCCTAACAAACTCGCGTCCGTCTGCACAATGAACGGCTTAGTAAAATCTGGGGAATAAAGAACGGGACTCCGTGTCAAGTCAGATTTCAGCTCGTCAAATGCCGTTTGACACTCAGCTGTCCACTCCACCTTCTCTTTTCTGACCCTTCCTTTCAGAGCATTTGTCAAAGGGGCAGCCTTCACCGCGTAATCTTTTATGTAACGGGCATAATACCCCGCTGTTCCTAAAAACGCCCTTATCTGCGTTTTCGTACTCGGAGTAGGAAACTCTCTGACCGCTTTTATTTTCACTTCACTGGGCGATCGTTTTTGAGACCCCACCTCGTGTCCAAGAAATTTAACGTGTTTTTGAGCGAAATGACATTTAGAGGGAGTCACTGTAAGATTAGCGTCACTTAGTCTCTGTAATACCTCATCTAAATTCTTCATATGTGTTTCCCAATCCGGTGAAAATATCGCTATATCATCAATATACGGCCTCACGAAAGTTTCCAGCCCTCCCAAAACTTGCGATATTAGTTTTCAAAAATAAAAAGGGGCATTCACAAGCCCAAACATCATTACTTTAGGGATATACACGCCAAATGGTGTGACAAACGCGGCGTATCGTCGCGCTCTCTCAGTTAACGGTATTTGAAAATAGCCCTTCGTTAAATCCATCACGGTGATGAAATTTGCCGCACATACTTTCTCGACCGTTTCCTCAACATTTGGGAGTGGAAAAAACTCTGTTCTAGTCTTACAATTTAATCTTCTATAATCGACGCACGGACGCACATCCTTTCCTGGGACCTCTACGAGAATCATAGGGGACGTATAATCAGATTGCCCGACTTCAATCACTCCCAACTCAAGCAGTCTTTGAATTTCTTCTTTTAAAATGGCCGTTTGTCTTGGAGACATGCGATAGGGCTTAGCTCTTACCGGAATGTCATCGTTCAGCACAATATCCATTTCTATTAAATGCGTTTTCCCTGGGTCAGTAGAAAACACTCTTTTATGTTTCTCAATCACCCTCCGAAATTTTTCTATTTGAGCCGGACTCGCCCGACACTGTATTTCATTTCCATTAACAATTTCATCAAAGTCTATCTGAGTCGGTTCTGCTAACGGATAAGGAATTTCGGACTCGTTTTCCACTAGTTCCTCCGATTCTTGGATTATAACGTTAACAAATTCGGGTCTACTGAAATAAGGTTTAATGAGATTTACATGATAAATTGTGGACTTGTCTCTCCTATCTGGTAGGTCAACAGTATAATTTGTTTCCGATATTACGCCTGTTATTGTACCCGGGCCTATCCAATTCACCGCCATTTTATTGGGTTTAGATGTAGCTAACACTAGCACCTTATCTCCCACTCTGAACTTTCTCGAAACTGCATTTTGTCATACCATGCTTTTCTTTTCGATTGTTGTTCGCCCATTCTTTTCACAGCCAATTCTTGACAATGTTTCAAACGGTTTACTAAATTTAAGATGTAAGCCACTACGTTTTGATCCGTGCCCCCAGGATCTAGCCAATTATCATAAACTATATTTAACGGCATCCTCAGATCCTTTCCAAACACTAGTTCCGCAGGACTAAATCCCGTACTTTCGTGTTGCACCGTTCTCAACGCGAATAAAGCCATCGGCAAATTTGCCTCCCAATCCCTTCCGTTCTCTAAGCATAACGCCTTTAGAACTCTTTTCAACGTCGAATGAAGTCGTTCAACGACATTGCTTTCCGGATGGCAAATAGAACTGTGCCTAACTTTAATCCCGAACCGATTAAAAAATTCCGTGGTTAACTCGCTCGTGAAAGATTTTCCTAAATCGCTTTGAATTTCCTTTGGGTATCCTGTCTTAGCAAAAATGTGTAATAACGCATCAATCACGGATGTCGATGTAATATTTTCAACGGGTATCGCATCCGGGTATTTAGAAGCTACACATATCGCCGTAATTAAATATCTATTATTTTTAACACTAACAGGTAAAGGACCCACCGCATCTATATTTAATTTTGAGAAAACTTCTGAAATAATAGGCACACATTGCATCGGATGTTTTTTTTTATCACGATTATTTCCTACCCGCTGGCAAGTATCGCAACTCTGTACATACTTCTCAATATCTTGATAACAGTTAGGCCAAAAATAACATTTCAGAACCCGATTTTTTGTTTTTGTAGCCCCCAGATGACCCGACACTTCGTCGTGACATAATGTCATAATCCTTTCTCTAAACACTTTTGGAATACACAGCTGAGTTCTAACATCTCCGCGTTTCGATGCCGAAATCCTTACTAGTCTGCCTTTTCTGATTTCAAATTCTTTATCATTTGGACTCCTTGCCCTTTCCCAAATAGATTTAAGCGACTCACATTTCTTTTGCTCTTCGCAGAACTGGTCAGCTGTTACTTTTTCTAACTCAAAACTTTCGCCTTCAGGAAGGGGAGGTATTATAAAGTCCTCCTCCAATTCCTTTATCGGTGTGTCAATCATCGAACTCCCCATTTCTCTTTCATTGGGAGGGGGTAAATCTGGGCCCCTTTCAACCTCGACTTCTCGTACTCTGCTTTGTTCAGCCTGACTTCGCGTAATAACAGCATTTACAACTTCTAGATTTTCTTGGGGTTGATTTAAAAGCTCTGCAGTTTTATTTCCCAATAAATAATAATTTTGCGCTAAATTTTTGGGTCTAACGGCTGCTTTCGTCACTATTCGACCAAATTTTCCTTCCAGAGTTACGCGAGCCAAGGGGAAACATTTACAAGCTTCGTCGATTGGTGACCGCAGCCACGTCACTTCGCCTAAAAAGTCCTCGTTTTTTACCCAGCTTCGATCGCAGACATCTGTTCCGGCACCTGTGTCTCTGAGGAAAGTGCGTTCGACCCCATTAATTATAGCTTTATCCATATAGGGCCTAAAACACTCAGCTAATTCTACACTTGCACCTACATGATTTATAACTTCGCTAGCGTTTTTCTTTTTTAGTTCTAAACACTGAGGTCTTATGTGACCGCTCTGTTTACAGTAATAGCAAATAACTTCTCTTTTCTTATCAAAATTTGGATCGCGATTTCTCTCACAATCAATCTCCTTTTTCCCATAATTTTTAGATAGGTTTTCTTTTTTTGAATTCCCCTCAGGTGCCTTCTGCTCCCTATATGATTTGCCTCCCGTGAATTTATTAATTCCGAACTGACGTCTCTCATGAATTTTTGATCCACTTCTAATGTGTTCAGAACGTATACTTTCGTACATATCACATTTTTCGGCTAGTTCACTCGCTGATTTAAAATTATCCCATTCATCTAGGTATTTATCGCGGATTTCTAAGGGAACCCTTTTTTTCAACTGTTCTGTAAGAATAAGTTCTTTAAGCGAATCGTAGTCTTTTACGGCTACGGTCTCTAACCAGTTTTCCATATAACCCCTTAATTCGTAAACAAGGTCCGACCACAAAGCAAAGGGCTTACGGGTATGTTCTTCGAATTTTTTCTTTAATGCATTTGCACCTAGCCTATATCTTTTTAACAATAATTTTTTTATATGTTGGAAATCATCGGCTTTTTCAGCTGGTTCTTTTATTAATAACTCTGAGATTTCAGTTGGAACCAGAGTGAACAACTGAGAAACCCATTTGCCTTCATCTAAATTTTCTCTCTGAGCCTGACGCTCGAAAATCATTAGGAAAAGAGTTATATCCATAACTTTTGGATCAAATTTAGGTACAACATCTTTTAAATTCACTTTATTTACAGGCGTGCAATCTAACCCGGAGCTTCCAGAATTTAGACTAACATTTTCTATCGCGCCCTGTAATCGTAATTTTTCCAGTTCAAATTCCCGATTTTCTTTTTGTTCTAATCTTTCCTGTTTTTCATGTTCTATCCGTTCTTCTTCCTGTCGAAGAATATTTTCCAGGAAGATTTTAGCTTCTTTTTCGGTGTAATCCGGCGCTTTTAATATAGCTTGTCTCATCACCTTGATCCGATCTTTTTCTGACACATTTGTGTCAAATTCCCTAGCTAACGCTAATAAAACAGTGCGATTTTGACCGCTAAGGACATCTTCAAAATTAGACATTTTGCCCGAAATAATAAAATTAAACTAGCTCCTAAATTTAAAAATTTTCTAATTCTGTACTTGAATTTAAAATTACACACCAAATATCATACAATACAATAAATACATAGAAAAGAGAAATATCAACTTTCAGCACAATTTTTTCAATTATCCCAGATATAATAAAACCCACTCACATTAATAGCAAGAAAAATAAATTATGACTGATTTCCCAATTAACAATTCCCGTTAATTTCAGTGCTAATTTAATTTATTTTTATATCCGATAATTTTAACAGTGCAAATATTTTCCAACTTTAGCAATTTCCGCTAAAGTTAAATAAAATTCTCATACTTTTCCTCGATATCAATTTACCTAGTTTCCTTTTGACACATAAGTTCAAAATTCAGAAAATATTAAAAATTTCGATAGCATTAAACTCTATTTTTAAGTCAATTTTAAAAACAAAATGACAACTAATATTGTCTCTAAAATCAGAATATAATTTTTCTGTTTACAACTGAGTATCGCGATTAATTCTTATACATCAAAACTAGTAAGTTGATTTCAAAATATATTTTAAAAACAATTTAAACATAATTAAAAAATACAAAAAATCAATGCAATTTAAATAAATGTTACCCTACTCTACAACATTGACGTATCTAAATACTTCATAAAATTTGACATAGATAAAAAATTTCCCAACTTTTAAAACCTACGACAATTTTAAATTAAAATAAAACGATTAATTAAATGACCTCTCCGTAGTAAAGAGAATGGGACTCACCTGTTTTTGTTGACATCTCGGAGAACTGGAACAATGAGTCGTCACTTGTCCTTCTCGGCTGTACGTCATCAACAGGAGCGATGTTTCATCCAAACTGCACACACGTATCAAATCTTTTACTGTCAACGTCGAAGAGTGGCATTGGATCATGAACTTTAACAGTAGTTCAAATGGATCCTACAGCTGCCACCAATTATCTTAGCTGTGGTAGCGTTGCCAATAATTCAGCTAAGATCAATTAAAAAAATAACAAAGATGGGGCAGGAATGAAAAGCCATTCAGATTATTATCTGGTTTAATGAAGTAATATTTACACAATTTTACAATATTTACAATTAAAAGAAAACAGAATCTATAATCGATAGGCCTCATGCCTAATAAAAAATTTTTCTAGACCATATCAGGCTCCTGCCTCCACTCAGATCTCCAAGATCAATCTCACTCTTCTTAATTCTCAAGCTCCTCTCTATCCTCTTTTCTCGTCTGCCGTCTCCGGGACTTGAGAGAGGGGATCAGCCCCCTGATGCAATCCGGCTCCCGATAGGCTCCTCCGGACTCTAGACCACTCCTAGGACCCTTGCCGGCCAGTCGCTTGACAGTTAGCGTGGCGCCGTCCTGTTTACCACACCCATGGGATGTGCTAGAGTCGTCGGAAAGTCAAAGGAAAGCGTGAAATCAGGATGAAAGGTGTCGGAAAAATTCAAAAAGTGATGCTAGTCAACACTCTTTTCAAAAGTCCAGACTTTCCGTCTCGGCCGTCAATCACGTTCATGGGAACTCCAACAAGACTCGGTGGAGGAAGGGGGGTTATCACATTTTAATTTTCAAAACCTTTTCTAGGAATTTTTATAGAATGGTAGCATTACAAAATATTTTTTAATTAAACTATTTCCCATGGACTGATTTATAAATTTTACTTGCGGCAGGTGGTTGCATGAAAGTTGCATCATTTATGACAACGAGTGCAACGATTATAGACAACGACACATTCGGACAACAAACAAGAAACCATTCAGTTTTATGTTAAACATATTATCTAGTAACTAAATGTTATTTTTTATTATCTAGTCTTGTTTTTATCCGCTTTTTACTTTCTCTTACCCATAAGGTAGAGAAAGTATTGTTTTTAGGTCAAATTTTCGAACGCGAGATTTTGTTATATTTACACGTTTTGAGGTCCCCTGAATACGAATATCATGTTTTTAGCAAATGGTCTGTGTGTCTGTCTGTTATCAGCATATCTCAAAAACAAATTATGGCAGAAAGTTCAAACTTAGTATTCTAAATGTGTATCATATAGGGATGCTACACTAAGCTTTTCGTTAAGATCAAGCAAATGGTTCGTGTACAGGGACAATCAAGAGAATTCTAATACATTACGTCTATGGGGGAAATTGCAGGTAAGTAGAGTTTAACGTCTATAGACTGCACTAAACCAAATGAAACGATTATATATATATTGTAATAGAGATAGTTAACAAAAAAATTTGTGTATGTAGGAGCCTCGCCTCCCCCCCCCCCCTGGGGGGAAGTCCCCCCTCGAGGGGAGTAAATTTTCATCATGGGTATCTTTCAAAAGAGCTCGCCAATACCTTTAAAACGAATGGTTGAATCATCGATATGCGATAATTTAAAACAAAGTTATCGATTTTTTTACTTTTAACAAAAAGAAAAAAAAAAAAATTAGAAAAAAAAATCGTTTTTTTTTTTTTTTTTTTTTTTTTTTTTTTTAATATTGAGAATAAAATGGGCTTTTTTTGGATATTTGGTGTTATACTACTTCTCTAATATGCAAATCGTCTGCCTTATCATAAAAGATAATTTTTTTAAATAATAATATTAATAAATTATTTTTTAAAAACAGAATTATTTTTTAATAACCGAATTAAATTCTATATAAATGCAGGTGCATTAATGAAACGGGGGGTTGAGGGGGGACAGTGCCCCCCCTCACACAGAACTAATTATCATATAAAACACTTCAGGAGCCTAATATGAATTGTTTAACGCAGATTTACATCACAGTACTCGTTATCTTACCTTTTAATCTGCAACCTGTATTTTTAGTATTAAATTTCAGGGTAAGAGAAAGTCGTGTGGGTGACACACCAGATTATTTAATTTATTTTCTTTAAATAAAAAATTTAATCCTTGTATATATTTTTATAATTATTATTATTATTATTATTAAACTTAAATACCTGCATGTAATACAAAAATATTTGTTTTCAAAAACAAAGGTCATTTAAGCGCAATTATCATTGTTAACAATTTAATTGTAGTTAAAATTAAGGTAGTTAAAATTATTTCTCTCCTACCCTATAAAGAGGGATTGCGCAGAATTAGATCTTTTAATTTTATACAGCTATTGCTTTAAATCATAGTATAACAATAAAGTAGTAATGGAAATGCGTAGAAGAAGGATCATTTAAAAACTATGCACCAACAGTTCAGCAAAAAAATATAATTTATATTTTTTATAACGTTTTGTTGAATTGTGCGGAAACTGTCCTAGCTTCACCTTATGTGAGCAATCGCAATAACTTTGCAAGGAGTGATTGATCAAAATACATACTTTATTACAGTTTTAGCATTAAATTTAAACTTAACGTCAAAATAGCAATGGAAATGCATAAAACTGACATGAATGCAAAATTATTCAGCGACAGTTTAACAAAAAAATATATCTAGATTTTTTTTTTTTTTGTATTGAATTGTGAGCAGACTATCGTAGCTTTATATGAATATATATATATATATATATATATATATATATATATAAATTCTTGGTATATCTTTAAAATAATACTTTAAAAGAAAAAATCACATTTCCTTTATTTCTATGCAAAATTCCACTCATGAATAGGAAATAAATTCTATGAGATTAATGACGGAGAAAGAAACAAGATTGAAGAAATATGGCTGTAAACAAAATACATCGCAAAATGGAAATCTTTTTCTTTTCATAGATGAGCTATTTTTTAAAATTCAAATTTATGCTATCAACAGAAATACGTATATTTATGGAAGAATGTATTCACGACACGTCTACAATGCATTTCCTTTTATTTTTTTGCGCTTGGAGATGAATTGCATCGATTAAATACATTTCCTTAAAAATGTTTTGTCTTTGCAGAAATATGATGTTATTAACAGGTTTATTTTATTTACTACGCGAAGAACTGAATTACAGTGTGTTTAACATAAAAGTTTGATTTTACAATAATAATTTTATATGATTCTGAAACTGAAACTAAAAATTTACAAACACAAATGAAATTTTGATTTATTTTTTTTTAGCACATATGAATGAGATTGTGTATTAAAAAAAAAAAAAAAATGGGAAACTCAGATCTGCACTTAAAAGAAAAAAAAAAACAATCTGTAAATTTACTGAGATGTATATCTGCATCTTTGTAAATTCAAAATAATACTTAGTTTAAAGTAACTGTTTGAGGTTCCGAATCTTTATTCTGCATTTTTATGCATTTTATTAGTTAATTCCTAAATAAAAATTTTAAATGGATGTTTCTACTTTAGACAAAACTTCCAAAGTAACATATATTCTCGTCAATAAATAATCAAATTAATAGTAGTCATTAAAATGTATAATAGATATTTTTAATTCCGTTTATTTTTCTCTGTATTTTTACAGCAGACTTAAAATAAATTATTAGCAGACTGCAAAAAAGAGGATCTTAAATTAAGACATAAACACATCTGAAAATTTATTAAAGATACGTAAATGTCTTAATATACAGCTTAGACATAATATATATTTTAGGACAGAAATATGTGTGAAATACCGATTCAAAAACAAAAAATGTCTGAAACACGCAAATATGCAAAATTTCAAACCGCAAACGCATCTAAGTTTTCAGATATTTTGGGAACTCAATCATTTGCATTACTTAACATATTTTTCATATAGAACCTAATTTAAGATACATGCTTATCCTATTTAAAATTTCCGCATTCAATAAATACAATATCATTTTACGTAATAAGTAATTAAGCGTAAGCAATTTAAAATATGATTTTTTGTGAAATTAATTTTTTAAGGAATAATACTCTACATATATTGTTGATATATTTGCATGGATATATACTTAATATAACCCATAAAAGAACATATTTAAACGCGAAACGTATTTGGTTAAAAAAAAAAATATATATATATATATCGCATTTAAAGCTTTTTTGTTTAAAAGAAAAAGGAATAAGATGAACGTAGCAAATAAATTGTAGCGAAGAAAGCGAATCTTAAAAAAATTATGCATAACTGTTTATTATTATTATTATTATTATTATTATTATTATTATTATTATTATGAATTTCAATTTAAAAACTGTTTTCTTCCATGTATTTACCGGCATCTAAATGTAAGACAACGAATTTTCTGGTATTGATGTTCATAATTTTATTTATTTTAAACACCAGTTTAGAAAAAGATATTGTTATCCAAAAATATCGAGGGCGGGATAATGATAGTTTTTCAGATACTTCTTATGCACTTTTAAAAAATTCTAAAACTCTGGATACGAAATTTAAAACTAGTGGATCTGCAGATCAGGAGCCTCAACGTCCTATTTGCATCACACATCATTCAGCAAATATTATTATTTTTTTTATTCCTTATTATAAAATATACATATTTATTCGATTGAGTTTATGCATAAACAGATACGTTCTTGAGGGGGGACTGCCACCCTCTCTTCAAATTTCATGTTGGTTCTCTCTTTTTATAACTATCTGTATATATATGCAAATATATGTAATCTTAATAACTGCCAGTTTTTTTATTAATATCCTGTAATTTATAAATTTTTGTACAAAATTTCATGCAAAAAGATTACATACCACATCGTAATTATTTTATGTAACCCTGTAAACTAATTAATAATTCCATGCCCAACACTTTCAACTAAAAAATCTATTTTTAAAATTCTAATAAAATTTCATTACATTAAATAGGTGTGACCGTGTTAAAATACGCTTTTACGAAATGCCGACTGTATACCACAATAGTACGAAATTATTTTATCTATACCGTATAAGGAGCCACAGTTATTATATACGCAAATAATAAGAACAGACATATATAATTATAACTCATTAATTCTTTAAACTAATTTGACATCATTTGGATGATTACATTACGCTATCGGAATTTTTTGTGTGGTCCCGTAAATAAATTATTTAATCTGTACATAGCATTTTTTTAGAGTAAACATGCTTTTAAGCATCTTTATAATGTATGTTAATTTCATTATGTTCAATGCAACACAAACGCATTAAAGTGCGCAAAAAAAAAAAAAAAAAAAAAAAAAAAAAATGTGTCCATAGTCTCTAATGTCACGAAATTCTTTTGCGTGTCTCTGTATCTACACCAGTAAAAACTATTCAGGTTATTCTACGTTTTTCATGACTAATAGTTCGAAATTTGAAATAATTTGGATGATTGCGTGACATTGTCAGAATACTTCGGTAAGGTTCTGTGCATTAATTAGGAAGCCAAAGCGCACATACTTTCTGCAGAAAACATAAGTTTAAGTATCTCAGTAATGTATACTAATTTAATTTTGTTGATTGCAAATTCATGATGTCAAAATGAGTTTAAACGAAATTAACCCCATATGCTGTAATGATAAGAATTTTAATGTGTCCCAGTACACAATCCAGAAACAATATAGACATAAAAAAAAAAAAAAAAAAAAAAAAATACAGCATTTCTGTTCAGAGCTTGAACGTGTGTGCCAATTTGCAAATCAAACGGAGGATTTCTGTGTTCGCTATTGCGGTACATACAAATTCTGCCCATAGGCCGTAATGATAAGAAACATTTTGGTGTCTCCCTGTACACGAACTACAAATGGAATGCACACCCATAATTATACAGCTACTTCCATGTGGCTCATGAAAATGTGTACCAAATTGCAAGTCAATAGCGTGATTTTTGCTGCCGCTATCGCGGTACATACGAATTCTTTTCATAGGCCGCAATGATAAGAGAAACTTTGACATTTCCCTCTGCACGAACTACAAATAGAATACGCACCCAAAACTATACAGCTAATTCCGTGTACTAAATTTCAGGTTAATAACGCGATTTTTGAAGTCGCTAACGTGCGACGAACAGACAGACGCACAGACACACATACGGAAATCAAAATCTTATATATATATATATATATATATATATATTCTGTGTCGTTACTTTGTGACGTGATTTGTAAGATACTTGATATTGACGCCACTGTCCGATACGTGATTTCGTAATTCACAGCTGACGTGGATTCGATTCCCGTGCCGGGAAAAAAAAAAAAAATGTTTAAAAATTATTCATATTTTATTCATGCTCTAGAAGCTCTAAAATTATTTTTAACGGAAGAACAAAATCACACTCAACCTTTATTTATTACCTTCCGAACATACATATGTAAGGAAAGTATTGTAATCATGTCAAAAATCCGAATTCGAAATTTTGGTGTTTCTATATGTTTTGAGGTCTCCTGAGTTCGTTTTCACTAATTTTACGATGACGTATGTATGTGTGTGTGTATGTATGTGATTGAACACGCTCGAATGAGCTGAAAGTTGGTACGCATATTGCAAGTCACCGTAGCACGAACACTATTGCTTTTGATGAATATAGCACGTATAGTTTTTTTTTTACAGGGACACAAAGAAAAATTCTTTATCATTATATCCTATAGGACCAGAATCTTAAAAGTGCGATAGCATCTAAACGCCTAATTCAAGTGAGAAAAAAATTATAGACATATTAGAGGTCACAGATACTCAATCTGTATAGATTTTGGAGAATCTAGCACTTATAGTTTTTTTACAGGGACACACACAAAAAAAAAAAACTCTATCATTATTGCCTATGGGACCATATTTTAAAACGTGCGATGGCGTCTAAACGTCTTATTAAACTGAGCAAACAATTTATACACATATTATAGGTAATAGTTGCATGAACTGCATAGCTTTTGGTGAAGTGTGTTCACCACTTCTAGTGTTTTTACAGAGACACAACAAATAATGCTGTACCATTATGACCTATGGGGTAAAAATGTTTAAAGTGCGATAGCATCTAAATGCCTTATCAGTTGGAGTGGAAAATTTATGTACGAGTTATAGACCACCATCACACAAACTATATAGATTTCGGTGATCCTATCACTTACCGAAGTTTACAGGGACGCAAATAAAAATTGTTCGTCATTAAGACCAATAGGCTCAAATTGTTTAAACAGCGACAAAATTAATTAAATTATTTAAATAGCGATTATTTAAACTGCGACAGCGAATAAACGCCTTATTCAAATGAACTGAAAATTTATACTCGTATTTTATGTCACTGTCACACGAAATTTATGAACTTCAGAGAATCTAGCACTTATGGTTCTTTTTCAGGGACAAAATGCAAATTTCTTTATTAATGTGGCATATGGGCTCAAATTTTAAAGTACGATAGCGTCTAAATACCTTATCCAAAGGAGCTGAAAATTTATATAAATATTATAAGTCACTGTTGCACTAACCACATACATTTTGGTGAATCTAGCATTTGTAGGTTTTTACAGGGGCACAACAAAATATTCTTTATTATTATGATCTAAGGGTTCGGTAAAATAGTGTTAAGTTAAAAATCATTATAATTTTCTTTTTTACTTCCATTACCCTACTACCGTAGGTAATGGAAGTATTGTATTCGGTCTGAAAATTCGATATCCGGTTTTCACCTGATTTACACGTTTTAAGGTCCCCTGAGTCCAAAAAAATGGTTTTTGGCAATTGGTCAGTGTGTATGTATGTGTGTGTGTGTGTGTGTGTGTGTGTGTATGTATGTGGAGAATCTTCTGGCTATTATAGCTCAGAAACTAATAAAGATAGAGCTACGAAACTTTAGAATTGAAATACGTCTGGTGTACAGATGAAATTTCCAAATTTTGGTGAAAATTGAAAAACCGGAAGTGGGGCATCGGAAACCGGAAGTGGGACCGGAAGTCCGTATCTCAAAAACGGCTCTAACGATTTTCTTCAAACTTGCTATATAAACACTCTATTAGATGTCCTTTCGAATGATATAGTTGGTTAGTTCAGGAAAATTGATAGGCGTCCTGTATAAATAGCTCAATTTCAGGCCTCGCAAAGGCGTTCCTTTAAAAACGGTTGTACGGATTTTTTTTCAAACTCGCCATTTTAACTCACTTTTAAATATGATTTTGTATGTAATTATTGTTTTCCTGTCAATAATTGAGTTTAACCGGAAGTCGGACATCGGAAACCGGAAGTGGGACCGTAAGTCCGTATCTCAAAAACGGCTCTAGAGATTTTCTTCAAATTTGCTATATAAACACTCTATTAGATGTCCTTCCGAATGATATAGTTGGTTAGTTCAGGAAAATTGATAGGCTTCCTGTATAAGTAGTTCAATTTCAGGTCTTCTAAGCGCGTTCCTTTAAAAACGGCTGTACGGATTTTTTTTTTTTTTTTTTTTTTTTTTTTTTTTTTTTTTTAACTCGCCCTATTATCTCACTTTTAAATATCCTTTCGTATGTAACTGTTTTTTTCTGGTCAATAATTGATTTTTTGTAAAAATTGGTATCTCAAAAACGGCTCTAACGATTTTCTCTTTAAGTCACTTTTACGTTTTCTGATCACATTATCTCTCAAAAATGCCTATAATACGCGTAATAGTGGGTAATGGAAGTCGTGTGGTTGTTTCACACCAGATTTTTGTTTATTTAATGATTCTTCTTACTTTACTTTATCTACAGAACCATTAATTACTCAATGTTGAGAAAGTCGAGTGGAGTCACTCCAGATCTTTTTTTTTTTTTTTTAGTCTTAAAAATAGGGGTGATTTTAGGCATAAAAAACATGGCGATGTTTTAAGACATTTGCGATGTCTTAATTTCAGATGCAAATGGGTGTCTCAAAATGTAAGACTTTTTTTTTTTTTTTTTTAATGGCCATCCGTATAAGACACTTTTTAAACTGAATTTACGACGTTTATATTTACAGTGCAGTAGTTTTCCACTGAAAGCTTTAACAGTGTTCAATAGACATATTCTGTAAAAAATATGTTTAATAATAATTTCCGTTGCATTGCATATTTCTTAAATAACTAAACATTATAGTAAACAGTCGTGAACGTTCTTAAATAAAGGAAGTTATGAAGGTGAGTCATGTTCCTGTATAAAATTTAGACAAAACTAATACATTAAATGTAATTTGAGTTTTTTTTTTTTTTTTTTTTTTTTTTTATAAACTGTATTCTGTTAAACGTGTAACCTGGTACCAATTTCACAAACAAGGATAGGCTGAATAATTTGTAAATTTGACTAAAATTTGCCTGTTGTCAATAATATTAAAGAGACCAATATAAATCTATTTATTTAATGAAAGATCACATTAATCGAATTTTCAGCAATTCTTGAGAGAATCCGCAAAGAATTAAAAAAGTCATTTGAATCATTGATATTGAGTTCATACAAATATTAAAAAAAATGGATTTAATATATTTATTTTGATAAAAAGTAGCCAAATTATTAATTAAGGAAATTATCTAAGAGAAGAGGGGGACATCATTCAGTATATGTTTTTGAGAAAATTGAATTTACTAATATTTCATATTTTATCAAGGAAATATATATGTTATCAATAATGGGTAAAACTAAATAATGAGTAAAAATGGATATAACTAAATAATGAATTGTTACGTATACATATTACAGAAATCATTATATTTTTATAAATTTGTTTCCTCTTTCCCCACTAAATATAATCTCAAGATATTCTGTCGATATTTTTAGAGAAAATCTACAGAATATCTTACGTTATTTGGCCCATTCTTAAGAAAGTTTTCAAAATTTCTGTATAATGTCTTTAAAATTTCTGAAGATATTTTATAGAAAATGATAATTTTTTAAAATATTTTAAAATATTTGTAGAAAATCTTAAGAAAATACTATTTTCTCAAGAAAACCTTAGGTTTATTTTTAGTGGGGTGGCATCTTGTGAAAACCTGTAAAATATATTTTTCAATTCCTTTCGTTACTCTTCTGAAATGTAAATATGAAATTTGGGGACAATAAGCCAAACCATTTTAACTGGAAATATACGTTGAATTAAAACAAGAAATAACCTGTGTATAATTATTTCCCGGTTATGTAAAATAATAAATATTCAATGTTATAAAATGCAATTTTCAAATAATGTTTATTTTAAATAGTAAATTTTAAAAGCTAAAAAAGATAAAACAAAATAAAATAACTATGGTTCAATTCATTTAAAATATTATATTTAATATTTGTGTCATAAACATGCTTCAAAAAGATCAAATGTTATGCAAAAAAATATAACAATGCTGTTTTTATTTATCCTATTTATATTTATGAAGATTTCATTACATATGCCAATAAATATTTGGCTATAATTTTGAAAGTGCATAATATATTTAGATATACATAAATGTTTAAAAAATAATTTATGAAACATAAATATAGAAAATTTTAATTATACACATGAAGACGTTGTGTAAAATTTTTAATTATTGATTAATAAAAAATCCTTAACTTTATTATCATTCTCTTGCATTAAAGATTAAAATATAACTTCAAAATTTCACTTAGGTTTTTTGCACAGGAAAAGCATTTTTTTTTTTTTTTTTCGAAATAAGTTCACGTAAGCGAAAATCGATTTACATTTGCATTCCATAATTGAAATTTTTGAGAAAGAACGTCTATATATATTAAAAAAATGTAATCTTCACATCATAGTTTAAAATTATAATTGAATTTATTTATTTTTAAATATTTTTAATTAGTTTTTGTTTTACTAAGTAACAAATTTACGCGTGTATTTTTATTATAATGAAATTTTACTATAATTTTATTATAATGAAAGTTATGTTCAATTTAAATAAAGTTTACACAAAATAACTAAAATGTGTTACATAGATTTAATAAAAATGTCCCTTTACACATTCGAAAATTTATCTATCTATATATTTATGTATGTATCTAATCTATCTATCTATCTATCTATCTATCTATCTATTTCTATATATATGTGTGTGTGTGTTCGTGTGTGTGCTAAAGAATTTTCTTAAGCTCAAAAACAATTCATATTCCTAAATATCTAAGGATTTTTTATTTTTATTGTAATTCGGAAAGAATAAAATTTTATATGCAACTAGTTGTACCCTGCCACGCTTTGCTGTGGCACATTGTGGTTGCATGTATGAGAAATGAGGAATTAAACAAAGCATACGTTCCATAGAAGTTTAATTTTTCAATACTTGTGGGTATACAATATATTTTGTTATTCCATTGTCTGCGTAGATATAAAGGCTATCTGGTTTGCCGACACGGGAACACGCAACATGTGAGAAACAATCCGCATCTAAATTTAAACCACAAATTTCTAAAGATTGACCTTGAGATTTATTGGTTGTGATTTCAAACGCCAATCAAATTGGGAATTGTAATCTTTAAATGGTGTCTTTATTAAATGGGGACTTAAGTGTAATCTTTTTAATTTAAATATTTCTTTCGGCTTGGATCATGAGAATTCCAGGAAAGAGGACATCTTCACCTTTGCAAGGCCCCATTAAAATCATTGCTTCCACTACGTTGATCATTAATTGGTTGATTAATATTCTACAACGTGATAATTAGCACACCTAATTTCAATTTCAATGTGGATGGTGGCAGATCTCTGCAGACCAAATTAGTTCAAAAATTCCGTAGGCTAATTAACTACTTCATCTGCTTCCACAACGGTGTCTGTCGACTTATATATAATTTCCTCACTTTGAAAGCTGGATTGAAAAATATTATTAAGTTGATAGACATCTTTATTCTTCGCGGGAAGGATATCTCTTTCACTGAGACAGTCGTGATTCTTATAATTAATTTGAATATTAGGAAATACTTTTTGGATCAGTTCTCCTTTCGATGTTACTAAATTACTGAACAAAAATTATCAGGAAATGATATTCGTCTTGACGTCTCATTGGCTAGCATCTGTCCGTTCCCAATGTCCAGCAGCTGTCGCGAGAATACCGCGGCTGATTGATCGTTCTGCAGCTAGACACGCATATTCATGGTCAACTGCAATGTACGTACGTGTCGCAACAATGTTGACTATTTCAGGCAAGCATTTATTTCGTCCGCTGGTTTCGATCGATAAACTACAGGCAATGTTTGTCTAAAATCTGCTACCAGCAATATCAATGCATTCTCGAATGGTTGAACGTTTTCATGCAAATCCCGCAAAGATCGATCAAGAGCTTCAAGCGATTTTTTATGTGCCATCGTGCACCCAAACAATGATTTTACCTTTTTGGAATACTTTTCCCATACCCGATGCTTTAGAAATATTGCTCGTCGGAGTCTCGATGATTTGCATGTTTAGTGACAACTTCAAAACTGAATGAGTAGCCCTTCCACCTGGTAACCATATCGCAGCTATTCCAGACGAAGCGACAGCTAAGGCTATGTCATTTGTCGATCGAACCGTTGCCAGAATCAATCTGATAAAGAATGTTTTCTCAGTTTCTCCTGGCGCATCCAGGAAGAAGGTTCCCCCAACTCCGTCACTTACTATTTGCATTATGTGATCATAAATGCCCTTCTGTTCACGCGTAAATTTGTGAATGTTTGATTGGAAATATGACTGGAAATCACCAGTGCTGTAACTCTGTTCACGGCGAAAAGCCACATCAAATGGGAGTATGTACAGACATGAGTCATATGGCCAATGGCAACATTCTGAATTGAACTATAATTAACAGCTGGATTGTACCGGATTAGTTAACTATTAAAAGCGATTATTTTCTCCGCTGGTAATGGGTTAATAGAGATTTTTTTTTTTTTTTTTTTAACATTGGGGAAAGAAAAAAAAAAAAAACTTTTTTTAGTTATAACACGTAGGGTATTAGACTCGGAGCCAAGATATTTTCAGAAAATTTGACATACTCTATTAGACACAGCATATTACAATCAGAATGTAAATAATAATTACAAGATAAAAAGATCTTTTTATATACCATGTTTTTAAATTTTCTGTTCAATCATATAAACACTACCGAAGGCAGCGGGAAACCGGAGCAATTGAATAAATTAAAAAAAAAAATCATTGCTCTCCTGTTTTGAGCTATTATAAAAGTTCCAAATGTCTAGCTAGTTGGAAAGTTAGTGAAAAATCGATTGCAAGCTTTGTACTGGTAAAGCTGCCGAAGGCAGCAGGAACCCGAAACATTTGGTTACAAATATTTAAAAAATGCATTTTCACCGTATTCTGAACTATTCTGAAAGTTTCAAATGTCTAGCTAGTCAAGAAGTTAAATAAATTTTCTGTTGAATCATATAAACGCTGCTGAAGGCAGTAGGGACCTGAAACAGTGGACTAAAACTATTAAAAAAATGTATTGTCTCTGTATTCTGAGCTATCCTGAAAGTTTCAAATGTCTAGCTAGTCGAGAAGTTACGGAAAAATCGATTGCAATCTTTGTACTGATAACGCTGCCAGAGGCAGCAGGAACCCGAAACATTTGGCTAAAGGTATTAAAAAAATGCATTTTAACCGTATTCTGAACTATTCTGAAAGTTTCAAATGTCTAGCTAGTCGGGAAGTTTGTTAAATAAATTTTCGTTCGAATCATATAAACGCTGCCGAAGGCAGTAGGGACCTGAATCAGTTGACTAAAAGTATAAAAAAAATGTATTGTCACTGTATTCTGAGCTATCCTGAAGTTTTCAAATGTCTAGCTAGTCGAAGTTAGTGAAAAATCGATTACAAGCCTTGTACTGGTAACGCTGCCGAAGGCAGCAGGATCCCGGAGTAGTTGGTTAAAAATGTTTAAAAAATGCATTTTCACCGTATTCTGAACTATTCTGAAAGTTTCCAATGTCTAGCTAGTCGGGAAGTTAGTTAAATAAATTTTCTGTTGAATCATATAAACGCTGCCGAAGGCAGTGGGGACCTGAAACAGTTGACTAAAAGTATTAAAAAATGTATTGTCACCGTGTTTTGAGCTATCCTGAAAGTTTCAAATGTCTAGCTAGTCGGAAAGTTAGGAAAAAATCGATTGCAATCTTTGTACTGATAACGCTGCCGAAGGCACCGGGAACCCGAAACAGTTGGCTAAAGGTATTAAAAATATGCATTTTAACCTTATTCTGAACTATTCTGAAAGTTTCAAATGTCTAGCTAGTCGGGAAGTTAGTTTAATAAATTTTCTGCCGAATCATATAAACGCTGCCTAAGGCAGCGGAACTTGAAGCAGTTGACTAAAATTATTAGAAAAATGTACACAGAAACACACAAACACACAAGAATCGAAGTTAATAAAAACATGGTAAAATATAAAACATCTTACGAAATATGAGCATTTTTACTAAATAGTTTTTATCTACACATGCGCTAGCTTAATATATATATATATATATTTGCATAATCTAATAGACAAGTGTGTTGATGAATTTATACGATAACCCCAAACAAATATCAGGTAAATTCAAAAAGTTATGAGAGATGGAATGAACAGAATTTCAGTTCTCTCAAAATAAAAGCGAAACTTTAAGGGGTTTTACTCACATTTTTTATTCAATTAATTCCCAATGGCAATGCAGAGTTCGCTGATTGTATATAAATATTGATAATACCATATAATCTTTCTCTTTTTCTGATAAGAACTGAAATTATGTTCATTCTATATCTTATAACGCTCTAAATTTATACACTATTTGTTTGAGGATTTCACATAAGTTGTTCAATACATTTGGCTATTAAATTATGCAAATGAATTTTTTTTAATGCTAGCGCATGCGTAGTAAAAAATTATTTAGTAAAAATGCTCATAATTCGAATATTATTTAACATTGTTTCATTCTGATTACAATATGCTGTGTTTATTGAAGTACGACATTTATTTATTTATTTATTTATTTATTTATTTATTTGAAAATGTATTTACTTTTGATCTAATACCCTACGTGTTATAATTAAAGAAGATGATTTTTTCTTTCAATATTAATATCTATATATACTGTATATTATATCCCCGTGAATATATGTGATAGGCTCTTAAGAATTTATATACATGAGAAAATTCCTCTTAATCACATGCTACAGTCATAATGCATTTCAAGCATTACTTTTTACAGGTTTATCAAAAACAATTTGATTTTTCTTTAAATTTTTCTGGTCCGATTTTCTTCTTCAGGACACAACTTCTGCTGAAATGTATGAGGTGTAATATTTTCTTTACACTGCCAAAGTTTCAAGGGGATTCCAAAAGAATTTTTCTAGATATTTGACAAAAATCGAAATATTGAATAAATTCAAAAATGTCCAAATATTTATTTGTAGGTAGTGTATATAAACAAATAGCTCTAATTACATTTTTATTTTCTTTTAAACATTGTAACACTTTCTAATAATGTTTAAGGGTGAATACAATATGAATTAGTCAATTAATCTATCTGACTGATCGTCTGTCCATCTGTCTGTTTAAATGCCTCTAGCGCTGTAAAAATTTTCAGAATTACTTCAACATATTAATTGTTATTGAAGTTCTCTATGAAATTTCGCCTATTTAAAATAACATTAAAAGGACTTGTAGAACTGATTTCCGTGCAACAAAACCCATAAAATTACCAATGCAATGCGTTTTATGAGGTACATTCTTATAAAACAAATTTAAATAACTTTCTATTGAAAAAATCATTTTGAAATCGACATTTACCATTATTATTCTATAATAATGATTTATATTAATTAATCTTTTACACTTTGCATTCAGATCCGGGTGTAATTTAAATTAGTTTTTTACATATTTTACCTTCTAATGCTTTAGTATAAAGAAATCTATCATTAAAATATATACATTTGTTTTTTTATATATAATTTAAGAATATTATATTTAATATTATTAATTTAATATTATTATATTTAATAATATTAATTTAATGTTATTATATTTTATTATTATTATATTATATTATATTTTAATAATGTAAGCTATTTTAAACATACCAGCCCATTTTTAGAAGCATTTGCGTATTTTTTCTAAATTATATGAATTTTTAAACTGTGGGGTAATAAAGAAAATGGTAAAATAGGTCATTTTTAAAACTTTCTGTACATTTAACCTTTTATGATTGAACTGCAATTTCTATTTCAAAAAATCAAGTAATCTTTCCATTATATCTGATTTTTTTTTTTTTTTTTTTTTTTTTTTTTCAGGCCAGTATTTATGATATTTAATTTTTAAATGAATTATTAATTTCGTGTTCCATTTGTGGAACATTGGCGTGTAAAATGTTAAAGTATGTTTAGCATTCAGAATTGAAGGGTTACACTAAAATATTTAAATACATTATGAGCTCCAACTGGAAAATGCTGGAACTGAATTTCCGTTTGTGTTAAGCGTATTAAGCATATTACATCGATGTTTAAAAGTAATTGTTAATTCAATTATATATCTTTCTGTCTTTCTCTATTTCCGTTTGTCCGTTGTGTAATAACAAATCCAAATATCATTGAAGGTTAAACGAGTCAAGGTGTACGTACCGCTGTAAAGTGTTCGTAATTTAGTCGAATCGCATGATTTTTCGTTCTCGTTTTAATTTATTTTAGTTTTCGTTCTGTATCTTCGGAAATTAATAAAAACTTCATGTAGTGATATTATTTTGAGAACATGAAAAAGGTAGAAGAAAAAAAAAAAACCTTCTATTAATTATGATTGCAAGAGAACTTCAACACTCAAAAATAAAACATGACTTTCAAAACACATTAAGGGAACATTTTAGCTAGATGATATTTATTAATTTTTATTACAAGAGATCTTCCTAAGTCAATTTCTATAAAGACTTAAAAACACAACTGTCATTTTAATAATGGGAAAGAGTATTTGTTAGAGCCATATATTAATAAAATATTTTGCCTCTTTAAAAAATTATGCAAGTATATGATTTTAACAAATTAATTTAATATTATTTTTATATATCTTTCATGTTGCTCTAAAAGGGATTTCTTCTTATTAATATTGAACAAAATAATAATAATAACCAGCCTATTACTCGTACACATTTAAAGTATAGCCATACAAAACTTTCATTCAAAATGAAAGATTATACATACATAATCGTATATATATCATATGTATATCGCTTAAAGAAAATGTACCACGTACAATAATAAATTAGTGAAAAAATATTTCCGTTTTAAATCACAAAATGTCCCAAAAATATGACAAGAAGAAAAAAGAACTTAGATATTGTGTGTGTTTAGTGCATCTACATAAGTTCGGCGGCAAAATTACTTGTAGGCAAAACTTGTTATGTGACTTATGCAAATGTGACATAAGTAAAAGAATGATACAGTAAGTATTAATAATAATAATAATAATAGTATTATTAATAACTTCAGAATAAAATGTCAGAAAAATACGAAATTTTTTTTTCGAAAATATTATTTAATACATTGAGTTAAATATTGCATGGAGAAACTGTTAATTTAATTACGCTAAAATATATGATTAGACCAATTTAAAAAAAATTTACCTTTTATTTCCATTATACGACTACTGTAATGGAAGTGTTGTATTTTGACAAAACTATCCGTACCGAATATTTATTTAATTTAATTTTTTTAAGTTTTCCTGAATCCAAAAAAAGTTGTTTTGGGCAATTAGTCGGCATATATGTATATGTATGGGTTGAATCTTCTGACTATTAATTTTTTTTTTTCCTCAAACGAAAAAAAAAAAAAAAAAAAAAAAAAAAACAGAACGACGAAATTTAAGAATGAAGACAGGTTCAGTCAGCAAATGATTTTTCCTACTTTTGGTATAAATTGAAAAACCGAAAATGGGACCATAAGTCCGAATTTCAATAAACGGCTCTAAAGAACAAAATTGTTCTTTAAAAACCTTTTTAGATGTCTAAAACCAGTAAAAAACTTTCAACGTCTTGAACGCTGAAGAGAAAGACTGAATAAGAGCTGCATTTGAGTTCGTATTTAGCGTTCATAAAGAAAAGAAAGTGCTTCTATAGATAGTAAAGAAATCAGATTTTAATCAACCAATAGAACTACGTGGAATAGGTAGGAATTGGCCAAGAGAAATTTAAGAAACGGTAGTTGCGATAAAATATAGAAAAATTTAAGAAAATGTGGTTAACCATCATGGAGATATTATTGTACATGCAAGATTATTATCCACAAAAAATTCGCTCTGACATTTTTATGAAAAAAAAAATAATAACAAATAAAATAAATAATGGAAATTTATTGTAATGACTGTAATAGATAGATAAAACCTTTCTTAACACCTGTTCAAACTTACAAGTTTGAAAAGCACTTAATTTTAGTTATTGTAAATAAAACGATGTTTTTTTTTTTTTTTTTTTTTTTTTCCTTTTTTTCTTCTGATCCCTTTTCCCTTTCAAATGTACTTGATTTCTTAATGTGCAATCTTATTTGAATTAGGAAATATGTTCTCGAATTTAATTAGAGTAAGGAAAATAATCTAAATTAAAAGAATTCTGTATGTGTAAAATAGGCACACCTTGTCAACATACTAATTAATATTCTGTAGTATTGTTAGTATACACCAATTTTCTACACCCCTTTATCTGAAGAGCAATTCTCTCCAAATGTAATTACGATTAAACAAGAAGAAAATGACTGAAAAAAAATGGACTGTTGCTCAAAAAAATTCTGTTACTAATAATACGATGGAATGTTGGCAGTTATAATATGTTTACTGGATTCCATTAATCTTGGAATGTAAATAATTCTATTGAATGTATGGAAAAAAAGAATAAGTGCCTAATACTTACATTTATTTTATAGCGAGTATTTGAATTTGTAAATAATGTCTTTTATCATATACGAAAATTCCCTCACGTGTATTTTTTAATCTTTTTTCCTCAATAATACAACCTTTCCTTATATATATATATATATATTGAATAATTTATATTCGTGAGAAATGGCTATGAATTTTCATAAAATTGGGGTAGAATAAAAAAAAAAAAAAAAAAAAAAAAGTTATATTTTATAAAAGACGAAAAAACTATTGTTTCTGAAATGGAACTAAAATCGATATATTTCAAATTAAAGGGAATAAAATATGAAAATATCAGTGTCACTTCCTGGGAAATAGAAATTTCAAAAACTATTTTTACGTATGGATTTATTTTGAAATATTAGGTTTTCTTTTTCTGCCTTTCAAAATGTAAGAGGAAGGAAATTTTAGATGTGGAAAGAGGCACGAGAAAAATTAAATTGAAGTTAGTAATTTGTATATATCTATGTAGTATATTAAATATAGTATATTAATTTTCATTTCATACTATTTGCATGTAAAAATATATTGTATAATTTAAATATGTAGTGTCTTGAATTTTTAAGGTAAAAATATAATATATATATATGTATATATATATATATATAATTGTAATATCTAATGATTGTAACATTATAAACAATAACCAGAAAGTTTTAGAATATTTCAAGATTAATTCAGAAAGCATTGCTTCCGTAAATAGATATAATTTTGAAAATTTGTTTGGCAGTATTCCGCACAACTTGGTAACAGAAGTTTTTGAAAGCATTTATGATGAATTTGGCAGCTACTTAAATTGTGATAAAAATTACTGGATTAATCTTATCAGGTTTTGTATTTTTGAAAAAGTTTTGTTTAACGGAAAAGATTACTTTTTTTACTGCGGAGGGGGATCCCAATGGGAATGAGTTTTTCGAGAGCTTTCGCAAATTTATTTATATATTTTTTCGATAAATATATATTTTTTTTTTTTTTTTTTTTTTTTTTATAAATACTACTTTCTTCAGATATATTGATGATTTAATTGTTTTTAACTGTAATTGTTTCGAAAATATTTCTGGAAAAATATATCCTAAAGAATTAATTTTAAACCGTACAGATACTGATAAAATTTCTTTCCTAGATTTAAATATAAAGAGAAAAGAAGATAAATGGCTCTTTGGATTATATGATAAAAGAAAAGATTTTAATTTTAAAGTTAATAGTCTAACTAATTTGTTTTCAAATATCAGTAGAAAAGTTAAAAAAAATATTATGTTCGTACAGCTTAAAAGAATTCGTACTATTTGAAATAATGAAGAAGATATAAAATATGCTCTTGAAGACTTAAAATGTACCTTACAAATTAACTGTTACCCGTCCCAACTTTTAACTGTGAGTTTCTAGAGTTTTCCTATCTCGGTTTGTTCTTCTTCCTCATTCAAGGGCGATATTGAAGTACCGACGAGTAGCCCCGTCGGCCGAAGTTAATTTGTTTTACAGATGAAGGGTTGTATTCTAATTTCATTTTATACTTTCTTACTTACATTCAGTAATTCTTTATTGTATTGTATATATATATATATATATGAATTGATGTAATTTTCTTAACTTTTACAATTTGATAATTTTATGAAGTTTTTTTAGTAGTTTTATATATTATATGTATGTTTGATTTCTCTTCAGTTATTGGTGGTTTTCTGTTTGGTGAGAAAGTGGTAGCTAAGAATAGTTATTAGCTTATGGCTACTGTCCTTTTAGAAACTTCTCGTTTACCCCTACACTGAGGAGCCTCCCTGATGAAGATCTCAATGTTTTTTGGGGTTTAATTTCATTCATTTGTTTATATATTTGTACATTTATATATTCCTACATCTAAGTTTTACATTTCTTTTCGCTGCAATTTTGCGCATTGGTTTGTAATTCTCCTTTTGGTTTTTCTAATCTGTAAAACCTATATATTTATAAATTCATGTCAATAGTTTTCTATATATATATATATATATATATATATATATATATATATATATATATATATATATATATACATATACATATACACACACATATGAATATACGTATACATAAGTATTTTCAATAAGTTTAAACTGTTGTTATTATTATTATTATTATTATTATTATTATTATTATTATGTGTGTGTGAGTGTGTGTGTGTGTGTATACGGCACTCAATGTCTTGCCTCTGGTTCATTCCTAAGGCTTTCAAGCGTTTCGAAACAGTTGTGCCATTTATTCGCAACTATTTTGCAAGTTCAGCTAGTGTCTGTGTGAAATTTAATTAAGTATGTAATTTCTCCGATTTTTTGACTTCAGACTTTTGCGGTGCGCCAGAACGTTATTTATCTCCAATATTATTATTATTATTATTATTTTAATGCGTCGAAACCAGTCTCTGCATGTCGTTCCCGACAGACCATTTTCACTGTAAGTCGCCTTCTTCAGCTACAGATTTCTTTGAATAAAATAGTGCAATAAACTTCCGCGGAAATCCTCTTTACTTGGCAAAAAACTTAACATTTTCAAATTAAGGAATATATATACTGTGGGGAACTAACATGCATTGAAGTTAAAATTTACCGACAGTACATCCTTGTCAATGCATTACTATTTTAAATTACATGTATGTATGTATTCCTGGCCATGCCACATGTTAGATAACAGCGAGAACTTATTCAAGGTCCTAATATATAATTCATCTAAAAATCAAACTATATAATTAATAACATATATTAAAATTCATTAAAAAATATTTAATACCGTATCACAACATTAATACAGAAAAAGTAAGTGTTATAGGGTCACTCGAGCCACTTATCACAACAAAAATCAAACTTCAGGTTACAGCACAAATGATAACACTGCTCTGCAAAAATAAATAAACAATTAAATAATTAAAGAAATAATAATAATTCTTGGTCTGATACCATTCTTGCTGATTCTTATGTAAAATGACCTCCTGAATCCGAATGTGACTCCAATTTTGCCCAGTAACACATCGTTTTCTAGAAAAATTATTCCCTCTCAATGTCCTTCCCTGTTCGATAATTTCATGTCCATGAATTTGATTTAAAGAATGAAATATAATTAACTTAACACCTAATATATATATATATATATATATATATATATATATATATATATATATATATATATATATAAAGTTTTAAAAATAACATTAATAACAGATTAAGAGATATATAAGATGTATAATGCATAATTTCGGTAGCAAATCATCCCCCCCCACTCCCCCCCCCCCCCCGAAAAAAAAATCCCCTTGTGGCAAGTGTCCATGTTTTAGAATTTCCAACTCTGTAGCCCCTCAGAAGATAATTAACTGTTAACGTAACCCTCCCCCTCACTAAAAATCAAATTTATGGCCATAAATCACAGAAAAAATATAAAAGTAGGGAGCATTTCTAAAAAACGGTGGGTCATAGTGCAAAATGGGCATCATTTTCGGATTCATCAGGTCATTTTACATAAGAATATGTTGAAATTGTGTCAGGGGCAATTTTCATGCCGAGCAGTGTAATTTACTGATGAGGATCAAAATAAAGGTGCTATTTTGAGGGTACAGTTCAAGCCTTACTTATAGGTTTTAATTTGATCCTTGTATATCATACCTCCAAGAATATATGCTTAGAGTAGTTTTTGCATCTTTCAGAAAAAAGTACTAATTGCGTATGAAATAAATAATGTGTGGAGAACTTTCAAATAATTATTTTTTTATAAGTGTAGAAGTATATACATATTTTTTTTCATTCTTAAAATGCTATTATCTGAAATTTCTTATTGATTTTATAAATTTTAAGATATTTTCAAAATATATATATATATATATATATATTTACTGAATCAATTAAAAAAAAAATGAAAAGCAACTTAAATTTTTAATACTATGAAACATAATGTTTCTTTCGTGAACTTTCTTTTTTTTTTTTTTTTTTCTTTTTTCACAGTTATTCATTTTATAACTGACAAACGTTCCGATTTTCGGTTACCTGTATTTTTTCACTGAAATATTCACCTTATTTAATCATAGAAAAGTGTTACAAACGCAATTACTAAAAAAAGAAAAGAAAATCATGTCTCTATCCGAAAATCGGAAAGGTTTTCAACTACGTTACTTTTACGATCTTATGTTTAAGGCATTATTTTTACGATAGCAATGAATGATTCTCTAAGTACAGGCTGGAATGCTCTTTCTATTTTGATATAATGTTCTGGAGATATATGAAGATTTTTTTTAGGTTTACTACTCAGTTGATCATATCGATGTCTCTGTTAAACCCATCGTAATGACTGCCTTATTTCCTTATTTTGCATATAACTATTGAAGTAAAGAACAAAGAAAAATGCAATTTTTATGAAATGTTAGTTATGAAGTGATGAATTAAAATTTGTATGATTCTAACTTCAGAAGTAGATTGTTAACGAAAAATTATAAATAATTTCTTAAAAATCTGTTTTTGAAAAAAAAAAAAAAAAAAAAAAAAAAAAAAATGGAATAATAAAAAAGTGTTTAAAAAATAAACCAAATATAAGGTGGTACAAAAGATGTTAAGTAAATATATACAAGCTTCCAACATTAAAAGCTCCTAACTTTTAGTTCTCTATCATTATATAGGTCTAGAAATCCGCGCTTTCGCCGCTCCACCAACCGACTCAGGCTCGTTGGAGCTCATACGGTCCATAAGATATGGTCCCAGAAATGAGAAGTCTATATCACCACGAAAGCAGTAAGCCATCGCACGACAGCAAGTGCCATCCCAGATATGGATTACAATGAGAATTACGAATCCTTCGCCATCCCCTTGGACCAGCTTTTAGGGTCGGTCAACTTCAGGCCCGATGGCCTCAGGTCCTGGCAGTTCCACTATTTGTCGTCCAGAAGAGCCAGTTTAACATCTGAGGACGCAGTTCAGCCGTCCATTCAGCCGCACCCCCAGCGGCGTTCACTGCACTAGCCGATTCGCGCCCAACTAGGCAGATCTACACTCGCTTTTCCTTTTAATAAGCTGGCCTTCACTGCCGCATGACAGGCCCCACTCAGAACATCTGGACGCGCCCTTGTTGCCCTGGATCTCAACCCCATATGGGCACCGGGTTGCTCAGCAGAGCAGGCATAAGCCGTCCGGTCATGCACCACTAATCATTTAAGACAGACCTGCTCACACCGCTATGGATTCACAACACACAACACATAACACATCAGCTCAGAAAGCCGCATTAGACACCACAACGTTCGCTCATGCAAATTTAGACTACTTTCGTTCTTAAGAATGGGTACCACAGAATTTTGGTACTAGGAAGGAAGGATTGGCTGGTTGGTATCAGCTAGGGGAAAACCCTTGAGTGGGCAAGGTAAAAACCCCAGTGTACAAAGAAGGCGTCCACCAGTTACACGTCTTCAACCGCAGTCTCGTAACGAGCGGCTTTTCACTTCACTAATTCCCCGTGCGATCGTTCCTTTGCGGGCCGCTTCTGGACCGGTAGAACACGCAAGCCTTAGGTCGGCGAAGGATTGAACCTCGGGTACGACCAGATTGGAGCAAGCTCCTTCTGCCTGTTGTCGTAAATGCGTTCGAATAATGCGTTCAAATCCAACTCTTAAGGCAGTTGGGATGGAAGCCGAAGCTCCCTGCCTCCTTGGAGTTCTCTTAGGAGGTTGAGAAAGGAGCTCAGACACTTCGACGAGAAACATAAGTAATCGTGAATTTTTTCAATTTCGTTTTTTGAATTTTTTACCCGATTTGAGGTATGATGAATCTGGAAAACACAGAATCGGTATAGTGTCCATATGTTGGATGTCAGTTTGTTAGTGTGTTAATGTGATAGTTTGTTAGTCCTTGTGTATAATATCTCAATAACAAATGATCGGAGAGAAAGCTCAGATAAATTTAAATATATTCCTATTAACACTGGTAAGGAAACCTTATTGATTTAAAACATTTTAATTAAAAAACTTCTTATGTTCTTCGAAATTTACGATTTTCTTAACATGGAAAAATAGGGCAAAATTTCATTAAACGTGCATTAAAAGGAATATTTTACCGTAAACATATCATAGCAGTTTTAAAATATCAGTTATTATGCTTGCATAAACATAATTAATTATGAAAATTCAACTTTAAAAACATAACATGGCAGAATATGTCAAAATTTTCCATAAACGTTCTTTTTGAAAGATTTCCATTCTAAAGATTTTAGACCACATTTAAAATGTTATTTATGATACAGGTTTGAACGAAATTGACTATGAATAATTGACTACTGCGTTTTGGCTGCAGCATGTTTTTATGAAGATTTGTTTAAGTGCCTGTATAAACGTTTACGAAGTTACCACATATATTCATGGAGATATAGCAATTTATTTAAAACATTGTTAAAAAAAAATTCTACTTTTTTATTTCTAACACGTAGGGTACTAGACCCCCTGCAAAGTCCCTTTCAGAAAACGTGGCATGCTATATTTACACGCAGCATACAGGAATCAAAATGTAAAACTATTAAATATTATACGAAATGTTAAAATTTTTACTAAATAGTTTTTAATTACGCATGAGGAAGCTTAAAAAAAAAGCAAAATATAATGTTCAAAAGTATTTAGTTTTTATTATGAAAACCTCAACAAATATCGTGTAAATTGAAAAATTTATGAGGTAGAATGGATAGAATTTCAGTTTATCTCAAAAAAAAAAAAAGCTAAAGTATAAAGAGTTATACTCTTTTTTTTATTTTCCTTCAACCATGCCAAATAGTAATACGGTGTTTGCTGATTGTAAATAAATATTGATAATTCTCCCATATCGAACGTCTTTTATTTATTTATTTATTTGAGGGGGAATGGAACTGAAATTCTTTTGAATTTACACGATATTTGATAGGTGTTTTCATACAAATAGCTCAATAATTTTGTCTGTTAAATTGTGCAAATGAAAACTTTTAAATGGTTGCGCATGCGTAGTTAAAATTTATTTAGTAAATGTGCTATATATATATATATATATATATATATATATGTATATATATAATTATTATTATTATTATTATTATTTTATTATTATTTTATTTATTTATTTTATTATTATTGTTGTTGTTGTTGTTGTAAGTTCCATATTTAGCAGTTTTGCATTTTGATTGCAGCGTATCTAAGGTAATAAGCCAAATGTCCTAAGAATGGCTTTGCACGCGTATAATATCCGACGTACTATAATTAAAACAGTGTTTTTTTTTTTAAGAAATTGTCCTATCTTAATGAATATATTCGGTCGCCCCATAAAAATTTATACAGATAATTTGAAGAATTCCCAGCAAAAATGCATTTCAATCATTACTTTTTACAAGGTGATCAAATACATTCTGATTTTTGTTCATTTTTTTTTCTGGTCCTTTTTTCCTCTTTAGGACAAAAAATTGCTGAAATATATGAGGCATAAAATGTTCTTTATAATTACAAATCTTCAAGATAATACCTAAAGAATTTTTCTAGATATTTGGCAAAATGTCTAAACTAGAAAGCGTCCAAATACTTATAGTTGATAGTGTATAAACTCGCATTATAGTATCATTGCATTGAAAATTGTATGGAATAATAATAATAATAATAATAATAATAACTAAAGTATGAATCTGAGACCATTAAATAAATTAAAAAATTAGGATAAGGTAAATGTATCGAATTTAACTGGGAGTAATCCATTAAATGGGGGCGCTTCAATGTGTCACCGTGGCAAGAGATCAGTCAAATTCCTTTTTCATAGTATACCCCGTAGTAGGCATTCAAAAAAACAAATGTGTGGCAGTGAGCTAAGCAGAATCCTCTATGCCAACTGGTGTCCTTTGTTTACTATTTGTGTTTCTCTTTCCATATTATTTTTCTTTTTGACATGAATAACTTTAAACAAATAAACAAATGACAAGTAAACATTTTTGAGTCTGTAAATAAAGCTAGAAAAAAGTAATCCAAAGAAACATGCAAGATTAAGCTTCTCAAGTATGTTTCAATTGGCCTAACTGCTATACACTTTAATAAATCATGCCCCTATTACTGTTCTCTCTTATATAATTCATATATATATTTAAGGACATTAAAAAAGATTTCATTATTATTTGTTTACAAATTATCGCAAACCCCAAAATAAAAATTTCAATAATTCATTGTAGATTGAATATTTTTTTCTTTTATATCTTATGTTTACTTGTTCAATAGTCATACGCGAAAGAAAGAATAAAACAGGTCTGTTGTTTACCTTTGTCATTGAGTGTTATTATTCCGTAATTAAGTAAGATTATGTATTATGAATAAGGAAACTATAAAGTACAATCTCAAAAAAAGTTATTTTAAGGGTAAGAAAATTATTACGAAACCTGAATGTGAAAAAGTTAATGAAGGCTTTTTTTTTTTTTTTTTTTTTTTTTTAAGCAGACTATTTAAGCAGTTTATAGATTGTATCTTTTGTACTTAAACTTCAGAATGGTTCTACACCAAAAACTAATTAAAAAAAAAAAAAAAAAAGTTTCACCCGAATTCTGTGATAATTTTACCAATCATTTTATTATTTTATGAAACGTAGTCGGTAAATCTTAACTTTTACATCAATAGTTCGGTAAACTTATGCAATATGCATACTTGCTAACCATCTCATTATGAAACGTGCAATTTTTAGTACCCGTCTTCTTTTTCACACTGGTCACTTTTTAGAGTTATTTTATTCTTACTTAAGCGTAACAACATTTGGAGAGAATTGCTCTAAAAATAAAACGGTGTGATAAAAGGGACGTTTTTTAAAGGGGTATTAACAATTGTACGGTTATTAATGAGATGGTTGGCAAGTATGACAATCATAACGCTTAAAAGTCTATTTCGGGGTTTTAACAACGCACCTAGGATTTACAAGATTTCAGTCATTTACAGTTACATATATATTGCTTCATATACTGAATCAATTCAATTATATACGTTATTTTAAACACCAAAATAATCGATACAAAAAGTAATAAATAGTGTTTGTCAAAAAGTTTTTCAAAAATATAAATTTCGGGATTACTATCTTTTTATTTTCTTTTACTATAATAAATGAAAATAATATATATATATATATATATATATATATATAACGGCAGTTTTTAATAAATATTATAGAAGCGAGGTTAATGCTTCATATTAATTGTTACATTCTAATATAATTATTTAGTGACTCAGAAAATACTTTTATTATATTTATAGGTTAAAGAGAAAACTCCAACTGGAAATCAGCATTCTTAGTACACTGAAAGGTTTAAATAATAACATTATGGTAAAGTTATACATAATATAATAAAGTTATATGAATAATAATATTACGTTTAAAAAGTGTTATTTTACCTTAAAAAGCTAATACCTCTTTACTGTATATTTCTATAAATACTTTGATGCTGACAAAAAGGGATTAGAGAAATGGTGTCTATTAAGACTAACATTTAAGTTTCTCTTCAACATTTCAGAGATATCAGCACATATAAAATAAATACTGTTTTGAAATGCCAGAGATAAATTTAGAAGAATACAACTTTAGAAACATTACCTTACGTATGTTGTAGACAGATAGTAATTTCTACAATTAAGTATTTCATTAACGTCCATAGTAAGTTTCAACGCTATTGCTTCCCATTAACATAATATTTTATACCATACAAAACATATTAAAATATATATTTTCATTGGTAGCTATTACATGCGTGCATAATTATGTAGAGATTTAAATGCATTTTAATGCTTAGCTAATTTTTTATTAAAAAAAAATAATAATGCATATGAATTCATTAATTTATGTCAAAGTAAAAAGTTTAAATTCCGGTATTGGTTCATATTTGGTAAATGATAGTTTTATTTGAATCCATTTTAAGCATTATTTCAGAGTTTCTTTCACCCTAATGTGTAGAAAAAACATCCTAGACCTAACAATTCAATCTACTCTAATGCTTAAATTTATATTTACAATTATAAATTACACGGTAATGGGTAACGTTTGTAAATTAATACGACGTTTGACATAACATAAACTGTTATTAACACCTTTCAAATTAACATCTCTGAAAAAGCTTAAATAAGCACGCCACATTCTTTACCTGTGAAAATTTTTATTAAAAAGAGTAAATTAGAAATCTGTAAATAATAATATTTTATCATTTTATACCTAACTAAATTCTATTTAATATTCCATAAAATTGTTATTATCCGCCCCATTTTATCCACACTTTATTTTTAGTCTAAAAAGTTCACCTCATTCAATTTGAAAATTGATTGTCTTTTGGATAACACAACAAGTATTTAATGCGGAAATAAAATATTTTTATTGTATGCAAAATGTAAAAATACTAGTAATTGTCAGCTTAAGCAAAATAAAATACTCGTTTTTTGACAGTACGTACATTACTGTAAGGGGTGAGGCATAATTAGCACAACCCAAAGTACAAATGCGTACCAAAAACTTAACAATAATAATAATAAATTAGAGAGTATGGAATCATCGAGTAGCAGTAATGATTCCTTTTCTTCGAAAATGAAAATGGGAGGAACCGCCAGTACACTCAATTTAATCTCGATAATGTTTTATGTGTTGAAAGTTCGAAATGCAAAAATGCTTGAAGTTTACCGAATTTTAGTTTTCTGTAGTATTTTTTTTTACCCAATCTTTTACCACTTTCAAAAAGTATTTTAAATAAAATTTTTCAGCGTACCGGTGCCAATCAAATGAACAATAAATCGTCTGGTAGATAAATTCACTGGAGTGGGGAATGTAGCCGATAAGGGACGACTGAAATATGGTTAATTATACAAAGCGCTGTTTCTGAGAGATAGATATTTTTAACATTTATTACAAACTTTTGATGTTTTTGTAGGTGTATCGAGTCAAATGTTTTGTTATCGATTTATTTTTGAATTTTTGTCAAACTGAGTTAAGCGACCTATGCCCCAGCCTGTATAACATTTATTTTATTTTATGCAACGAAACATGGCTTTCAAGACAACTTTTACTAAAATAATATTGTGTGTGTGTGGGGGGGGGGGGGGTACCGGATAGCATCGATTGGTACAAATGCCTAATTCTAAAGAAAATAATGTGCTTTAAATGCTCCTTCTCCATTATCAGACATCTATTACATAATGAGAAAATGTTTAAAAAATCAAGAAAAATGCATGTATTTTCAATAGATCTGAAGAGCAGGCAGATCATACATACAGTAATAAAGCATAGATTGATCATGGAGGTGAAAAATATGATTTATTTTCATTCAGGAAAGACGGCCAATTTACTTCCTAATGGCTGTCGTTCCCCGAGTGAATACACATGGGAATACAAATGGATAATTTTGCAAATAAAATTTATGAAAAATTTATGTAGTAAAGGTCTTTGAAAATTTCCAGACACCCATTTTTCTTTCGTTCTTTTTCTTCTATTATTTTTTGTTTTTACTATACTATAGTTATGGTATACTCATCTCTAAACATATTGACATTATTTCGGCATTTATTATTATACTACTTTGAAGTAAAAAACGGTCTGCATTTCTCACGGAAAATATTTTTAATAAATTAAAATTTAATAAATAATTTGTATTGTGTAAATTTGTATAGGATTATTTATAAAAGAAAGTCTTATGGTGGCAACAGCGGGCATCACTTCCACCATTGTGAACTACATTTAAAAGAATTTTGAAAATTCCATATTACATACCAATTTAAAATCTTAAAATGAATTCCATTAAATAGAAAAAGACAGTAATTATTTCAGAATAATAAGAAAGCAACTGATAATAAAAATTATATTTTTCCTAAAATAGTCGAACTTACTTATGAAAACTTATCCCATTTTATTCATACATTTATTAGAACAATTAAAAGCTGCGCAGTATTTTCGCATTTTCAAAATTCACCGACTTTCTATTCCATTACCAGTCTCGAGTTTTATGCTCCCTAATAATTGAAGCTAAAACTTTTATTTCGGCATTAAAATTCTGTGATCGATAACATGGAGATGACAGAGCTACATAAATTACTATACCTATGACACAGATAGAAAGAGGACTAAATTGCTAAAAGAAATTTAATGCATGGTTTTGATTTAACTTTCGCTGAAATGCAATAAATGCCTAAATACGATGGTTTTTCATTTTTTTTTTCACAAGTATACTAATTCTATGCTGAAATTTCAAACAATGCACGTTACGTTTCCACGAATGATTTGGACTATTCCAATTTAAGACATTTTCTAAAATATCTCAATAAGTATTTGGCGGATTATGATGAAACATCAGGAGAGAGAAGAGAAAAGAAAAAATTAAAAAAAAAAAATATATATACAGACACGACATTATTTCGTTATTTAAAACATGAAAATCTGACATTGACAGATTTTAATTTAGTGCCAGAGGCCTATTGCTAAACTTGTTAATATCGACAAATTCTTCTTTAGTTAATTCGTGACGATCTAAATTCCATGATAAAGTTTTCATTAAATCAAACCAATGTGTTTCAGCTGCAGATATTGTAACAAATAACGTTGGAAGTCCAAACTGTCTTATAGCCGCAAAACAACGTTTTTTCTCTTTTTCCCAATGAGGGGGAGGTGTGCCTTGGGGGGGGACTCATGTCAAAGTTGTACCTTGGGGGGCACTCATGTCAAAGTTGGGCCTTGGGGGGACTCATGTAAAAGTTGGGCCTGGGGGGGACTCATTTCAAAGTTGGGCCTTGGGGGGACTCATGTCAAAGTTGTACCTTGGGGGGGACTCATATTAAAGTTGGGCCTGGGGGCGACTCATGTCAAAGTTGTGCATTGGGGGGACTTCATTCAATAAATCGCCATTCAATAAACCGACTGAAATAGGCCCTTAGCACTATTAAGAGTGTATTATAAAAATTCGACAACGCTGTACCGACTGAAATAGGGGTACCTTGGGGGGGACTCATGTCAAAGTTGGGCCTGGGGGGGAACTCATGTCAAAGTTGTGCCTTGGGGGGACTTCATTCAATAAATCCCCATTCAATAAACCGACTGAAATAGGCCCTTAGCATTAAGAGTGACGTATAAAAATTCGACAACGCTGTACCGACTGAAATAGGGGTTCCTTGGGGGGGGACTCATGTCAAAGTTGGGCCTGGGGGGGACTCATATCAAAGTTGTGCCTTGGGGGGACTTCATTCAATAAATCCCCATTCAATAAACCGACTGAAATAGGCCTTAGCACTATTAAGAGTGTATTATAAAAATTCGACAACTGTACCGACTGAAATAGGCCTCTAGCACTAATAATAATAACGACAGTGTGTACAGCACAATGTGATGACAAAAAGGGGTGCCAGCACATTTTGCTGCTAAAAAAAAAAAAAAAAATAAATAAATAATAATAATAATAATAATAATAGCAAACCCGAGCGAAACTTTCGCACTTTATTTCTTTTCTTATTTACCATAAATATTTCAAACTCATAAACCTTAAGCCAAATTTCCCACGAAATTTTAATTCCTCAGAAGCCATATTATTATAAAAAAAAAAAAAAAAAAAAAATGAGGTGATGAATCAACGAATGCTTTGCCAGCTTCGCTTAGTCACTATATTTAAAGGGGACTAATGTGCAAGTTGTACCTCACGGGACTAATGTGCAAGTTGCACCGAACGAACAAACTATTTTTTTCAACTAAAATGCCTACTAACCCTGGACGATAGGTCTAATATATCGTATCATATTATATATCGTATTTATCGTAACATAACTCAATACTTATTTCGCTTCCTTCTTCGACTCGTTTAAATACGCATTTTTTATATGCATGAGCAGCCCCCGAAAAACAAAAACATTAAATCATTAAATTCATTTTTTTACTTATTTTTATTTCATATTATTTCACGCGCACTTTTTATTTCCTAATTCAAAATCATAAAAAAAAAAAAACTTTTTCGATATCGCTTGTAACGATACTGATTATTATTATTTTTTTTTTTCTTTTTCTTTCAATAATAATAATTAAAAAAAAAAATGATGAAATTCTGGCAAAAGCAGAATTTAGTTTAGGACTGAGGACTATTAGTTTTTTTTTTTTTTTTTTTTTTTTCAAATTATAACATCGCTTTCAAGTTATTCAATTATATTTTAGATAAATTTTAGATTTAAACAAATGTCCAACTATCGAAATCGACAACGCAAAAATCCCAGATTGAGTCTAATAGGCCTTCAGTCCTAAAAAGTGAATAAAAATAAACCTTATTTATTTCAGCGAAAATTTTTTCCTACAATCGACAAAGGTACAAGTAAAACCTAATAAAAAAGTGTTTGGTAACGTCTTCTAAAATGTAATGCTTCAAATGCTTTCAGGATTTAGTATGTGCGACTTCATTTAATTATCTGTATTTATTTTTATGAAACTAACACATATGTGCATTGGAATATTCGTCGAAGTTGTTTATTTATTTTTTTTATTTTTTTAATACTGCAGAAACCACCATTTTCTAATATTCTAATTAAAACCAATCAAAAGCGAATTTTAGGAAACTTATCAATTCCGTTAGACAGAACTTATAGCATTAATACGGAAATAATGGTATACTACAATAATATAAAACATGAATTTATAAATATTAATTACCTGTGAAAATATGAGCATTTTTACAATTCAATTTTTAACTGTGCATGCACAGTCAAAATGGAAAATTCATTTGCATAATAATTTATCCAAATGCACTGAGCAGCTCTATATAGAAACTCCAAGCAAATATTGCATCAAAGTAGTATAGACTCTATGTCAAATATGCGGTTAATAACTTAGGTCATTACAGAGAATTTCAAACAGTATATCGATTTTATTCATTTTACGTAGTTTTCAATTTTTACGCGTTTTCAATAGCACTATTATAAACTATTTTACCATGTTTTTATTAACTTCGATTCTTGTTTGTGGGTTTGTTTGCGGGTTTGTCAGGGACAAATCTTGCAATCGATTTTTAACTAACTTCCCGACTAGCTAGATATTTGAAATTTTCAGGACAGCTCAAAACACGGTGACAATACATTTTTCTAATAATGTTAGTCAACTATTTCAAGTCCCACTGCCTTCGGCAGCGCTTATATGATTCGACAGAAAATTTATTTAACTAACTTCCCGACTAGTTAGACATTTGAAACTTTCAGAATAGTTCAGAACACGGTGAAAATGCATTTTCTTAATACCTTTAGCCAACTGTTATGGGTTCCTGCTGCCTTCGGCAGCGTTATCAGTACAAAGCTTGCAATCGATTTTTCACTATCTTCCCGACATTTGAAACTTTCAGGATAGTTCAGAACACGGTGAAAATACATTTTTTTAATAGCTTTAGCCAACTGTTTTGGGTTCCTGCTGCCTTCGGCAGCGTTATCAGTACAAAGCTTGCAATCGATGTTTCACTAACTTCCCGACTAGCTAGACATTTGAAACTTTCAGGATAGTTCAGAACACGGTAAAAATACATTTTTTTAATACCTTTAGCCAAGTGTTTCGGGTTCCTGCTGCCTTCGGCAGCGTTATCAGTACAAAGCTTGCAATCGATTTTTCACTAACTTTCCGACTAGCTAGACATTTGAAACTTTCAAGCTATCTCATAACACGGTGACAATGCTTTTTTAAAAACTTTTAGTCAACTGCTTCAGGTCCCTACTGCCTTCGGCAGCGTTTATATGATTCAACAGAAATTTTATTGAACTAACTTCCTGACTAGCTAGACATTTGAAACTTTCACAATAGTTCAGAACACGGTGAAAATGCATTTTTTTAAATACTTTTAGCCAACTGTTTCGGGTTCCTGCTGCCTTCGGCAGCGTTACCAGTACAAAGCTTGCAATCGATTTTTCACTAACTTCGCGCCTAGCTAGATATTTGAAACTTTCAAGATAGCTCAGAACACGGGAGCAATACATTTTTTTAATACTTTTAGTCAACTGTTTCAGGTCCCTACTGTATTCGGCAGCGTCATATGATTCAACAGAAAATTTATTTAACTAACTTCCCGAGTAGCTAGACATTTGAAACTTTTGGAATAGTCCAGAATACGGTAAAAATGTTTTTTAAAAATATTTTTATCCAATTGCTTTGGGACCCTGCTGCCTTCGGCAGCGTTTCCAGTACAAACCTTGCAATCAACTTTTAACTAACTTCTCGGCTAGATAGCCATTTGAAACTTTTATAATAGCTCAAAAGACGATAGCAAGGATTTTTTTTAATACTTTTATCCAATTGCTGGGGTTCCGGCTGCCTTCAGTAGCGTTTATATGATTCAACAGAAAATTTAAAAACATGGTTTATAATTTTTTTTTTAATCTGATAATTATTTCTTTGTCTTATCTAACTGATTATTTTTTATTTCAAAATAAACTTTTTTTTAAAAAAACATAATAAGAGTATTTCAGCAAAACCAAACAGAGGAAAAAAAAAGTAAAAAAAAAAAAAAAAATCTATGAAAGGAAATTAAACAACAAATCATAGAATAAAAAAAATATAAAGAAAAAATAAATAAATAAAAATAAGAAAAAAAACATGTTACAGGGTTCGCAGTGTTCACTTTTTTTTTTTCGTGTTTTATTTCGTGTTTTATTACACTTATACATTTACATTAAAAATTGAATTTCTCTTGGAAATTGGGATCCTATTTTAAAAGTTACTGTTATAACGTATGGGTAACAAAAGAATAAAGCGCACGTAAAAATATAGGACTTACCTTCGTTTTATTGTATTGTTACTACTAATTTGAAAAATAAAATTTTCTTCAATTCTTGACTTTAAACAATTTGGCGATTCAAAGCACCCATGGTCAGTGCCACGCATCCGCCTCTTCATAATAACATGAGTAAATAAATCTTAAAGTTTTTAATGCTATAATATTATTTTTTTAAATACTGTTTGAAAAAACTGATGAGAAATAAATAAAACCAAAGTAAAAATATAGAAATGATGCTTTCCCTGCATTTATTTAACCACTTATCTGCTCCGGGCGTATATATACGTTTTACCAAAGTACTTTCCTTTGTATTGCACTGCTACCAGTGAAACTACTGACACGGTTTGACAGTGCATTTGAATAAACTTGAAAGTTACCTTGACTTATTTCAGATTTGAAATAGAACTTTGAAGCGAATCTCGTAAATTTTCCTCGGCAGGTAAGGGTTAATATATTTTAAGTAAAACTTGCAGGACATGATTGAAGTCAGGGCACACTCTCAACAGAATATTTTTTACAATTATTATTTACTTATATAACCTAGAAATTCCATGGTATGATTAGCAAATTATTTTTATAAGATATAAACGATATAAAAGGATCAAAGATACATATCGCTAGTTAAAAAACACAATTATTTATTTAAAATAATTGTCTGTTTATTTTGACAAGGAATTTGTGTTTGTTATAAAAAAAAGTATGTGTTAAAAATAATCATGAGAGTGTGCCACGCTCTTAATCAAACCCTACAAGCACATAAAAATCAATGAAAATTAAATTTATGTCTGTATCTCCGTTACTAAACATAATATTACATCATTAAAATTTTTAAACTTGCAAATTGCAACTTAAATAATATTAAAAGCATCTATTAAAAAAGAAGACGAAGACCAGCATTAATTATAGATATGAATATCATAACCAAAACAAAAGCAATAGATTTTTGTATTAGGAAGTCTTTTATTTTTTGTTTGAGAAAATTACCCCTTCTTAAAATTGATCAAGGGATTGTTATGGCCTGCACACACACACACACACACACACAAAAAAAAATGAATAAAATAAAAAATATATAAAAAATCTATATTTTTTTTAGTTTCCTTATTTCAGAAGATTATTCTTTTTCTAGCCTTCTAGAACAATGCTATAATCAAAACTCATTACGAAAGATAAAAGCTTTTTCAAGTAAAGACATCACTTATGTTTCCTCGCAATGTAAGAGGGAATTTTGTTCAAATACTTTTAAGGAAAATGTTTTCGTTCAAATTAAATATTGATTATATTGACTTGATCACTGTACTAAAGACAGAATCATTCAGCTGATCAATCAATTCAGATTTTCTTTTTAGGCAAAACTGTTTTTTTTTTTTTTTTTTTTTTTTTTTTTTTAAATAATTCCAAAATTTAAAAATAATAAATGTAAAATCAGATTCCTTAATAAAAGAATAATTAAAAATAATAATATATAAAAATAATTTAAAGTTACAAGATGCAATGTTTATAAAATTGAACTTCCAGTGTTAATTGTTAATTGTTAAAATTTGATAAACATAATCAATATTTTGTACATTCATGATCAGAATTTGTTTAAAGTTTTTTTTTTTTTTTTTTTTTTTTTTTTTTTTTTTTTAAAGAAAATGTAATATTTAAAAATTTCGTCGATAGAGGGAGCTTGTACGTTTGCAAATCGCAAATTTCTGTAAAAAACTATATTTAATTCTATGCAAATATTTATAGGCTTATTAATTTTACTCTATGTGTTAAGCTCGGCTCTTCTTAGCTCAGAGAAATCATCTTCACCAAAAACATTTTATCCACTTAGTCTGCATCACATTTAAATCTTCTTGTATGCACAAGTAGGCAACAAAATAAGAAATAAGTTGTGTTAATTATAAAACCGTGCAATTTATAGGACTCAGATTTGCATACTTCTCGTTGCGCTGTAGACCCTGTATTAGGAAGAGACAGGAGATTGAGAGAATCTCGGCCATTTTAGTGCCAGTTCGGAGCGATCAACGTAGATCCTAATTCTTTTTGGATGCAAAGAAAACAGAGGAATTTTTTTGTAGTATATTTCTATATTAAGCAAAATACGTTGATTGTGAGAGTAATTCTACCTTATTTTTTTCTGAGGACATACATTCTACATTTAAAAAGTTAGAAAAACATAAAACAAAAATATGGTAATCTTAGATTTTGTCAAGTAATTCTTAAATAAATGTAAAACTACGGCAGAAGAACGGAAATTATTTTTTTTTTATTATTTTTATAAAAATATTTATGTACTATTTTTACAAGCTAAAATTACATATTTTATTTATTTCATTTACCCATTATCATTACTAAGGACGTAATTATTGATTTTTGTAAAAATATTAACAAATAATTAAAAATAAATTTTAATTATTAAAAATTTAATTGATAATAATTTGTAAAAATATTAACTAATATTTTTAGAATATATATATATATATATATATATATATTATTTGCATTTGCATTTGCTTATTTCATTGATTTATATATATATATATATATATATATTATTTGCATTTGCATTTGCTTATTTCATTGATTTATATATATATATATATATATATATTACGTAAAAAATAATAATAACTTATTTAAATGTTACTTACAAAATTTATTATAGCAGTTTTTATTTAAAAGAAATTTATATTTCATATGATCGCAAATAATAAACACCTCACTTTCTTTATTTTTATCAATTTATTTTAAGAAAACTGATACATTTTGCGTACTAGCAAATAATAATAATAATAATAATAATAATAATATAGTTATTTTAAATAAATATTTCAAAATATATCAGAAAAATACATTGATATTTAACATATTAAATATGTTGCAAAAGAGAACTTAAAAACAAATAGCTAGCAAATAAATAAAGTAATTATCTCATATGTTACGAAGCAAATACGTAAAATAGCGCGTAATAAGAAAATTAGAAGTATTTAAAACATGATATAAAATAATTAATAATGATTTTTTTCTTTAAATTTTTTTCAGAATTATTATTATTATTTTTTTTTTTTTCCAAAAAAGTAAAAATGTAATAAATAAGTTCTCTTCCAGTGATGACGTAAAATAATCGAATTTTCTTCTCAGCGTAATGGTAAGCAATGGAGCAACTGGCAATAAAATGGAGAATTTCGTCAAAAAGCGGGCACGCCAATGTACAATCTCTTTCTAATATAGGGTCTCTAGTTGCGCGTCCTTGTAGCGCCACCTATCGGAAAAATTACTTTTTATTTATTTATTTATTTATTTTCTGTTATCCCCCCCCCCCAAAAAAAAAAAAACAAAAAAAAAAAAAAAAATCTCGAGAAAACCTTTTTCGCAAAAATCATCAAACCATTCGGAACTTTTGTGCTATCTACACGTAATGCTTTTGTTAGTTCAGCTAGCGTCTGACGTGGATCTTTAATAAGTAATCCCTCCAATTCTCCGTCTTCAAACTCTTTGGATGCCCTACAGTATTATTTATATCCAAGAACAAAATCATTATTTTTGAAGCATCGAAACCATTCTCTGCCTGTCATTCACGACAGAGCATGCTCATCGTAAATCTCTACAAGAAATATTTGTCCTTCAGCTGCACATTTCTTTTGAAAATAATCTGGTGTGAAACAATCACACGACATTCCATTACTCACTATTATATGTATTATATTCATATTTTGGAGCTAATGTGATCAGAAGACTTAAAATTGACCTAATGAAGTAGACATCTAAAAATTGTCCTTTAAGTGAAAGCTGATACACGTGTAAAGACCCATAAAATAAATTTAAATAGCGAGTTTAAAAATAAGAAGAAAAAAAATGGTAGAGTTATTTTTTGAGACACCAATTTCTGAGATCAAAAACTGACCTAACTAATCAGGATGGCTGCTAAATATCCTGTAATAAACAGCTAATACACGAAAAAAAAATATCTAAAATGGATTAATTTAACAATTTTCAAGGAAATCGTTAGAGCCATTTTTGAGATACTAACTTTCACCAAAACTGGGCATACTCAGTTATTTACCGGAAATTAATAATTACATACAAAAGGATATTTAATGGGTGGTTTATATGGTGAGTTTGAAAAAAAAAAAAAAAAAAAAAAAAATCAGTGCAATCGTTTTTAAAGGAACGCACTTGCGAGACCTGAAATTCAACTATGTACACAGGATGCCTATCAATTTTTCTGGACTGATCAACTATATTATTCGAAAGTACATCTAATAGTGTGTTTATATTGCAGCTGAAGAAAATTGTTAGAGCCATTTTTGAGATACGGACTTGCGGTTCCAATTCTGGTTTCCGATTTTCCAATTTTGACTAATATTTGAAAAAATTAATCTGTACACCATACCTAGTTTCCGAGATATGATAGCCAGAAGATTTCCCACATACATAATACGCACACACACATACACACACTTACTAATTGCCAAAAACTACGTTTTAGTACTTAAGAGACCTTAAAACGTGTAAATCAGGTGGAAATACAAGATCGAATTTTTGACCGAATACAATACTCCCATTACCTACGGGAGTGGAGTAATGGATGTAAAAATAGTGCAACAAAATTCCCATCAAATACTCTTCACTTGAAAAAAAAAAAAAAAAAAAAAAAAAAAAAAAACTCGACATTTTTAGAATTAAGGGAGGAAAAGAAAATAAATAAATAAACGTCGTTTTCACTGGGCTGAACTAATACACCCTGAAGTTCAAGCTAACCAACAGTACTTCCTTGCAAATGCGTTACCATCTTGAATTGCAAACAGATAGTCCTAGTAATGCCATCAGTTCGGAAAGAGCGAGAACTTATTCAATGTCCTAATAAATTAACTGCAAGCAATTTATAGTGATTTTGTAAGTGTTTAATTAAAAAAAAAAAAAAAAAAAAAAATCATAATCAATATGCTGCATGTTATGCAACAAATTAAATATGGCATTTTACAACGAGAATACATGTAACACAAACAAGTATTCCAATTGCTATCCATATAGTGTAATATTGATTATACATATAGAAATTGGAGAATCCGATAAGTGAGAGAACGTCCGTTTTCTCCCAACCTTTCGAGAGTGACTGGACGTTGGCGCGCCGGCCTTTTGACGAAATTCTCCATTTTAGTCCCAGATGCTCCATTGCTTATCATTACGCTGAGAAGAAATTTCGAATATTTTACGTCATAATCAAAAAAGAACTTATTTATTACATTTTTACTTTGTTGGGAGATAAATTGCTTTAATTTTGGAATATTTTTAAAAGATAAAAATGCATAATTATTTATTTTATATCATGCTTTATATACTTTGAATTCTCTTATTGCATGCTGTTTTACGTATTTATTTCCTAACATATGCGATAATTATATTATTTATTTGCTAGCTATTAGTTTTTAAGTTCTGTTTTGCAATATATTTAATATGTTAGATCTCAATGTATTTGTCTGATATATTTTAAAATACATATTTAAAATAACTATATAAAAAGATATTTTTTGATTATTTTCTAGTACGCAAAATTTATCAGATTTCTTAAAATAAATTGATAAAAATAAAGAAAATAAGGTGTATATTGTTTGCTAGCATATGAAATATAAACTTCTTTTAAATAATAATTGCCATAATAAATTTTATAAATGATATTTAAATAAGTTATTATTTTTATTTACATAATATTTAATAAAAAAAAACTAAAAAAAAAATTAAAAAATCAATGAAATAAGCAAATGTAAATAAAATAAATAAAAACATTTTTTTTATTTCTAAAGATATTAGTTAATATTTTTACAAATTATTATTTCTTTAAATTTTTATTTTTAATATTTAATTAAGCCATTATTATTATTAATGCGTAATTGAAATAAATAAAATATGTATTTTTAGCTTGTAAAAATATTACGTAAATATTTTTATAAAATAATAAAAAATAATTTCTGTTCTTCTGCCGTAGTTTTAAATTTATTCATGAATTACTTGACAAAAACTAAGATTACCATATTTTTGTTAAAAATTTTCTAACTTTTTATGTATTGAATATATATCCTCAGAAAAAATAAGGTAGAATTACTCTCACTAAGGTAGAATTACTTTCACAATCAACGTATTTTGCTTAATATAGAAATATACAACAAAAAATTCCTCTGTTTTCCGATAGGAATTGAAAAAATAACCAGGTCGAAGGTTAAAACAAAATTCGTTTCTCTTAATTTTTTTTTTTTTTCTCTAAGACGAAAATAATTACATATTTATATTCTGCATTACTTTCTGCACAAATTTAGCACCATTTCCTTTCATTTATGTTGTATAGTAAAGCGTCAATCTCGAAGAAAAAAGCATTACGTTCTACGGGCATCGCTCCGAATTGGCACTAAAATGGCCGACTTTCGGTCAATGTCCAGTCTCTCTATATGTAGGGTCCCTAGTGTTTATGAACTCTCTCGTTTTCACTGATCGGGGTAGAAGTTTTCAGTTTCTTATCGCTGGTTCATCGTGTTGTGTTCAGCGGAAACCTCAAAATAAACCTATTCTACACTTGTATATTCTAAATTGTATTTTAAATCTTCATACGTTATTCTGGGCTAAAGAAGAACTCCCATATTCGATATATGTGTATTTTGTGTAAATTACACACACACACACACACACACATATATATATATATATATATTTATTTATTTATTTATTTATATTCATTTCAAAAATCCATAAAATAAAACAATTTTTAAATTCTAATGTATAATTTTAATATAGCATCATTCATAAGTAATAGTATTTGATTTAAAAATAAAATGCTTTTCAAACAAATCATAATTCAGTCTTATAACTTGAAGTTTTTCTTTCCTATTCCGTATATAATCTGGAGTATACTAGATTGACATATCTTCAGAAACCTGCTAGTTCTACATAGTTTTTTAATAGCTGTGTTCTCACCTGCTGATGAAGAAAACACAGCATAATTGAAATTTTTAGCTTCAATTGTGTTAAATTTAACTTATTTTCTTGTTTAGTAATATGGTTAAATTATTTGTTCTTGTTGTTTTTACATTCCACTTTCATATCTTCACTTATCATAATTTAAATTATTTGCTATATATGCATATATATGAGAGAATGAGAGCAAGATTGATTGATTGATAGTTGGATACAGACATACATATAAAGAGGTATTATCAAAAATTAAAATAAAATAAAATAAGTAATATCAGCAACTAATTATAAATAAATGGACATTTAATACATAGAGAAAAAAAATAATTTCACAATTCTTTTATGAAATATTTTAACTAAAAGAGTTCGATGAATTTCCCCAAATAAGAGTTCTTCTGAATTATATTCCCTAATTGTATCTTCAATGTTTTGTTTATCCCTTTTCACTTTTTTTCAATTATTTCTGTAATTAAATGCAGAAATATTTACTTCAGGTGCGTAACTCATAAGATTTTCTCTTAAGCAGTACTATACGGGTACACTGCACAATAAGTCGTAAGAATAACAAGGCAAGAAAATAATATTAAATCTACTTTAAATGTAATCTAAAATAAGCTTACGAACATTTTTATCTGACATTCCGTGTGAGGGATGTACCGCTTCCCGTTAAACCCTGTTCAATTATAATGCCTACATTTAATAATAATAATAATAAACCAAGGTTATTATTAATTTGCATTCAAACTTGCCAATTTTGATAAAATTTTTCTGGTGGAATCCCAATACGAAATTTAAAACGCTAAATTAAATTATTTGCAGTTATTTGTTTTTAAATTATGCTGATAGCTAATTTACATATAGACCAATACCTAAATATTGGACTTTCATATTCAGATTACTTTTAAAAAAAATGATATTGTATAAAAAAATAAAATAGAGTTGAAAATAAAACTTCAAAAAATTCTTTGTTTAGAGTATGGGTATGAAGAACTGATTTTCCTTTCTGAGCTGTGATCAACCACATAGTAAAATGTAAGAACGCAATTAATTCAGTTGCATTCAATAGAAAAGAACATTGCATTTAATTTTTGGTAGTCCTGTATATTTTCTATAAGCTATATGCACATGACGTTCTGTAAATAAATTTAGTCTTATATGAAAAACACCTAACACAAAATGAAATGTATTTCAGGAATTTCTAAGTATTGCCTCAAGCTATCAAAATACTTTGGGTAGCCCAGTAAACGAATGATAAATGATATCCATACTACAATTTACAAAAATGAAATAAAGAAAGAAAAGAAAAGAAAAAAAAAGAAAGAAAAATCATGCAGTACGCATTGATTAGTAACACTTTGCAACTGTCCGCAATTGTTGTATGGAATAACTATTAATATTGATTGCCTACGTTATCGCATAACAGACAGAAGGACTGAAAAACATGCATATAGACTAACTGATTTTAAAATTACTCTTAGGCATTTAGGAAAATGTTAAAAAGGCTTAACGCAAAAGAAAATGCAGCCGTTAGATTATATTTACAGCTTTTAAACTCTCTGAATAATTTACTGTAGTCCTGTAAATCTGACAGTAAATCATATAATATTCTATACAAAACAATATTTTAGAATATTAATAAGACATGTCAATGTTTTTTAAGATTTCTGTAGTAGAAAGTTTTTTAAATATAACTTTAAAAAAATTCTTTCCTGAAAAGTAATACATTGGCTTTTTTTTATTGTTGTTGTTGTTGTCCCTGTAAACAAACTAGTTGTACAGGACCTACTAATGACATTTTAAATAGGGGACAATCCACACGGAACATGAGTGTATCATTTTTAAAAAATTCTCAAAATATTCACGGATGATCGGAGCCGGAGACAAACAGATAGAAAAGTAGACAATCTGAGAGACAGATGCACAAATTGAAATCATATCCCCACTAAAATTATAAGAAAGTGTTAAAACGATCGTGTAAACAAAAGACCAAATTTTTATTAATACCTCTTATTATAACTGATTATTTTTGTGTGGCCCTGTAAATCTAATGCTAACCATACTATATTACATAGAACCCACACTCTTTTGTACATACGAATAATATATTTCAATTGCATTCAGCTTTGTGGAAGATAAAATTATTAGCATTTTGTTTAAAAAAATAACTCTCATAAAACACAATGCTTTGGAGTATTTTCAAGTGCCCCTGTGCACAAACCAGTTAGAAATATACTCTACTTTACATCGGAAAAATCCGATAGGGAATTGAATAACATAATTAAAATTTCATTAAACTTTCTATACATTAAAGGTATTAAAATATGATTTATAGAAACTCCTCTCATACAACACAATACTTTCGAATACTTTTGGGTGTCTCTGTACACAAACCAGAAGAGGTATCCGATCCATTTTCAATATGGAACATCCGATAGTTAACTTCCAACAAAATATATCGGTTTAAAGAAAGTCCATAAATATTTACGGGAATTAGAGAGCAGAAAAACGGACAGACAGACGGACAGAAGAACAATCAGACATATACACAAATTGAAATTATATTCACACTAAAAAAATGATAGAACGTGTCTAAAACGCTTATTGTAAACGAAAGTATAATTCTACCAATTTTTTATTAATAGCTCTTAATATAACAGAATATTTGTGTGTCACCCTGTAAATCTAATGGTAAGCATGCTATATTCTATGCAAAACATTCTTTTGTGCATATAAATAACATATATCAATTACCTTAAACTTCGTGCAAAGTAAAGTTATTAAAATTTGACTTATAGAAATATCTCACAAACAACGCAATGCTTTGGAGTACTTTTGAGTGTCCCTGTACATAAAATAGTGGTGGTATGTAATCTATTTTATATAGGAAACATCTAATATTGAACTTGAATAACATATTTCAATTTCATGAAGATATTGTACAGTAAAGGTATGAAAATATGTTTTATAGAAATACCTCTCATGGAACACAATTCTTTGAAATACTTTCGGATGCCCTGTACAGCAACTAGTAGAGGTATAAACTTCATTTTCAATCGGAAACATCCGATAGAGAACTTGAATAACATATATCAATTTCAAAAAATTCCATAAATATTTACGGGAGTTAGAGCGCGGACAGACAAACAGATGGACAGATACACAAACTGATATCATATTCACGCTTAAAAAAATGTTAGGAAGTGTTAAAAACGCTTAATGTAAACGAAAGTAGAATTCTAGCAAATTTTTAATAATAGCTCTTAATATAACAGAATATTTTTGTGTCACCCTGTAAATCTAATGCTAATCATGCTATATTCTATGTAAATCATTCTTTTATGGACATAAATAACATATTTCAATTTCCTAAAACTTCGTGGAAAGTAAAGTTATTTAAATTTGATTTATAGAAATACCTCTCATAGAGCGCAATGCTTTAGAATACTTTTGAGTGTCCTTGTATATAAAACAGTGTTGGTATTTAATCCATTTTATACAGGAAACATCTGATAGTAAACTGGAATAACATATTTCAATTTTATTAAGATATGTGTACGGTAAATGTATGATAATATGGTTTATAGAAATACCTCTCATAGAACACAATGCTTTGAACTACTTTCGGGTGTCCCTGTATACAAACTACTAAAGGTATAAAATCCATTTTCAAGAGGGAACATCCGATAGTGAACTTGAATAACATTTATCAGTTTCAAGATATTCCACAAATATTTACGGGAATTAGAGAGCGGAGAGGCAGACAGACGGACAGACAGACAGACAAACCGAAGTCATTAACACTTTTCAACCTTGTTGCGAAGTGTTGAAAATGTTAGAAAGTGTTAAAAACGCTTAATTTAAACGAAAGTACACTTTTAGCAAATATTTATTAATAGCTCCTTATATAACTGAATATTTTTTTGTCACCCTGTAAATCTAATGATAATCATGTTATATTCTATGCAAAGCATTTCCTTTTGTACTTATAAATAATACATTTCACTTTCATAAATCTTCGTGCAAAGTACAGTTTTTAAAATTTAGTTTATAGAAATATCTCTCATAAAACGCAATGCTTTGGAATACTTTTGTGTGTCCCTGTACACAAATCATTAGTAGTACTTGCTCCATTTTATGCAGGAAACATCCGATAGTGAACTTGAATAACATATTTCAATTTCATTAAGGTTTTTGTACAGTAAATGTATGAAAATATGGTTTATAGAAATGTCTCTCATAGAACCCAATGCTTTGAAATATTTTCTAGGGCCCGTGTACACAAAACAGTAGAGGTATAAACTCCATTTTCAACAGGGAACATTCGATCGTGAACTTGTATAACATATTTCAATTTCATTAAGATTTTAGTACAGTAAGGGTATGAAAATATGGTTTATAGAAATGCCTGTCATAGAACAAAATGCTTTGAAATATTTTCGGGGGTCCCTGTACACAAACCAGTAGAGGTATAAACTCGATTTTCAATAGGGAACATCCGATAGTGAACTTGAATAACATATATCAGTTTCAAGAAATTCCATAAATATTTATGGGAGTTAGAGCGCGGACGGACAGACAGACAAACCCAAGTCATAAATACTTTTCAACCTTGTTGGGAAGTGTTAAAAAGTTCATTTCGCTTTGTTTGGGGCAGTATATAGATGTTACTCTGTATTTACCAGAAATTTTCCCCGTAGATGTATCATAGTTGAATTCTCTTGGTTGTCTCTGTACACGAATCATTTGCTTGATCTCAACGAAAGGTTTAATGACGCATTACAATTTGATACACATACAGAATACTGAGTTAGGACTTCCTGATATTATTTGTTTTTTTCTTGAGGTATGCTGGTGAGAGGAACGCAGACAGACACAAACCAACCACTAAAAATTTAATTTTCGGTTTTGAGGACAGCAAAACGTGTAAATACAACAGAACTCAGTTTCGAAAATAAATTTTATCCCAAAACAGTACTTTTTCTACCATATATATGTGTAAGAGAAAGTAAAAAAGTCTTTTTATCTAATGATTTTTCTTTTTTCAAACAATCTATATTTCAGAAGTTTAACATGTATGTCAAGAGTACTGAGAGTCGTCTGAAAACATTTTCTCATAAATATAGTTTTTTCTTAAAGTATTAAACATTAAAATATTTCAAAAAGTTTTCTAAAGTTTTTTTTTTTCTTTAATGCATTAGAACATATTTACATACTTAATTTTTAATAAAATACTGTCAGAAATTAAATTTATTCTTTGATTAATTTATCTAATTGAGAAGTACTCTGTTGATCAAACATTAGACATAATTAAATAGATATCAAAACGTCATAGACCAGAATTATTAAAAAATCATGTTTTAAATGAATATTTTTCAAAACCAACGTAATTTTAAATGTTTTGTTTTCTGTTGAGTTTTTTGTTGGGTTGTATACCGTCGTAAAGAGATATTGTTTTCTAAGTTATCAAATAATAATAATAATAATAAAATGATAATGCTCTTATATTGAAATATTAAGTAAATCAAGGGAAATAAAAATAAATAAAAAATATTTTGTTAGGTATATATATATATATTTATATTTTTTGTTACATATAATTAAAAGGCAAAATTAAATTTTAAACTTTGAGAAAATGCAACGTATTAGGTCGTTTCAAAAGTTCGTGCGGACGCGGATCATTTTATTGCCTCCAAAGGCGAGATCTTCTATCACCGTGGTATACATTTACAACCCGAAAAATGAGCAAAATTTGTAGAAAGTAATGGAGAGTATTTTGATTAAAAAATGTCATTTGGTTTGAGGTATTTTTATGAAATAAAGCAATAAAAAACCGCACAAACATTTGCAACGACCTATATATATATATATATACATACATATATATATATATATATATATATATATATATATATATATATATATAATATATATATATATATATATATATATATATATATATATATATACATATGAATATATATATATATATATATATATATATATATATATACGAATTTCATTAAAAATCGTTATTATACAGATTAATCATATATGCAATATACATGTAAAGTAGAAATACAGAAATATATATATATGTATATAAGGAAAAAGATAAAGATAATGTAGAGATAAAGAAATACGTAAATAAAGTATGTGAAAAGGTAAGTAAAAAAAAAGTTCATTTAAATTATTAATAAAGTCTTAATCTTCTTTATATATTCCACAAGTAAAACTTTAGTTTATCGTCATTTTTCTTTAAAAAATTAAAATTGCATGTTTCATCATAGATAAATTTTCATCATATTCTCTACTACTGTGTCGCCTAAAATGGTATTAAAGTAATTCTCTTGAGTCATTTCATGCTTAAAATGCTTCACCTCACTGTAATAAATATGATGTTGTATTTTTCATTTTTAATATACGCTAAAAATAACTTTTCAAAAAAGAATTTTTATTTTAATAAATTAAAATCTTTAACGGGGGAGAACTATGTTATTTATGAAAGGAAACCATAAATATCTAATAGCTTTAATTTTTACAAATATACATATATATATATATATATACATTATTGCCTTTAATGCGTAAACATATTTGTTTGATATATTTTTCGAAATTGTCTGCGATTTATAAAATATAACTTAACATTTTACTGAAATACATATAAAATAAATCAAATTATTAAATATAAATACGTCATTTTCAGATTTAACTCAATTCTAAATACATATTTAAAAAAAATATATATAGAAGTTTAAAAAAATTAGTGAATAAGGTAGAATTATCAGACACAGAGCAGACGAAATATTTTATTTTGAAGGTCAACTAATAATCACAATATTATTTAAAGCTGTTTATCTCATTAGGAAAAGGATTAATGGGATAAACCATATTTTATTTCTTTGCTTTACCATTTTTTGCGTTTGTCGGCCTTAATACACTAAAGCGTTCTAAACAGTTTTGCCAAATTTAGAGACTCTTTTATTCAACTATTACCAAAAATTTTGAGGAATAATATTATTATATAATCGAAAATTAATCGTCGGAGTGATTAGGCGACCATCACAGTTAAAATTTAATGGTGAATATTGAATAAAAAATTCCCTATATTTGGCAACATTTTCCAGAGGAGTGAAATTAAATCAACGACATAAATAATGTAGAGTGATAAATGGTAACCCTGACACGGCCCAACATACGTCACGTGACACGAACCCTCTATGCGTTGGTTCCTACGGTAAGAGCTTATTTTTGATAAATTTCTATGGCAACTGTTTGACGATTGTTCTTGGCAAAAGTCATAACCGCCAATGTCTTTGTTTACTAATGCAATTTAATATTCTTTTGTTCAAAATAATTTTGATTTTCATATTGCTTCTTTTTTATATCGTGTAGTCGAAGGTTAACCGACAAAATGCTTAAAAATAGTTGAAAATTATTATTTGTTGCTAAATTTAGCTCTTTAAAAGTTTAACTTTTCTTTTATAAAGACTTTTAAATTTTGTTGTAAAACGATGAAATAAAATGTCATTTTATTATTTATTAAAATGTGAAATTATGTGAAAAATGTGAAAAATTATTTTAAAAACAATTTGTTTCGGTGTCATGTTACCTAATAACAATGATAATTTGTCGAACTGAAATTTTAAATGCCAAAATAGCGATAAAGGGCCAAACATAGCAACTTATTGGTTCATGTCACATGATTCATCTTGAACCACGGAAAGCTAATCCTTCACCCATTGAATCAGCACTCAAATTTATTTATCTCGTTGAATTATATAGGACATGCAAAGGTTTAATATGGAAGTTCCATCTGTGAGTTCAAAAATTGATGTGTTTATCATCAAAATAAATAAATAAATAAATAATAAAATAAACGTTTCTGGGCATAGAGATTTTTGATTGAAAACGATTCGTAAAAATTGCAAAACTCTGAAATATATGTATAGTCTACACATGTTATAATTTTTAAAGGACCCATCAAACTGATGATTAAATGTAAATACGTAATACATAATGTTATTAGTTATGCAAATATTTACTGAAAATATTTTACAACCCGAGAACAGATGTAAAGACAGCTTTTATCACGAATACATAATTAAAAACGTTTAATGTTAAAGAATAATAAATAAATTTCTCGAAAACATGTGTTTTAGCTTCTAAAAACCTGTAATTTTACAAAGTAAGAATCCATCATTGATAGCGTGATATAAATCATTTAAAGTAGGAACAACTGTTGATTGATGCTCAAGGAAAAGTAACATAAAAAAGGATCATTTTTGTATTTTGGGATATGTTATGATTATAAATACAATGCTGTTTAAAATATACGTTTCAACTATCCGCGTTATTTTAAGTTACTCTCAAGGGACACTTTCGATCCTTTTCCTACTACTATTCTGCTACAGATATCTTTTATCATATATTTATAGTAATGTGTCGTGAGGAAATAAGATAAATATTATTGCATAAATAATGTAACAAAAGTGCTGAAATTTCCAATTCCTGAAAGTGTCCTGAAAAAAATACTCAGGCTTCGAACTCTGTAAAATTTTAAATTACGAATTTATATAAGTTTTTATAATTTTATTATATATAATATTAAATTGCCGTTAACTGTTTTATATATTATAAATGTTATTTCTTTTTTTTTTTTTTTATACGAAAGACGTTCCAAAAGTAAGTTTCATGATTATTATTATTATTATTATTATTATTTTACATAGAATCTTGATTTCCAAAAATATTACAACATGACATCATAAAATGTACACTTTGCACTATTTTTTGACATAGTTGCCACCGATATTGAGATATTTGTAGTAGCGCGCAGGCAGTTTGAAGAAGCCACTTTGGTAAATCTTCGTGTCAGGCGAAGTAAGGATTTATCGCACAGCCTGCTCCAGCTTAGCATCGATCGTTGACTTACTGTTGGGAAGAAATATAGGTACCAAATAAGTTATATCTAGATGTTGGGAAGAAAATCAACTATAGGCAATTTGCATAATAGCCCTAGGAAATGTTCTCAGTTAATCAACTTTCCTCTAGATATAACCTCGTGATCGTATTATTTCTTTTAATATTTTATATTAATCAAGGTACTCGATCAAAAATAATAGCGTAAACCCAGTATATTTATGACTCCAAATTTTGTTCAAGAGTAATTTAAAAAAGCGCAAATTAAATTCTGAGAAATTGATATAAGAATTAATTAATTAAGCTGGCTAGTATGTATGTTATGAGCAGTTTATTTTCAATAATCATTCAATATAATGACAACATTATTCCAGATTATAGGAATTCCTCATACTCTTAAATAAAAAAAATAATTCTCATAATTTGTTCGCAGTTTTCATTATTGGGAAAGTTTCAAAATACTTTTAATACATTCAGTATCCGTATTATAATTATATACTTTTGCAAAATAATCTAATCATGAGCACAAGATAATTTTAAGATTAAGTCCTACACAAGGTTAATATTAAGTTTTATAATATTTTGAACAAGAGTTCAGTAATTTGATTTATGTGTCTACTTAATTCAAACACAGTACAGTTAAATTCGCACTCCGACCAGCAGCCAATTTCTTTAATCAAAATTTAATTTTTCTATCTTTATGCTGAAATTACTATCTAATAAAAATGTTCATGCATAGATAAGAAAAAAATATTTTTCCATAGTGGAATACCTGCTATAATTTTTCACATTCTTGAAGGGATTTGTTGAAGGGATCTCGGTGAGGACTTGGAGCAGAGCGGTGTAGAAATAAACGTCATTTTTTTTACTCTCCTTGGAACTCAGGGCTTGATGCTAGTTCGTGGCGATGGTTCTCAGGCGAGGGATAGCTCTTCAGCGTCCAGTCATCTTTCTTTCTTCCCGCATCCTCTCTCTCTCCCTTCTTGTTTTTCTTTGTATTTTTTCTGTGGGCCTTAGCCACTCCTGTAGGGCTCCCCCCCCCCTATTTTTTATTGGTGGAAGAGGTTTTAGGATTATCATCTGTTTTCATAATTTTTATTGCTTTTTGCTGAATAGGATGCTCAAAAATATGGGGTTGAGTGACTTGAAGATTTTTTAAGTATTTTTTTTTTTTTTTTTTTTATCAATTTAATTGTTGATTTTCTTAACAACACTTACCGAGACGGCTGTCTGCTAACACCATGCCCTGTATACTACAGCAATATTGTTTATTTAATGGCTGGGGATCGGCGCCCTCTTTGACTTTTATCCTTCACACGCTGCCTTCCTTCACTGAACATACAACACCAGAGGCCAATCATTTCACAAGACATGAATTCTTCGCCATACAATATTTTTAGGTGTGCAAGAATGACAGACACACTAGTCCCACGTATCCGCTCATACGGATAACAGCATGTACTACTATTGGAAACCACGTTGTGAGCACATGTATGTCTGCATTGCGATTTGTGATAGAATAACCTTGGTCAGCCGGTCTGCTGCTACTCTTTCCTTTTTTTTTTTTTTTCTCTGTCTCTCCGCGCATGCGTTATACCTCCTTTGGTGATGCTCCTTCCATTGTTGAACCAGCCAAGTGTGTAACTTAATATGGCCATTGTTTGTTTCATCTAGTGTACTATCTTTTCTTACAAAATAAATTATTAAACTTACTGTCGAGACATCCCTCGCAAAAAAAAAAAAAAAAAAAAAGTGTATATTTATACATGCTTTAAAATAAGAAAAGTGCACACACTGGACTAGCCAAAGAATTAGAAACCTGTCAGAATTTCTGCAAGGGCTTGTTAGTGGCATAACTATGGAAAGCATCTCATTATGGTATGAGGAATATTCTTCTGGTACGAAAAGTGGTCCCCTGATGTCATTTGAGGGTAAACAAAAAGTAACAAATCCACATTTTTAAAAATTTGTAGTCGATTTCAGTTCACTGAAATGCAAGGAAATCTCAAAACATCTATATTCATCGAAACCCGGAAATCATTTTTTTTTTTTTTTTTTAATCTTATACTTTCTTCTTATATATGCAGAAAAAGTTGTAATAAATCCACTCTTTTTTTCTTAAATAAGTAGTCAATTTCAGTAAATTGAAATGCATTATATTTTAGTTTAGAAATATGTCTTGAAATTAGAGCTGATATAGATCACAAAAAGAAAAGAAAAGAAATTATATATTAAATAAATAAGAAAAAAAAAAAAAAAAAAAAAAAAAAAAGATTTTTGGTAATTTAAATCCTTTTTCTTTATTTTCGTATATGTCGATTAATGTAAACTTTCTATTTATCACTCTTTCACTCAATTTTCTACCACTTTATTGGCTGTTGTATTATAGAATGAAAATATGTAGTCGAGAGTATAGTGTTGGTAAATCTAAATATTGTATGCTAATTTCTGTGCCTATGGTTTTGTTTGAGTTTTAAGAAATTGCTAGATTTAACAACTTTCGACATTATTAATTTTTTAATACTAAAGAATACGTGTTAAAAAATTAAAAAATGAGTAAAAAATAAATGTATTTTTAAATATATTCTTGACATCGTAAAAAAATAATAATAGTAATAATAATAATTTTTGTATTCTGGAAATCTGGCTAATTATACCTTTCAAATGATACCTTTTTCAACCCTCTACTCTCGTAATTAATATGTTAAAAGTGTATCACAAATTTTATTTTTGCCTATTAATATGCATATATTAATTTATAATATATATTTTATTTATATAAAATGTACATTTTATTTATATAAAATTTATATAAAATATATTTTATTTCTAAAATAAGCAAATAGTTATCTATTTTCAAAAGACATAAAATATCGCAAGACATTTTCGTCAGAAAATGCTTTATTCCCCCCCTCCCTCCCCCCCTCCCCCCTCCCCCCCCCTCCAGCCCACACACACACACAAAAAAAAAATGTAGAAGGAAAATATAGCTTTTTTAACGTATAATAGAAAATATACGATTATTAAATGCAACTTAAATGTATATATAATCCAAATTTAAAATATATTTTTCAGATAATACTTAAATAGACAAGAATCACCTTTCCCCTTATTTTTATGCAAAATTTCGCTTATGAACAGAAAACAAATTCTACGAGATTAATGAAGGAGAAAGGAACAGTCTTGGAGAAATATGACTGTAAACAAAACGCAACACAAAATGGAAATTGTTTTATTTTCATAGATGAGCTTTTTTTTTTTTTTTTTTTTAATAAAAATAAAGAAATGAATAATGTAAAATAAAATAAGTATACACGATCAAGAAAAATACATTTATGAACGAATGCATTCAAGATGCGTCTATAATATATTTCCACTAGTTTATTTTATTTTATATTTATTTTATTTTATTTATTTATTATTAGTATTATTATTCACTTGAAGATGAATTGAATCGATTAAATGCATTCCTTTAAACATATTTTTTTCTTTTTTTCTTTGTGAAATTCACGATGTTATTAACAGATTTGTTTTTATTTTATTTATTCATTTATTTATTTTTTACTTTCCAAAGTATTGAATTATGTTGTGTTTTAATACATATTTCTGTTATATAATAATAATATAAGTATATGGTTCTGAAACTTAGGTACTTACGTCAGAAAGAATGAAATTTTAGCTTATTTGCATATTGCAAATTTGAATGGGAATGTATTAAAAAAGAACACACAGGTCAGAGAAAAGCATAGTGAATAGCGAATATTTTTATATTTTTAACGCATATCTTAAAGGGAGTTCGAGCTGATCTTATATTTCTTTTTATAATTTTATTTATTTCTGCTTATTAATGCCTAAAAATATTTTCAAAGACAATAAAATTAATTTTAGTTGGCTATAATATGTACTATGGTTGGTTTCCCATTGCAACTCTAATTAAATTTATTCCTTATTTTGAATAGATTTACAGATTATGTGTTCAGTATGCTTAGTGTATACTTAGTGTATGGAAATAAATTCCTTAAATTTAAGTATGTGGAAATAAATTCCATATATTCGAAGTATATTTCAAAATAAAATGCTATACATTATTTTTGTAAATTTAGAATTGGCTTAAATAAACAATATTCATTAAAAATATTCTTATAAAATAAATATATATCATTGTATTTCTGTTATTCAAATTAATTAATCTTCTATTTACTTAAAATAATATTATCTGCTCAGTTAAACATCTAATACATTATAAAGTAAAACGGTCTTCTCTTCACACATAAATTATGCAGGTTAAAACCCCTTAAAAAGACCATCACGGTTTACAGAAGGTTTCTGTACAGTAGTGGAGGATCCAATTCAAACATATATACATTTAAAGATATTTTGCCGATATAATAAAAGTACACTGCGTCAAAGGAAAACAGATACTAAATTATTTTAAACTATTGGACATTTATTGAAGTATATTTTCCAAAAAATAAATAGTATAATTATAGAATAAAAAGGCAATTTAATTAATTCTTAATAACAAAACCCGGTTCACAATTTTAATGGAAACTGTTCTAAAAGCTGGTGGGAGAGAGAGCTAATCAAAACATGTTCAACAGACCGCGATTATTATCCAAACTGACTCGGAATCTAATCCGATAGCACCCTTGTAAAACTCCAGGTTATGGAAATATCTCCACATTTTGAAGCCAAGGGCGCCAATACATCTTTCTTTGTTGTTAATGTTATTCCAATGAGAAATTTTAAAAATAAATGACGGTTGAAATTATGGCAACCCTTTTTGGCATAAAATACATTCGCCAACGAATACCGTTGGAAAAGACAGGTGCAAGTAATTAAGAAATATTGCGAAAATTCTTGCGACATAATGTCTACATAATGGATCATTAATAGCTGCAGTTAAATAGATTATCTGTATATAAAATAAAACAAAATAATAAAAAGATATAACGGAAAGTTTCCAACGTACATTTACAGCTATAAATATAAATTAGATTTATTGGGAAACATAGTGAAATGGAAATAAAAATATAATTACTTTAAGGGATAATAAAATTAAATTGTGTTTAGATCCCTACATATATATATTGCATTAAGCTAAAAAGAGATCAATGTATTTAATACTGAATTTGTTCTTAAAATTAGAAAATGATAAGTATTTTAATTTTGAATACATAATTTACTAAAATTGAAATAAGCTTGACCTAAATACAAAGGATTATAAAAGTTAATACTTTTTAATTGTGAATAAATAGATCTTTAATTATAATTGAATAAATTTGGTAAAATAAAAGGATATGTGAGGAACTCCCTCACACACGGTGGGCAGTCTTCTTCAGGCCTAGGATCCGTGTGCAGTCAATTATTCTTAATCCTGACACCAATTTCTCTTCAAATTAAAATAGAATGATATTCCTTTAAATAAAAAAATAAATTTTCTATTCGATTTATAATTATTTTATCGTTAATTTGAATTTATATATGAGCAGAAATATTCTTAATATATTAAAAGAATAAAATTAACTGTTTTTAACTTCAATTCAAAGTAGGCACGAATGCTGCAATCAGATCGGCAGTGCAGCACTCGTGCCTATTTTGTTTTCCTGACGAAGGGTCGTGTGTTTCCTAGACCAGAAAATAAAATGTTGCGAGTTTGTTACATTTTATGGAGTTTATTCAAAGTTTTGTACATTTACTTTAAAACGACACTTATGTGCTGCTTTCTTATTATTCCTATAACTTCTAAAAAACATCTGCAAGAGAAAAAATATGAATTATCGGTTTAATTTCATAATATATTTCAAAGGGATGTGAGTAATGTAAATAAATAAATCATACATTTGGTTACTGTGGAAGAAGTAGCTTGTTTTCAACAGATTATATTCTAAATTATATATATATAGTAGAATATGGATAGTTATTTTACTATGATGATTTTGGTAGGAATATATTCATCATGGGTATATAAAGCAAAGAAATTTCTGCTTTATTAATATATTATGAAAGATGTTCTCAAGTTGACCCGATTCGTTGAAAACTATACCCGACCCGCAAGAGAAACAAATGCAGTCTGCCCGAGCCGAACCTGAATCACGGGTCGAGTCTGGTTGGAAAAAATCGATTACTCGACCCATTGCAGGCCTCTAACACGAACTTTGGTAGAGATACTCATTTTACCTTTTCCTTTTGCGTACTTTTATATTAGACGATTTTCACTTAACACTCTATCATGGCCCATTCACTGAACTACCAAATTAAAATAGAAACATTTAGCTATATTCAAGGCTGTAGCTAAGGAGGGGAGGGGGATGTAGATTTAAAACAAATTCCCGAATTTATGCAGATTTGTCGAAATGTTTTTGATTATATTTAATTTTAAACACTTAATATTACGCGCTAAAGATTGAATCCTCTCTTAAACTTTTATCTGCTAAAATCTTGGATATATTAAAGGTAAAAATTTTATAATTGTTTATGAATTACACGAGCAAAAAGTATCTGAAATACTTTATTCCTGAGAATGAACTATCGTTGCGTCTCGTTGTGACCAATAATCGCCAAAATGAGCTACATTTCGTGGCAGTTTTCTAAGGAAAATGATCTGATATTCGGTTATTCACTAAATTATTCTCCCTATTCAACATTTTTAAAACATCATTAACTACTAAATGTTCAGAAAGTCAAGTGAAGTCAATTCAGATTTTTAATTATGAAATTACAAGAACTGAAACTGACATAAGTGAATTTAAGTAGAGTTTAAAAGAATAAATACAATGCAAATTCGTTTTAACTATGAAACACACGCATCATATAAATACGTATTCGTAAACATGGATTACCTAAGTATTAAACCCTCATGTAATATATACGCATTAGACAAACATATTGTTGCGTACTTGGTGTTCATGAATTGTCTGTGAATGAAAGAAGAACCTTTGCAGAGGTTTCTAAATTTATTTACAGTATATTCTTGTAGATTACAGGGCTGTAAACCAAGTATCAACTTCAGTGAAAACACAGCTTAAATAACAACTGACAACACAAAAATCACAGCATAAACTGTACCATAGTATTAACACACACCAATATACTGCAATTCAGTGGTAGAGACTTAGTCAAATAGAGCTTTCTATTCCGTAAAGCATTGGCGAGAAATTGGCCTCAGTGGTCGGAACGGGATCCCTTTATAGCCTCCTATTAATTCAGAATTTTACAAAAACGTCCGTAAAATAGAGTATTTTTTTCTTTTTCTTTTTCTTTTTTTTTTAACAAGGTCGACAAAATAGTCAAACAACAGTAAAGTCACCAAATTCGTCACAAAGTTCATGAAACTGGTTTTTTAAAGAAAAACCAGTTTCAACTTTCAAAACTTTTTCAACGCGTAAACAAGCCACGAATGCAGAAAATTGACATTTTATAATCTGACTTATCCTTTTAGAAATGATTTCATAAAAATAACTAGTATTATTTTCAAATTCATAACAATATATTTACATCTATGTATAGCACACACGAATTTTATAGATCTATTACACAAATATACACATTATGCATATGTATTATATTTGTAAAAGCAAGTACATAACCTGCTAGAAGAAGTGATATCTCATAAAAACTATAGTATTGTGAAAGTCATTCCGCCCAGCAAAAAGTCTTACCTTTATTACGCAGAAAAAAAAAAAAAAAAAAAAAAGGATTGATATCAAAATTTTCCGCCACTATTAATTTCTGGGAACTCAATGCCTTAGTTAATGAAGATCTGCCAGTAGCTCCGCATATATCTTCCTAATAAATCCTAATCGCTTTCAATATTCCTTGTTAGCTGTGACTTTCACAATAGTTATTTTTTATGAGATTCATATATTTTTTAACTATTCCTAAATATATTTATACAGATGTTATGGTTGAATTTGACATTGATAATTTGTGTCTGTTGTAATCTATAATATGTTATCCATACATACATACACACATATATATACTCTCATTATCATAACAATTTCCGCATCCAGAGTATTTGTAGGATCGTAAAGAAACTCGCAATAAAGGTACGGGTTAGTCAGATGTGCATGTGATTAGAATTGTAGCGTAATTGTGCATTGTGTAATACCACCAGAGGGCGTTGAACACCGTTCTCTTTGAGTTATAAAAAAGGTAAGCAGGGATTGTTTGCGTGTACATAATCTGTCGCAGAGGGACGCATTTTAAATAGAGATGCTGTTACGTCGACATCGAAGACAATATGAGTCCGAGAGGGGGAAAATCTTCGGGATGAGGGAAGCTGGGTGGTCAACTCGGTGAGTAACCCGCCTACTTGGCCGATCTCATTTTACTGTGGGGAGGTGTTTTGACCAGTGGACAAGAGAGAGGTCCTTCATAAGACGACTAGGGTCAGGACGCCCTCAACAGACCAGTAGTCGATAAGACCGTCCCATCATTCGACAAGCACGCATAGCGCCACATGTTTCATTGTCAACACTTTTACTACGGTTCTCTATATCTATCCGTACCAACGCAAAACGTCTAGCCACAGCCGCTGTGATGGTATGGGATGGCATCGCATACGATACACGGTCACACCTAATACTGATCCACGTAATCATGACAGCCCAAAAGTAAGTTCGTGACATCCTTCAGCCACATGTTTTGCCATTCATCACAGGGCACCTAGGAATCATTTTGCAACAAGACATTGCACGGCCATGCACAGCAAGGGTGTAACAGGACTGCCACCGATACATTACTTCCCTTCCCTGGCTTGCTCGTTTCTCAGATTTGTCACCGATCGAGCATATCAGGGATCTCTTGGAACGGCAATTTCATAGCCTACGTGTTTGGTCGAATTAAGATACGTTCGTTTTCAGAAACTGTGGAATGAGATGCTTCAGGACATGACACAGGACTTGTTTGCCTTAATGTCCTCCCCCAAATCGCATCGTGCATTCACGCTGGAGGTGGCCTAACATGGTACAAAATCCTCCATCCATTTGTAATTTTTCCTGCAATAAATGGTAATTCTGCATTGATTTTGTAATCACTTACTTATATTAACGCTGTACTCACATAGTAAAATTTCGTTTCATAAAGACAACTCTACCTTGGTGCGCAAATTTTATGGCAATGAGTGTATACATTCAGATAATTTGGAAATTATTTCATAGGAAAATTACATTAAAAAATAATTATTATTTAGCAATTGACTTAATAAGAATACGAATTCAGTGATTCTAAAAAATTTGGAAATTGTCATAAAATATTAAAGTTCGTAGAAAATTTCGTGAAATTACACCGGTGCTGTGGAAAATTGTAATTTGTTATAAATTCGTAATTTATATTGCACTAGTGGTGATTCTAAGAGCCCTATTTATGAATGACGCTAAAAGAAAATGGTTTGCGAAGTTTTAATCTACCGTTTATTATTATTATTATTATTATTATTATTATTTTCGTGGACGTATACAGTAAGAAATCAATGTATTCTGCGTATTTCATGACTATCACGCCGATTAAAACATTAATAATAAATATAATAATAAGAATGAGAATGAGAATAAGAATAAGAATAAAACACTAGTTATAAATCCTATTACAGTTTTATTCGCAGCTATTTAGATCTTTAAAATTATTTAATTTAATTTTTAAAATGAACAACTGAGTTAATGAATCATTCATACACTAATATGTGTACTATCGTTATTATAGTCTAGCCAAGCTTTAAATATATATATATATATATATATATATATATATTCAGTTATTTAACAAAGAAAAAATATCAAAGAATTAATTGATAAATGAAACATTTACTTTATTACATTATTATTTTTTTATTATTATTATTATTTACACCATCGCCGTTATGCAATAAATAACATGGTTTTATGAAACAATACAGTATTTGGGAATTCCCTTTTATTAGATGTTTTTCAACTCTCTTTGCTTTTCCAGCCAATTTTAAAAGGAAAATTACTTTATTGCTATTTGAAAGACTAGAAAGTCAGTAAAAATTTGAATTTTAAAGCACACGAATACAATACATGCTCGTGTACACACATAAAAGTGTCATAACTCAGAAATGCAGCATTTGAAAAAAAAATCCCAATGTAAGAAGTACGATAAAGCATTAATTGCCCTACAATAAAACTGACACAACAGCCTCTCAGGATTGTAAATTACAATATTCAAATGTGACACTTCTCTTGCACGTCGGGAAACTTCATACAAGTTTTCCAAGAAAATTATCGCAAAATTGACTTTTTTTTTTTGTCATTTTTCTTGCCGGAGTGCGATATATAATATAAAGTAATATTTATATATAATAGATTGGGTTATTTTTAGCTTTCATTATTCATAATAAATTAGAAAATGATATTGTAAATAATCATATCTATATAATATTTGTACATACACTTATTTTTCAAATTTTAAATTTTACAGAAAATTCAATGAGAAAAAATGATGAAGTGAATTTTAAATTTTTAGCTATATAAATAACTATCGTTTCAAGTTTAATCAAATTTCCGTTCAAACTTATATTTTCACAAGAAAGCGAAAACTTAAAAGAAAAATAAAAGTTTTTCAGTTGAAATAATTTCATTAATCATTTTGTTAATTTCGAATACCAATTAAAAGAAATATTTTAATTTTATAAATACCGTTGATGGAAAAAAAAAAAAAAAAAGATTCATTCAATTATTTTTAGTGACTTTTCAATTACTATCTTGTTTTGAGGCCTTTATTTTAATTAAAGTTAAAGATTTTAAGGCGTTTTTAATTTGTACGTTTTAGATAAATTAATTATATAGGAATATGTTACATTCGCTTTTGTGTAATTTCTTTGTAAAAAGGAATTTTTAAACTAATTCCATTCTATAATTTTTAAATTATATTATTTTTTCAGAATAATTTAATAAATCCATTTTTAGCAACAAAATTATTGTGTATTGTTAATTAAAATTATAAATAAAAAATTCCTCAGCGTTGTATAAAAATGGTAATGACTTTATGCTATCATGTTTGATAATATATAAGAGAGGTTCACTGAAAAAAAAAATAAATAAAAGAAAATGTTAAATCACGAGATTTCACCGCATAATTTTACTGAAAATGACAATTTTGTTAGCTAAATGATCAAAGCCTATAAACTGAGGTCAAGAAACTAAATTTAGAATACTGGTACTTTTTACGAGCAAAAGCCGTTAATTTACGTAATTTTCTCAAATGTGCCGTCAAACTGTATTTTTACGATCAAATCCCTTCAAATGTAATATGTTAGCTTTCAAAGACTCATGTAAGAATCACTTTGTCTTCAAAACTGAAAATTAGTTATAGTCTTATTGGTTGAGAGAATTTATTTATACATTCATATACAAATAGCGATTTGTATAAAATAGTTATTTTTTTCCTCATTTAATTCAAAGTTGTGTGTTCATCACAACGTAATATTACGTTGAATGTATAATTTATGGTCCTTTTTTTTTTTTTTTTTTTACTACGTTGAAAGATAATTAGTAAACTTTTATTTATTTTTTCATAACATGATATTGCGTATAATATTTTGTGCTGTAACGTTTTGATAAATGATGTTGTAGTAACATCAATCACGAAAGAAGATATTTTTTCTTTTTAAATTAAAATAATGATAATAATAAATAAATAAGTAATTAAATAAATGCTTTAAGTGCCTATAATTAAAACTAAGGGTTTGACAATACTGGAATTTTGCAACATATAATGAAATCTAAAACGTTTAGAATGCTGCAATATTGTGTCATAATATAAAATAAAGCACGTTATTAAAGTATTAAAATTAATTTCAAGTTTGAGGTAGTGTAGATACGAGACTTCACAGCGCTCCTAGTATTTTGCGCTCATTTTATTATATTTTCAACACTATATTAGTAGAACACATTTTTACATAATGTTTACACATGTATTAGCGTAAAATCTTTCAAGAAAAATATCGTATTCACGGGAAAGGAAATTCTCTTCAGCTGAAATTCTTAAATAATTATATATATAAAAACAATATTAGTTTGAGAATGATTATGAGTACCGATGTTGATTTTAATCATAAATAAGATATTCTAAATAACTTTTTGAAATTGTTATATTTATTTTAATAATTTTTAATGAGTATAATAATAAAAAGAAAAGTATTATACATTTGAATAACATTATACAGGTATATTACTCTTTTTCTTCATATTTTTTTATATTTCTGTAAAAACTATCTTTTAAAAGATTCCACAACTTATTTTCAATGATAACATTTTTGAAACTCTGCTATTTTATCAGTTGTATCTAAACGTTTGTTATTAAATATATAAAACCTTTGCATCGTCATTTTAGTTTTGCATTTATCATAATTCGCCAATACTTTTTAAGAATAAATATAAAGCATGAAAGTAAGCATAAAATAAAATTTCATTAATCATTGAGAAAACAGACAAAAAATGTCTGTAAATTAGGCACTTTTTCCTGAAATGAGTGAAATAAAATCTACGTTCATCCAGAACTGAGTTGATTGTTTCATTTTGATTAAAAAGTGGAAAAGAGTGATTCTATTCAAAAGTGATTTATTTTAAGAATTTCCGCTTAAAATATTGCAACCGTTTTCCAATACGCAATTTTGCTCCCATATTTCAGAAGTTTTTTTTTTTTTTTTTTTTTTTTTTTAGGGGGAGGGCAGGGATGGGGAATGGATGAATGGATACTTAGCTTAACTTATAAAATTTTCTGAATGCTTAATATATAGTTTTACACAAATATAGTAAATATTCAGAACTCACAGCGTTGCTAAAATTTTACTTGCGCATTATTTTATTGCCATCAGTAGTTTTAAAAGAAATGCTGTATGATGGTTTTAATGCTATAATATTTTTAAATAATGACTGATCTAAAGTATTAGTGAAAATGTAATAAATTACAGGCAAAATTTTTGAAACTCTGCTAACTGTGCTTACTGTATATATAATAAGAAACTGATACAACATGTGTGAATATCTCATATAGTTCTAATTCATTAGGTACGGAAGGAAATTCTTTAAATGTCTACCTATTTGACAGAAGGGCAATAATAAGCATAAATTAGATTATAAATCAATTTCTACATATACTGACAATCAATAATTTTTTTAAGATTTTGGATACGTGATATTTTTTTCAAATTTCTGTTGGAATACTTTATGGATTTTCTTAAAACTTCATGCTGTAAATAACATGTTATACCTTATATATGATAACGAAGATTTTGTCTCGAATCAAAAAGGGATCTCCGAACAATTTAAAGAAAAAAAAATTCGGAGATCACCCTGTAAAGTAATACGTATGAAATTTTTTCTTCATGACTATAACAAAGACGTTTCTTTTAATCTCTCTCTCTGTCTCTCTCTCTCTCTCTCTCTCTCTCTCTATATATATATATATATATATATATATATATATATATATATATATATATATTTATTTATATACATACATTCATACTTACATACATATATATATATATATATATATATATATATATATATATATATATATATATATATATAACTGAAAGTTTGTCATCATATTTGCCCAAATTTTTAGTTCGCTATGCAAAATTGGTAAATTTGTACAGTTATAAATCAAAGCGAAATCTAGCTGACGCACTATTTATTAGACAATCAGATAATTGGTTCAAATGATATTAAATATAAAGCCCATTTTAATTAAAAAACTATTTAAGAATAAAAACCAAATATTACAAGAGTAAAAGGCAGTTTCTAAAAAGCCATTTTTTTTACATCTGTATTATTTACGCAAAAGTATATACTTCTTCTTATATTAAAAAAATGAACATGCAAACATTTAATTCATTCATTTAATTACATTGTTTAGTTGTAGTTTTATTCGTTTAAGGGACTTTTGTTATCATATGCCCTTTTTTCTATTTTCTTATTTTTTTATTTCTCTATCTAAACCTGTCACATTTTGTCCTGAGAAGCGTTTTTTTTTTTTTTTTTTTTTTTTTTTTTTTTAATATTGAATCCTTTAGTTTCCTTTATGAAACAAAATACTTAAATTTATCTTTACTTGCTCTCTAAGGAAAAAGGCGACATGCTCGAAGAATGGGTTTAAAAAAAACAGAATTCGAGAAACTTTTTTTTTGAACTAGATATCCTGGTAATTTCAAAGCAACATAACTTCCAACGGATTACATGGGAAAGGAGAAAGGAGGATATTTGAGTATCAAGGGTCTTTAGTTCCCAAAATGAGTTTCAGTTGTTATAACAAGGGTTTTATTGAGATAGTACACGTAGTGATTCATTTTTCTACTTTCTTTTTTACCCATAAAATGTTTCTCTAAATTTAATCGTTTTGGTAATTTTGATACAAAAACTCAACAGTCATATAAATAACAAATTTTATATTTATTCCTGTTTAGTATCTGTACATAAATAATAATAAAAAAAATAGCCTCAAAAACTGCATTTTTCTTATGTAAAGTCTTTCTGCCGCAAAAATAACTGCAGCCCTCCTAGCACTAAATTTGACTTGGGAAATCTATGATATCTGTGGTTTCGAAATTTGCTGCGTAAATTATATATATATATATATATATATATATATATATATATATATGCGCCATGTATTGTAACGGAAATTTACGAAATCGCCCCTTTAACCTCCTTGGGGTCGGGGGCAGTAAATAAGTTTTTTAGCGTAATCTTCTTAGAAATTATCTCAATAAGAATGTTTTTTATATCTGGATTTGTTATGTGTACCCAACACGCAATCAAAAATTATTTTGTGAAATTTGTCTTTCTCCCCTCTAAAGTTTTGGGGAAAACAAGTTTTCAAGAGTAACCCTGCTCCAAATTATGTCGAGAAAGCGATTTTGTTTAATGCTTGGATTGGCTATGCATACCGAATACTCACACTAGAAAGAAACTTTGCGAAATTACTTTCTTCACCAAAGAAGGGGGCAAAAGTCACGATTTCAAGCGGAAATCTGCTTCAAATTATCTTAGAAAAGAGATTTTAGATGATTGGGTCGTTTATACGTATCCAGCACGTAATGTAAAGAGATTTTGCAAAACTAAACCCCTTTCCCACCCTTTAAAAGGCAGTGGGGGCGAAAACATGTTTTTAAACGTAATTTAGCTCTAAATTATATCAGGAAAGCTATTTTTTCGTGTATTTGTTGGGTATGAGTAGGAAACATGCTCTGTAAAGATATTTTACGAAATTAGCTTCCCCCTTTGGGATGTGCAGGGCAAAAAACACTTTTTCACGCTTGAATTTGCTTCAAATTACATTAGAATGGCGAATTTTGTTGCCTGGGTGTTGTTTAAGTGTACGCTTTATGCACTTCGGTGGAATTTTTCGAAATTTCAATATTCCTGCATCGGAAGGGGAAGTAAAAAGCGGGTAAGTTACTGCCAAAGACATTGAGGACCCGGATATCTCAAGTTCCGAGGGAAAATATTTACCGAACACAGTAGTAACTTTAACTTATATTTCGACAGATTTCAGAATATTTTTTATTTTATTTATTTATTTATTTATTATTTTTTGAGATTTTATTAATAATGATATGGAATTTTAAAAACTTATTTAAGTATAATGTCCACTTAAGCACACAAAGCCTGCTAGTAATGATATAAAAACTAAACTATATGATGGTATATGTCCACACTTACTAAATAATGATTAAATGCAAAAAATAATGCGAAAGCGTTAACAAAATATTTTGGCATAATTTAGTAGCCAAATAATTAAATTTAGGGAAAATCCAGTTCATTAGAGCATATTTAGAGAAAATCTAAGTGTATATAGTGATTAGTTAGAAAGATGTTATCGAAAGAATAAGTTGAATTTAAGTATACTTCAAGGAAAGAAGTTCCATAAGAAATCTGAAAATTATGCATATTAATAACAAAATCATAGAAAACAATTCATTTTTCTAAAAAAGCCTTTATATATTCATGCATATGCGTATTATTTTCATACATATGAATATACAGCGCATTCATAAAGGACTTCCATACTTTGAAATGTCATAACTGCGAAACAGTGAGAGATAAAAATTGAAATATGTGGTATGTTGGGCATACAGGTCTAGAATTTACTATATGAATAAATTACGAATTGTTTTCTGATCTCAACCTTTTATAACATTAATTTTTGTTCAAAGCTTCGCTTTGTCATCTTTAGACTTAGACCTAATCGGTGGTATTGTAGGACAATAAAGAGGATTGCTCGAAGGAATACCTCATAATGTTCATTAATTGCCTATAGTAACTAATTCGATGTAATTCTCTACACGTGTCAGCAATGAAACAGAATGACGAATGAACATCCTGTACTTCTGAGTACTAATTAAAGATTTATGTGTTGGTGGTACCACCTATTATCCAATTTTGAAATTATTTCTGCAACCCAGTGTATAACGAAATCCAGACGTGTCCGTCGCAGTTAACACTTCTTTACCTTTCTGTTTCTCGTTGTTTTCACAATTATATTATTTCAATGATTCTGAGTCCTGTCTGAAATTAAAAGAAGTATCACAATTAATAAACACCAAGTCTCCCGTTTTTTTCCGTGAGAGACTTCATACCAAAAATTTCCAATGACAATTTTTATTTTATGAAAACAATATATATATATATATATATATATATATATATATATATATATATATATATATATATATATATATATATATATATATATTAGAACTGGTTTCTAATTGCAAATACCTTTTTTAAAGAATTAATTTGAATATCGCAGAATTATTTATTTATTTAATAAGCAAAAGCTTAATCTACAACGCATTTCTAGCAATTTTTTTATAATTTGCTACCAATCTCCTTTTTTCACTTCTTGACAAAACTTTCTCGGAAATAAATGAGATATAACATATTATTTAAATTTTGAAGTTTTAAGTTAATCCATCATATATTTACCTATAAATAAATAAATAAATAAAGTTTTACATCTGAAGTGTCCAAATATTTTCTTTTCTAACAGCCAGTTTATAAAACGTATCATTCACTATAAAATGGAGCCTTCAAATTTATATTTCATTTTCTATATGTGCTGGAAATATAATGCATACATAAGTATCATTTTTTAAATACATATCAATAGTTACTTATTTGTTCAATTAAAAATATAATAATAATAAAGATAAAACCACATATTCAATAAGCGGAAAAAATAAAAAAAAATCATATTCATTAATTACATGAGAGGTGCCAAGTTACTTTCAATGAAAAATCTATTTCATATCACAATTAAGAAATAGTAATCTTTGTTTTATATAATTACAGTAGAATATTAGACAAGAATATTATTTAAATTTTCCACTATGAAGGTTACGGACAGTCCGTAAAGAAAAATCACTTACGCATCATATTCTAGTTTACTTTTACTTTAAAATGTTTATTTAGTAAATATAAAATCTCGCCTCAACTTTTAATTTCCTTTAAATATATATATATATATATATATATATATATATATATACGCAAATTGAAAGAAAAAGCAAAAATTCTCTAAAGAAAATAAATAAATAAATATATATTTTTTAATACTGGCACACGAAATACATCAAATATATAGCACAACAACCTTAAATAATAAATAAGCTTAAAATATAGTGACTTGGCACTATGTATTTTTACTCTACCTTGAAACATCTGTATCAGTTATAAAGCACATTTTATGAATCCTTGGAGTAAAATAACATCAGAGAATATATTTGCTCTTTTCCACACAAAAAGATAAATCTTATCTAAATAACGTCGGAGAAATTGGAAAAAAGTACTAGGAAAAATATTTTATGTGCAAGAATATATTCTCCGTTTACCTTTTTTTTAACATAATAGAGCTATTAACAAGGAATTTGTTATAAAGAAAGCAGTCAGATATTTTATATTGTTACGTTTTTTTATTTACATATAGGTAATGGCAGAAAAAAAATTCCTAAACTTTTATAGTAAAGTAGTGAATATTATATTTATTAAAATAAATAAATTTACAAGTTTTACTTAATATTATGCTGAAAATTTTTAATTTAATATATATATATATATATATATATATATGTATACATACATAGCTGCCAATATTTTAATTTATTCCGGAGTACTTTTAGCCCCGCCTTTATTTCGCACCACTTTATTTATAGAAATTTTTTTCCAATATATAACTTCGATAAAATAAAACAAAATTACTTTTAAAAAATAAGTGATACGAAATAAAGGCGGTGCTAAAAATACTCCGGAATAAATTAAAATATTGGCAGCTATGTATATATATATATAGCAAAATATCGAATATTTTATTTATATTTTAACATCCATTTCATTGATCAAATACAATTAGGTTTTTAATCTATATGTATATAATACATAATACATATATATAAACCAGTGTACTGCTAATATTGACAAAATTCTTTCACGTTATTTTCTAGTATTCTTAAAATATGTTTAAATAGAATTATTACTTAAAGTTCACAAACACTATTGTATCGATTTCATTTTTCTTCTAAGAAATTAAATAGTACTTTTAACAATACATGGGTAAATACGATATTTAAAAATCTGGATTAAATATTTAAGTATTAATATAGACAATGTATCAATTTTTCAAATTCAGTATATATCAATAATAGATTCAAACTTGAAATCCAAGCGTGTTTAATTTTTTTGAAAAACTAATTCTTTAGGAGCGTTTTTTTTAAAAATCAGAACGCAGTATCCAATTTTACTGTCATATTCATTAATCACATTGTATGCACAAAACAAAATTCGCCTAGAACCTATCTCAACAATATGGATGGAATTATTAAAGAAACTTTATTATTATTATTATTATTATTATTATTAAGAACGCAGACAGATTTTTTACACTGTTAAAATATTTTATTTACATTGAGGTAACAGCAAAAATAAAATTATTAGCCTTTTATTATAAAATTTCGTATTTTATATTTATTTAAAAAAAAAAAAAAAGTTTTTATTTAATATTCTTTTTTTTTTTCTACACCCGATCTACTCCCGATACTGGGAAGCCAGAGACCTTTTGAACAATTTAAATTCTTAATTTTATGTGTTTTTCATGTTCTTATTCTTTACTCAGTTTCAGTGTTCGATTTGTATTTTGTGTTTGACCTATTTTGTATTGTACATAGATCTGTATTCCTGCATTTTCATATTCTTTTGGTCTCTGTACTGTGTTAGACTAATTTCTGTATCGCCTGCTGCATTGTAAAAGAAAAAATATTATTCTCGCAAAATTTTAAACTAAGAAGAATAAGTGTTGTAAAACTAATGCAAACTATCGACGTTTTATACACATATTTATAAGAAATTAATTTAAAAAGTATATTGTTTTAAATTTTTATTTATTTATTTATTTATTAAATTATTATTTTAAAATAAGTATGAGCCTTACCAGGGCCATGTGTGTGGGAAAATTTGTCATGTTCTGTCTAGGACCTGTCTTGATAAACTGCCAACTCTACGGAGATCCCTTCTACCTGACCAAGGTCCCTGGTGTAGACAACTGTCTTTGATATCTATACATAGACATTAAAATATTGAATGATAATATAAATTAAATGTTCTTGAAATGTTTCTTATAGAAATACTTAAAATTAAATCTTAAAATATATTTTAATATAATTAAAAGTTACTATTCACAAATATTATTATGTTTCTTACGTATTGCAAAAGTAGCTAGTTTACCTAAGGCATTTTGTAAAAATTATTAGCAGTTTGATGGCTCAAAATCTGGATTAAGTATCGAAGCATTAATATCCATAAAATGTATCATTTTGTAATTTTCAGCAAAAATAAAAATAAAATTTAAAAATATGGAATATGTATTTTAATGTTGTGTAAACAAGTAATTTAAATGCATTTATTTTGCCATCATTTTGCATTATTCACTCTCAGTGTCATATTCTTTAACTACACTGAGTGTTTTCATTTAAAAATTTTAAAGAAAATTATTTCACATAAAACAATCATTTTAATATTTATCTACAGCTATTTATTTTATTGCCAATTCAGGTTTCGTTCTAGAATTTCTTTCTTTCTTTTTTTTTTTTTTTTTTTTTTTTTACACTACTGATGCTTTTACAGCAATTTCTGTTATGAAAAAACTTAAAACTTAAAACGAAATATGGTGTATGAAAATACTGATGGAAGAGGCGTAGAAAAAGGCATGTCCGTAGGGCCTTCAATTACCTGGACTTACGAAGTACTGATAATTGATATTGAATTTATTTGTGAATAATGCGGAATATATATATATATATTAAGACTATATCAGAAAAAAAATATTTTCTTGTTTTCCTTATTATTTTATAGACAATTTTTATAGACTTTATTTATAGTTTTTTTTTTTTTTTCCAATAATCTTCCATGTTATTTAATAAAAAAAGTTATAAAATATTCTTTAGATGTTGTTCTTTTAAATGCTTAAAATTTTGAATGAAAGATTTAATTTATTATGTTAAAATAATAGAGAAAATATGCGTTTGTTTTTTTAGCTTTCGAAACCCATATAATTCTTTAAGAAATGCACCTGTAAGCATGATTCAAAAACATGCTATTAATACCAAATTTGAAAAATTATATTATATATATATATATATAATAATAATAATAATAATAATAATAATAATAATAATAAAATAGATAAAAAAATTATTTATTTATTTATTCTTTTATTAGCTTTTGAAACCCATGGAATCTCTCAAGTTATACTTCCGTTAACAAGATTCACAAACATGTTATTAATTCCAAATTGGGAAAATTTGGAAATTTCGGTATTGCATGTAGAAAAAGTTTTTGGAAGAGTAAAATTATTTTTTTTAAATACACAAAAATAGTTAAAAAAAAAAAAAAAATCTTTGAAAATACAATAAATCTCAAAAAGAAAACAAAATTACAGAACAATATAAATTTTAATGATTTTTTATGTCCTGTATAAATACATCTTAAGACAACAAAAATGTTAAAAATAAAATATATTTAAACATACTAAGCTCAAGCGAACGCAACGGGCTTTTATTTTGATTATAATTAAATCTGGTTTAGTAAGTGGATGCGAATTTGATAATGGACTCCATGCATTATTTATAGCTTTACTTTAAACCAAACAAGACTTAAAAGTTTTATTGAAAAAAGAAATGCCCAGAATGCAAAACAGAACGTAAATGCTATTCAAAAAGAAATTTTTATGACTGCTTATCTTCAAAACTATTTGTTTTTCAATTTAAATATTTCTTGTTGTGTATTTACTTCAACATACTTTTTAATCTACTACTTCTTTATATTGTGAATTAATTACTTTTTCTAGTAGAGACAGAAAATAATAATAATAATAATAATAATAAAAATAACATTAAAACTTTAAAGGCGCTTTATTTTAAATAAATATTTACTATATCGTTCCTCTATTGAGTCATAAATAATTCAAAAATGAATTAAAATGAATTACAATTTTTTTGTTAAAACTAAAATTAAAATTAAGGAAAAAATAACTTACATTTTTGGCAGTATCTGACACATTTTCATACATGCCTTTCTTTTATTTTTACGTACATGTACAAAATAGATAGTGAGTAAAACTTTTTTTTTTTTTTTTTTTTTTTTTCTGTCGGTAACAAAAGTGTCCGGACACTAGCAAAAATTCCTATGTAAAAAAAGCCCACTTCATACGGTTTTGTTAAATAAATCCTTGTCGAATCCTGTCCTTAGTCAGTGTAAGAACATGATTCGATAAGGATTTATTTAACAAAACCGTATGAAATGTACTTTTTTTACATAGGAATTTTTGCTAGTGTTCGGACACTTTTGTTACCGACTGTACATTATTATTAAAAATATTGATTAATATCACACTTAAAATGAAATATTATTTAAGAATCAATTAAGAAAATAATTCACTTTCATTAAAATATTTCTGATATTATTTGATCAATTAATAAAAATATTTAAATGTAAGATCTATATTTGCATGAAACTGAAATATTAAGTTTGAGCAAATGAAAATGACGTAATAAATGTACAAAATAATAATAATAATAATAATAATAATAATAATAATAATGTATTAATTCTTTAAATACAAACGGAAGAAGCTAAAATACTGTTGCTTAAACTGTACCAGATGACCGATATGTCCTTACATATTTATAAAAATTATAAAAGTTATTTAGATTATATATATTTATAGTGGTTTGCAAAACAAGTACTTTGCTCGCTCCATGATGCTCTGGTATTTTTCACACAGTTGGTATAAAAAATCAGCCTTCCACTCTAAAATGTTCTGAAATGAACTTTCAGGTTTGATGAATAAATTTCTAAATTAAATTAAAATTTCGTGATCTAATGGAGCTGTGCCATGATTAATAATGTCACTTGATATAACTGTTTTTACAGACTCGGTGACTTTGCCAACGAATGTTATGTGAGAAATGCCTAGTTGGTAATCAGCCAGGGTAGCTCAATGATTGGACCATCCGCACGTAAATCGGAAGGCCCGGGTTCGATTCTCGGCTCTGGTATTTTTCACAAAGTTGCTATAAAAAATCAGCCTTCCACTCCAAAATTTTCTGAAATGAACTTTCAGGTTTGGTAAATACATTTCGAAATTAAATATTTCAGTATGTTTATTATTATTTTAGTTTTACTGTAAATTCTTATTAAACAATCGTGGTCTTCCTATAACTATCGTTTCTATAAGGTCTTGGTATATCGTTTTCACTGTTGCGGGAAGAACTGTTAACCACCGCTGCCTGGTGACATTTCTTTTACATTGTTCTAACATTCATAGCTTCCATATTTGTAACTATATCAAACCCTTATTTAACTGCTTCCATTATCTATAAATTGCTATTAAAGGTAACTTCTATTCATTAAGTATGTCGTTTTTTTCCATTCGATGGGTGAGAATGTAGAGATTCATTTAGTTTTACTAGTCTTCATGTCCTTTTCAATATTCTGATAGATTTGCACTATTTTTTATTTAAAAATATTAACATCTAGTTAATCTTGGATATATTATGGTTCATTAAATATATTTAACAACTTTCTATTACAGAAAAAAAAAGTGCTAGTTGACCTTTTCAAGCGTAGCAGTTTTCTTCAGAGCCAGACATATTTAAACATTTAATTACATGGTGATTGTGTTTTTAAGCAACAAACTAAATTATATATACATATTTTTATACTAAGGAAATTTATACTGTGAAACATATTATAAAAGTCCCTTAAAAAGTCATTATTTTTTTTACCATATTCTATAACTAATTTTTAAATATTGCATTAAGAATAAAAAGCTTTAAAACATAAAACTACCGTTCTCAATATACCCAATTCAAATGATTTACTTTCCCGAAACAAGGATTTATTATTTACCGTTTATCAGACAGAAAAAAAAATAACTATGATAGATTTTGCTTCTTAAATATTAATGTTAATACTGAAATTGAAACATAAAAGCAAACTTTCGTGATATCTTCAAATTTTGACTCAATTAAGCAGTTATGTTTTTCAATGTAAGATCAACCAAATGCATTTGTACAATGTTTCAAGATCTCTGTCATTTTACAGTCTATCAGAGTATCATGATATTACACATTGTAATAAAAGTTCAAACAAAATACAAATACTAGTTTATTTTTAAAAAATCACTTTACAATTTGAAATGTATAAAAAAATAAAAATAAAAATATGTCTGTAACTGGATAAACAGGTGATGTATGGCTATTTACCGTGGAGAAATCGTTGAACTTCTTCCTAAACTTGTTAGTATAAATAATTAATAAATATATATTTTAAAATTATAAAGTGAAGTTTAATGTAATTTTTTCTTTTTGCATCCAAAATAAATATGCATTAAATTGTAATAAATATTCGGGTTGAACATTAAATTTAAATATCTTGCATGCGATATCAATAAATAATTCATAAACATTAAAAATGTTTAAACTTTAAAACTCTTTCACACACCATAAAATTTAAACCATCACAACCGGTTTCGAAAGAACGAAGCTTTTCTTCTTCAGGTCCAAAAAACACGTGCTACTGCCTGGAAGACAAAAGCAAGACATTAAAAATGATCCGCAAATTTACAACATAATTTGTGAATCCTTAGAAAACTACCCTAAAACAGCATTATATCAGTTTAGAGGGGAAAAAAATCTGACTTTTATTAAAGAAGTTTCATATATTACATTTATACTCAAAGTTAATATAATTATGCAAAAAAAAGTATCAGAAATATTTATTTGAAACCATTTCTCTTAATTACTTATGACTACAATCTGTTAATTTTAATCACAGAAAGAAATTTATATTCCTTAAGGATTTAATTAACGTAAATCAACTGCAGATCCATGCGACATTAACATGTTAAAAATGTAACGTTTAATGAGAAATAGTAGTTTTGTTTGCAGTGTGTTCTAAGTAAAACAAAGTCGAAAGTTTTTTTTTTTTTTTTTTTTTTTTTTTATAATGCAATTTTTTTGTATGCTTAAGTTAGATATTTAATATTCACTGAATTTACAACCAACACATCAATCCCCAGAGATGTTAAATTAATCCTTTCTCAGATTTACAAGAAAATGTTCTTCCGCATTAAAAAATACTCTAGCGTAAAGATAAACATTTAATTTGTACGCAAAATGTTTAATTATTTTACATGAAGACAACGACAAATTTGACAAACCTGAAGGGTATAAAAATATTATAACTATAATTAATTATTTAATTAAGTATTACAATTTAAAAAATCAAATACTATTGAAATGACAAAAGTTAGCGAAAGTTTGAAGCTTATTATCTTAAAAAAATATCTGTTGTTTTATTACGAATAATTTAGAAACATTGTTAAAGAATTATACACTTTCGATTTTTTTCTTTTTAGAAACTTTCGACATTCAAATATTTTTGAATTATTTTTAACTTTTATATAATCCTATGGAATGCATGTAGAGTAATTCTATTGCACGTTATCTAAATAGATTTACACATTTTTTAATCAATAAAAAGTATAATTATCTATTAAAATTTATCTACTCTGTAATCATAACTTTTATTTAAATAAGATAATTCAAGCGTATAACAAAATCCACCTTTATTTATTTATTTATTTATTTATTTTTTAATAATAACAAATTGTATGGAAACAAGTTTGAAAATAAAGTGAGCAAAGTTGTAAAGTTAGGTTTTTAATAAAATAAATTTTAAAGTACTAAGTTCATATCATACCTGAAAGATAATTAATTGCATTTTGTTTTGTAATAGAACATTTTGTATATAAAAATAAATCTCAAAGAAAATTTAATTTGAAATTTAATTTAAAAGAATGAAACCATTTTCTTAAGAAATTCAACTGAATGTAATTTCTTAAGAAGTTTCAACTGAATTTCATAAAATGAGAAAATTTATCTCTAACTACACTTCTTAAGCATATAACTTATAACATGAAACATTTTTTTTATGAACATTTAAAAGTAATTTTTAAACACATCCTTTAAATCTTATTCGCCAATTTTTTCTTAAAAAGAAAGAAATATTTACTTTTTTAATTCAAATGTTTTTATATAATTCTAAACGTAATTATGGAAATAAAAACACGAACAGCCGGTAGACGAGACAAAGTTATAAAAAACAAACATTAGACTGTATTGGAAAGAGTAATTTTATCTATAAATTATTCTTTACAGGTAAAGAGTAATTTATATAGAAAAGTAACAGATTTTTTCTTTGGAATTACTGCATAAATTAACAATAATGATCATAAAACAAAAAGTTTAAAATTTAAAGTTATTCTAATAATTTTTACAGGTCTGTAGATTGCAGATATAAATCAGGACCAACAATTTTATTAACCCAATAAAAATATTATAAATAATAATAATTTAACTCTAATGTTAACGACTTCATAATTCATATCAAAAGAATAAGCTGGATATTTATTTTATTTTATAGAAATCTTAAAGGTTATAATGAGTGTTTTAGAATTTAAAAAAAAAAAAAAAATCTAAAAATAATGTTAATATATCTATTTAAAAAAGAACATACACACACAAATAAATAAATAAATATTCAATTACTTACGCATATATTTAATTTATTTATTGCGAGATTTAACGTTTTCGACCTCGTAGACTAAAACAAACTTTACGCGAAATGGCGAAATGCGAGAAAAATTCAAATCAACAGAAAACAATTCGCAACGCCCTCTTTAATATTTATGCATATGAATTGTAAATGATAGTCTATTACTATCCTTATGAATTATGGTCACGACGTGGGAAATATGCAATTGATAGAGTACTGGTTGCCCCCACACGGCCAGCTGACATTATGCCCTTTTGAATCACCGACCTTTATACTATATATCCTCATCACTTCTAGAAGCCACAAACGATCCACTGCTTAAGCTATATGTGACACCCTACAAATAATAACAACTTCAGGATTTAATCTTTTGTAAATAACATACTAATCTCAATATGCCTTGTTGGTTTATCTTGAAATTTTCCGTAAATAAACTTTACATCAGTTATTCATTTTCATCTTTCTTGGATATCTATATTGCCCAAACTTCTGTCATTTAAAGTAGCACATTCCTCCGAATATTTGTCTTTGTTAGTTTTGATTTGATTCGGGTGCGTGATATACTTTGATTTGTTATTTTATTTTATTTTATTTTATTTATTTTTTTAGTGAGAGAGACATTGTATCCACTTTGCGTCTCTTGTATGAAACTCGACTATTAATGGAATACCAATGTTATAAATAATACATATTCTACAAAAAGTACCCTGCACTATTATCTAAATTATAAAATTGGACTCAAGTTAAAATTTACTGAAGTTTCTCAATCAACTATTACACTGATTGGCTGTTACATAATTCCAATAGATGGCTTAGTAGAGAGAAACAGAGAGAGAGAGAGAGAAATATTGCATAACAAAACATTAATCTAAATTCGGAGACACTTAAATTGACGTAATATAAATTATATAATAAGTAATATTTTTGGGTCATTTCACTATTCTTTCTTGCTTCGACTGTAAGTTCCCAAATTTAATTTAAACTGAGGAAAAATTCTGTAACTGACATCTAGAATCTAAATTAAGGCGTTAGAAAAAATAGTTCCATGTCGTCCTTATAAAATCTAGTCCCTTTTGAAAGCGAGTTTTAGTAACCCCTATTAGAATTTTAGAGCGTTTGCCTATACTCTCGAGGGCAAAGTTATTTAAAAATCTCTGCAGATAAATGCGAATACTAGAGGCGGGTATCAGCAACTATAATCTTGGTTTATTACACAATTCAAGAAAACCAAACGAGAATTTCTCACAATACAAAAGATTCATAATATACAGAATGATGTTTCACCATCTAGAAATGTGTAGAACAGAAATTCTCGATCATTTCGTCTATTCAGTTTATTGGCGTGCCTTATGCGCATACCTCGGAAATCTGTATTTCTAGATAAGGGATTTAGAAAATGACCACTTATTCATTCTAGATAAAGGTGGCGTATATATATATATATATATTTTTTTTCTGAGTGTACGTAATGTAAATGAAAAAGCGTGAAAGAGTGACGTAAAATGACAATTAAGCAGGGCCCGAAATTTCAACTCAGATTACACTCGCCGAAACAAAAGTTTTACTCGCCACCAAATAGGGTTGCCATTTTTTTTATTTTTATTTTTCCTAACTATTTGGAAGGCTTTTACAAATATGCCTAAAATTATATATATTAAAAGTGTATCGTGTATCATCATGTCTCATAATCATCTCTAATTAAAAATCATTATAATGTATTGTATTTGAGATTTGAAAAAGATTAAAATATCTAATAACATAAATGCAAAGAGTCATTAAAGAAAAAAAGAAGAAAAAAAAAAAAAAAAACTCTTTGTCAAACAATATCCTGTGAAAATCTTTTTATTCCGAGAGATTATGCTTCCTTATTTACCTATTTATTTATTTAATTTTTACATCTAAAATGTCTTTTTCGTCCATTTTATTTTTGTAATCAGACGGAGTGTCGATGTGTATAACTTGTTCATTGTTGTCATTTTAAATAGCCATTTTGGAATAACTTTTTTGATAAAATCTTTGCTTACAAATCATGACAAGCTCAAATCATTGGCGTTTCTGTGAAAAACTGGAAAATATGAACTGTTTTTTGATCATTATTCAATAAAATAAACATAGGTAGTATCTTCCAAAGGGCTCGGGCTCATGACAATATCGCATAGGCAAACTTTCGCATATCTCTTCTCCGGGATAGTGGGTGACGGGCAAAGAGGCTCTCTGCTCGTCTTTTCTCACTCTGCTTGGAGAAATAATAGTAGGAGAAACGAAACAACCGAAGAGATCAAAACTTTTATGTATACACTACGTATTTTTCCTTTCCCAGGCTGGGACGATCTCGGGCCGCACATACAGACTCGGCTCTCCGAGAATCTAAAAAGGAGAGCTTAAATATGAGGTTATAATATGGCAAGATTTTTCCATATTTAAATCTAATTAAATCTATAAAAAAAAATGTTTTCTGTCACCGTATCGTGTAAGAATTCTATCTATAAGTAGAACAAATTTTTACTCGCCACACTAAAAATTCAACTCGCCAATGGCGAGCGGGCGAGTGGAAATTTCGCGCCCTGAATTAAGAGAAATTTGAAACAGATATTTATGAAACATTTTTTAATTTACACACATAAAAGAAAGTAATGTTTTCATTAAGATATATTATTTTTAATATGCGTAACAATGCAATTAATTATATGTTAGCAAAAGCTAAACTGTAAATTTCTAGCAGAGAGTCGTTACTAAAGGAAAATTATGAAGTCCTTATTTTACGATTTAAACTATAAGATTTAGAGAATTTAAAATTAAAGCAAAACTTTGTTGTGCAAAACTAATATTGTAATAAAAATAACGAAACATGAATGTGGAAATTACATGAGATATTATTATTTATTTAACCCTTTCAATCCCAATTTTTTCCTTCCATAAAACAATAAATCTTATATTTAGTCATAAATTTATTTCAAAGGTTATATATATACACACACATACACACACACACACACACACACACACATATATATATATATATATATATATATTAATAGGAGTAATAGCAGAGTACGAATTAATATAGCTAACTGAGAGGTATTTATTTATGTTTAATATAACCACTGATGCCGTTAAAAATCATAACTTTTCAATAAAAAAAAAATTGTCAAAATTTTGGAAGAAATAAATATTACAATTAATTAAATTACAAAGTATAAACATTAAAAAATAAGATAAAAAATATTTCAAACAGTTAATATTTTTAAACCTTTATATACCAAATTACCTTATTTTTAGAAAAAATAGTTTGAAAATTTTTATTACAATTCTTTGCTGCATCAGAAACATCTCATATTAAATTTAGCTTAAACTATTGATTAATTGTCGGGAATGCATAAACTATAGGGACTTTGAAGTTCCAATGAAATCCTGTAGTAAATTCAGGCTATGTTGAGGATATATATATATATATATATATTATGGGACTTTAAAGTCCGGGCGAGATACAAAGGGTTAAAAAGACGTTAGACTCAAAGATGGTGCTTGAAAATATTGATTCAATATATCTAATAATAATAATAATAATAACAGATATTAATGTTAGATACAACACAAATACAATCGATGCATAAATTTACTGCTTTCTAATCAACGTGCAAAATTTTAACAAAAATTATTTCTTTTCGTAATTAAAGAAAACTTTATTCCACCACATAATTCAAAATTACATTTACAAAATATCTTCTTTGAAGTTACGTAACATATTTTTAAAAAGGTGATTCCAGCTTTCATCTACGGTAAAAAGATCAAAATGAAAGAAACTTTGAAAATTAACTTATTTTAACTATTTTCTTTTATGTAGGATTATTCCTCGTTTTTATACTTAGTTAAACTTCATTCAATAGTATATTTGTAAATTATAATTTTTTGGAGCATAATAATTTCAAAGATAGAGAAAAGTTTTATTTTTTCTGAAAACTTTAAAAGCTTTTTTTTTTTTTTTTTTTTTTTTACAAAATAGTAGCCATTAATAAATTAAAAAAAAAAAATCCTTAGTTTCCATTGTACCTTCTTAGTTAATCGTAGAAATTTTTGACCTCGGATTTTAACACTTCCTCACGTTTTGAGGTGCGAGGAATCCAAAATCCCAAAGTTCATGTGGTGTCTTTTGTAAGTTAGTCAGTTTGTTAGTACTTTAATTAGTATGTTAATTAGTTAATTATTATGTTAATATATTTACACATTATCTCAAGAACAAAACGTCACTTATGATACTGATAAATCCTATTTATTTGTAACATTCTAATTTGAAGTAAATAATAATTTGAAAATCGTAGTTTTTCAAATTTACACTTTTCTTAATATGGGATAAATTTTCGACCTCGATCATTTAACGATTCTTCATATTTTGAGGTTTTAGGAATACAAAATCACAAAATTAATGCGGTTTCTTTTGTAACTTACTTTGTTCGTACATAAATTAGTGTGTTAATCAGTTAGTTATTATGTTAATATATGTCATACTTGCCAACCATCTCATTAATAACCGTACAATTGTTAACGCCCCTTGAAAAAACGCCCCTTTTCTCACACCACTACATTTCTAGAGTTATACTCTCCAAATGCTGTTACGATTAAATAAGACTAAAATTACTCTAAAAAGTTATTAGTGTGAAAAAAAGGCGGGTACTAAAAGTTGTACGGTTCATAATGAGATGGTTGGCAAGTATGATATATGTAGACATTATCTCAAGAACAAAATGTCACTTTTGATACTGGTAAAAATACTATTGGTTTGTGACGTTCAAATTTGAAAATAATGATAATAATAATAATAATAATAATTTGAATATTGTTGTTATTTCAAACTTACGATTTTCTTAATATGGGACAACATTTCACTCAAACTTACATTATGAAGATTATATTCATCGCAAAATTTTGGATCACTCCTAAAACGTCATTTATGATGCTGGAATGAAAATCATTGTTTATGAATTTTTAATTTCAACATTTTTAGTTATTCAAAATTTAAAGTTTGCTTACGTAGCAAAATAGACAATATTTCACATAAGGTTGCATTACGGGGAATTTCACCTTTTAACATGTGTATCAGTCAAATAAGGGTAGCTCACCACAGCAGGCCGTAATGTAGCAGAAAATAATTTGTTGAAACGGAAACCTAATACTAAGCGAGATGTTTTCTTCATTAGACTATAGTGTTGATAAATAAATAAATAAATAATCTCTATTATAAGGTGAAATACTGTTTTGAATACCCGGGAAGCATTTTTAGGTTTTCGCTGTGGCAGGTCTGGTATACCAGCCACTTAGTAACAGGCCACTTAGTCGGAGAGTTACAACCTTAAAGCTTAATCAGAAAATATAATGATTGTTATTTAAGTCTCATGTGAAGTATATTAGTGTTATGTACATTAAGAAGTTAACATAAAAAATGAAACATGCTTACTATATAAATTTTAACGGTAATTATATATTAATAGAATAAAATACTTTTATTTATATGTGTCCTGGTAATTGTAGTACTAAAACATTTAGCATGCAGATCGATATAGACATCTAAAATCCAATTTTAGAAATTTTAATTAGAATTTTTGGAGGTTAAGACAAATAGACTAGATTACCGCCTTTGGGTGGGATGTCTTCCTTGAAATCATTCTAAGAAGTACTAGGCCGTGTTCACTTGAATTTTTGAGAAATGTACGGAAAACTCCAAAAGCGCGTTCTGTTTTCTAGTTTAGAGAGTAGAACCTTTTAGCCATGAGTAAGGCCTAATTATATATATATATATATTGTTGTTGTTGTTTAATTAAAATGTAAATGATTTTTTCGGGCTAATTACTGGTTACTCTATGCAACAATAATTTTACAACTGGCCGCAAAAACAGTCATGCGATTTATCAACTACATCTTAAAATAATACCATTATCAGTTCGCGAAATTTGAACTGGTATTCAATAATAAATAAAAATTTCGCTAAAAATAATAATTATATGTTCCCAATGTAAAACATACCGTAATTACTGATAATATAAATTTAAAAGTAGAAAAATATTTCTTTTAAATAATCACATTTTCTATAGTAAAGAGAAAATTCTCATTTTTCTTATGAAAGTGTGGATAACTATATAAAATATGGTTAAAAAATCTGTGATCGGATGTTATGAAGAAATGACGATTTTCGATTAAATATTACGTATATATAACGAAACGTAAGTATGTGTATCATTTATAGATACCCACAAAAACTACTGAACCGATCTAAGTGCGGGTCTTTGAATAATTATCTTCTTATTCCTGTAAAGATTTAAATATTTTAAATGTTCGGTCTGACAGATAGAACGTAAGTTAGAAACTTCTTAAAAATTTAATTCCTTGAGCAATCTAATGCACTTGCTATAGAAATTAACATTTATATTCAAGTTCCTAAATCGTATAAATTGGTGTATAATTATCATTTATTATACCTAAGGAAGGGAAATAATCCAAGGAATCCGAACAGGCCATTTAAATTAAATTATTCCAAGTAGTTAAAAAATCATTAGCGTAAACTCTCATAGTAGCTTCAGTTATTTTATTTATTTCATTTTTTTATCCTAAAATTGCTGCCAACTAAGAAAAGTCTTTAATCAATCATTTATTTATTTATTTATTGTCATAAAAAGAAACATATTTAATACGTCCAATAGAATTGGAATAAAACTTTAAGAAATTATTAACTTGCTCAGGATAAAATTATGTTAGGTAGCAGACTTTGCTAACGCACTTGTCACTCACTATATTTAAATTATTATTTTTTTTTAAATTGAATAATTGAAACTTTTAAGTAAATATATTTCGATGGGTGACAATTTTCAGCAAATCAGAACCATGGTCAGGTGTCGTGATATACAGCAATTTCTAAAATGTAAATCATATTTAAATATTTAAGTTTCATCATATTGATCAGAAACTCGATTAATTTAAAATAAAACAAATATGCAGTCACATTAGTGAATAGCATTTTTATAAGACTCCATTGTCTAAACTTAAAATTTGGCACCCAAGTTACTCGAATGTTTCTCGCCAAAAACTTTAATTACGTAATCGCGATAGTCATTTTTAAACATCGCTAAAAATAACAAAAAATATTAAAAGTCACCAAGGGAATCCTATGATCGTAATTTATATTTGTAAGTGATTCAGTTAAACACAGTGACCAGCGAAGCGGATGAAGTCCGCTAGTATTATATATAAAATTTGTGACCAGAGAAGAGGATGAAGTACGCGAGTATTTTATTAATAATTAAATGTTCCATTAAATTATCTTTTATTTTATTTTTATTTAAAAAGAATTTACATAACTACGGCACGTTCAAAGTTGTGCTCGTTTGTTTGTAGTAAATATGGTTTTAAACTAGCGAACACATGTGAAATTTTTGCACTTTGATTCTTATTTACCATTAAAATTTGAAACTCATAAATATTATACCAATTTCCCCACCTAATTAAAATTTTAAGTTACCAGAAGCTAAATTATTATTAAAACCAAATTAATATTGTGAAATAGTTAAATCAAAATCATTTAAAGAAAGTTTTCGAAATAAAATTCATGGTTGACGAACCAGTTTTCATACTTCCACAGGCAGTGCAGTTTTAGTATAGGAAATGGCACCTTTTAAATTTTTGTCACTCTGTTGGCGATGAATTTTCATTTATTTATTTTGGCACAATATTTTGTTTTGAAAAAACTCATTCTGATCTCTATTATATTTTTTATGATTGCGTTTTTTAGTAAATTTATTATAATAATTCATATTTTTTTTAATGTATTGCATACACACACTCACACACACACATATGTATATATATATATATTTATATATATATATATATATAAAATACTGCTATGTTTAAAATGACGCTTGTAAAGATTCTGAAAAAGCAACTGTTAAAAATACATTTTTCTATAAGATAATCTCATCAGATAAATGCCGGCATTTTTAGGTAGATTCCTTATAGGATATCTACCTATTGCAATGGTTCTCATGACACGACTTCTGGAAAATTTCTTCATATCTTCACCGATCATGACCCCTAGAACCCAAAACCACCCTCCGTTCAAAAGTTTATATATATATATATATATATATATATATATATATAGGTATATATATATATATATATGTATAACGCTTTTTCCCATGTTAAGTTGTGAACACGATAACTGGAGTAATTTTTATTTAAATTTAACCAGCTTGGAATATGTTGTCAGGACAGTAAAAATCTCGGTCGAGTTCGTAGATGGGGCATCCAACTAAAAGGGGTGTGGAAATGGTGGGGGGTGGAAATTTTCATTTGCCCATAAATACTTTAATATTGTAAATAGGAAAATACTTCAAATCAGGCGAATTACCGCCTTACCCTAAGGAACAACTTTTGTATTTAAACTTTTTCGATAACTTCAATTGCTTAAAAGTTACAAGTTAAAAAGTGATTTTTCGTCAATTGTAATGAAGCCGACTTTTTCTTTATCTTTAATTTCTTAAAATTATAATCTGATGCTTACGTCACGTGCAAACAATAATAAAAAATATAGCTGAAAATATAAAAGCCATGGTAACAGCTTTAATTAATCATTTAAAAATATAAAATTAAAATAATATGTTAGGGTCTTGGTAAAAATATCGTTTGTGGTGAATAGTTTAGAACACTGGTTTACGCAAGAATTTAAATTAGGGCAGTTCCTTGTTTGTAAACAAACATCTCAACTTTTATGAGTGGTTGGCAAAAAGGCTTGGGAAAAGCCATGGATATTAAAAGAGAGTATCCTAATCCGTGGGGAAAGCATAGCGATGGCGGATCACCAATATAGTAAATAGCGCGAGAAAGTCGAGCGCGCTTTTTTGCCAACCACCAGACGTCACAAGGAAATGCTCTATACGTTACAGCTTCCTTTGACTTTTTACTTGTGGAAACATGATGTTGGTTTGTGAAAAATATGAGGTTTTCGCGTGCGAAGAAAATATAATGACGCCAAAGCTGCCATTTTTCATCGCCAAGCTTGCCAAATTTTGTCATCAAATGTCTAATATCATCGCCAAGTCAAAAATTTCGTCGGCAACTATCAAATTTTGCCGCCAAATCACAAATTTCATTGCTAAGTCGCAATTTTTGTCACCAAATTGTATATCTTTATGGCTTCTATTTGTTGAATGATTATGAGCTTCGATTTTAATAAATTGAAACATTTACTGACCAATAAATCTAGCCTAAAATTTTAAGTAGAATGAATAGTAGTAGTTGATAATTAAATTTCTTAAAAATAGAATAGCGACGTAAATAATGCAATGTGTGGGAACAAAGCCATTGGCTAAGTATGTGTTAATGCATGTGTAATATTTCTTTACTTTTGCATACATTAACGTAAAGGAATCTACCTTTGCCTTTAAGCTTGCCGAAAAGGGATTTTTTCTAATTAGATCATTGAGGTGAGTTCATGTGCTTAATATTATCGAAGTTAAAAAATAAGTATTTTTTATCATCGCGCATTTTATTAATTACAACAATATCGTACCTTTTCGACAAAATATAATAGTAAATGGTCCCCGGTAGAGAAATATTATATAGATATTTATAAACGGAAGTATTTTAGTGATCTATAATACTTTTCTACAGTAGACATATTTATTTTCTGCTTTTACTCGAAACTGAAACATTAAAAATAATGTATATGAATTTTCTTTTGAGAATTTGCAACTATTTAAATACCAGATCTATATATTAATAGGCAAGCATAAAATTTGTTGTCCCTTTTTAACATATTAATTATGGGAGTAGAGATTTGAGAATGGTATCATTCGAAAGGTATGGTTAGCCGGAAGGTGCGAATACAAATATTATTTTCTTACGATGTCAAGAAGGTATTTAAAAATACATTTATTTTTTATGCATTTTCCCCCATTTTTCCCTTTTATACACGTATTCCTTTACATTAAAAAATACCTAAAAGAAGAAAGTTGTTGAATCTGGCAATTTCATAAAGCTCAAATAAAACCATAGACACAGTAATTTGTATAATGTAGCATCACTATACGCAAGCGAAGTGATGACGTCACTGTCTGTCCATGGAGCCATGAAAAATATTTTCTATGTTAATTGCCCATTGGATTTTTTGTAAAAAATTATTAAAAAATAACGGAAATTATCTGCCGATTTTAATTCCGATATTTGGGTATAGTTCTATATAAGTTACTGTCTACTGTTTGGTTGAGTTATTTTTTCTGTAAAATTGATAAAATTTTTATTTAAAATCACAAAACTCCAGAAAAAAAATGGCAAACTTCCAGTTTCGAATGTAAACATAAACATTTCATTTCAAAGGGTGTTTTTTAAACAATAAATATTCAACTAATATACTAAATAAAAGGAAAATGGATTTGTTACTAACTGCTGCATGTATAAGTAGACGATACGGAAAAAATTCCGATTTCCGTTTTTTGCTGAATTTACATGTTTTGAGCTTTCTTTACGTTTCAATTGACTGAAATTGGCTACTTATTTTTTAAAAAAGTGTCTTTATTGCTAATAGCTTTCGTGGGTGGAAGAAGCAAGTAGAAGATACACAAAAATTTCTGATTTCCGGTTTTTGATGAATTTACACGTTTTGAGATTTCCTTGCATTTTAATTAAGTGAAATTGACTACTTATTTTTATTTTTTAAAAAGTGGATTTGTTATTCTTTCCTCTGCATATATAAGTAGAAAATATAAGATTCAGAAATGTTTTAGATTTTCGGTTTTCGATAAAGTTACACGTTTTGAAATCTCCCGAACTCAATTCGACCATTTTTGAAAAATATCTTTTTTTTTTTTTTTTTTTGGTTCAAACACTGTACTTTATGAACCAATCGAATTAATTTAACAGAATTTTATACTTGGTTGGGCTTTGGTTTGACATGGTATCTATTAGCTTCTGGGCTGTATCACACAACAAGGGGCGTTTTCGCGTTGCGATTTTCTCTCATTTCAGGAAAGGCTAACATCTACAAAGAGAAATAGTTATATTAAGTAAAACTCTGCTGATTCAGTTAGAGTGAATATCGGCAAACAATTACCGCAGCTGTGTTGCAATTGCATTCCGTTTAGGACAAGGCAATAACTTTGCTTTGCCTCGCTTTGCAAAAAATATGGTCGAGTTTCGACCACTGGGCGATACTAGTTATTATAAATAAAGAAAAAAAAACTGGATAAATATTGCGTTAAACTTATACGATTTTATTATTTTGAACATAACCGATTATAACATTTTATTTTAAACACATTAACTGACATCACATCGTTATTTTTCCTTCATTGAAATTTTCTTAACTTTAAATAAACGGAAAATATTTTTCCATTTGTCCAGAAAAATCATAAAAAGAAACTTCCAACACCATACTGGATGAATAATACAATCGAAAATCTAAAGATAGTTTATTAACATTAACTTTATTTTATTTATTTATTTATTTATTTATTTTTATGGAGGTAATGCAGAAATGTAGGGAAACAAATCACATTATTTTGTGCATTTTAGAATTTTCCAGACCTAGCAAGCACAAAATAAACCGGGCTCTTACAAAGCAAAATTCTCTTTTCTATCTGATACTAAAAAAAAATCCTGTTAAAAACGAAACGGTAACCTTGGTAAAATTCAGTAAATTTAGCTCTTCAATAAAAATAAATAAATAAATAAAGTTAGACTTTTTTTATTTGCTGAATAAAGCAAGTTGAAATAGCCAATTTGAATTTAATTTAATTTAAATAAAATAAATAAAATTCCAATTTACTTATGTTATATCGTCATTATTTAACAACTGGAAACTCTTATATTCTGTCTGTTTTTATATAAGGAGGAACCACAAATTCTTAAGAAAATTCAAATAGTATAGATATTTATTAACAGAGGTATTTTATTACTTAATATTAATTAAATAATAAGAAGCATTTATGCCACAATTTGAAAACTACAAAATATCATATTTTCTTAAAACCAATGTAACTTTTAAAATGAGATAAAAAATACAAAAATTTAAAACTTTAAAAACACATTTTAATTAAAAACATTAAAACACAAGACAGACGTTTCGGCTAGAACACTAGCCCTCCTCAGTGTCAAACATACAAGCACAAACAACATTTACAAAATTCATAATACATCATAGCAAGATTAAATATTCAGGAGGAATAGCTTTAGCCTCGTTCAAGGCAGAATGAACGAGGTATGCAACTGTGTCTGCGAAATAAATTGTAAATGAAATGGCTAATTTTTGGAAAATTTTTAACTTATTAATTTACAACAATTGAGCCATTTTTACTATTTTTTTTCTTTTAATTTGCTTTCAATCATGAAAATTACGAAAATATTTGAAAATAATAATAATAATAATATATATATATATATATATATATAGTCACTCGTATTAAAAAAAAAAAAAAAAAAAAAAAATCTGTAACTATTTCTGCGACAATCACATTTTTGTTTAATCAAATCGGCATACTTTAGTCGTAATAATTTCCTAGACAACAAAGAGAGCTTGAATCAAATTTGATATATCAAGCCTGCAAGTATAATGAAAGGCAAGATCATACAGTCAAATTTATACTTATCCAGATTCATTTAAGCTTGATAATTCAAAGCTTGATTAATACATTTCGAGCAAACAGTGTGCTTGTTACAGCATACATGAAACAAACACCTGTAAAATTATTTTTTAATAAAAATGAATTTCTTAAACGCTTTATTGCTTTAAAAAAATATTCTACGTTACAAAAGTCCATTTTAACTAAACTGAAAATTTCTTGTGCATTTTTCAATCTTTGAATCTTAAATACAAGGTAACGTGTTTTAAGCTTGAATCTGGTTTGTTTCATGCAAATGTTCTGTTAGCGTTTGCTTAAAATAATAATAAGAATAATTACAATTCTTATATATTTTTCATGTAGTATAAGCATGGATATACACAATTGGCATATTCTTGTTCAACCTATTATTGTAAAAATTTGAATGTCAAATAAGGAACTGAAAAAAAAAAAAAAAAAAAAAAAAAAACAAATGTTTACGTTACTTATTGAAAATATATCCATAAATCAATTCACATATTGATTCATCAATTCACTCATTCTTCCTCTGAACACCGTATATTTGTAATACTACTAAGTTGATAAAATGAAATTAGTACAACGTATTTTTGAAATAACTAAAATAAAAATTCTTAGGAGGTTGGTGTTTTTTTTTTTTTTTTTTTTCAACTCTTAAACTCCAGGCGGAAATTTGGTGGTATATATAATATATTAGCATAATTAGATAATACAGCCACATTTTATCAGTACAAAATTGTTCATAGTAGAAAATTTTAGATTTTACTTAAGAAAAATCGTTACTTAATATTGTAAAGCTATTTTTAAAATACCAGTATGGTATCAGGTAAAGATATCATGGTATCTATGAACACCTTTATTTTTGTACAACAGTGTATTTATGTATATGAAAAAGGGAAAAATAAAGTTTATTAGTAATATAATGTGTATATTTAAAAAATATGTATAAATAAAATATTTATTTTAATTTAAAAGTTAATTGCTTTTGTAAGGCTTACAAAAAGTGAGTAATTTATTTTTTTTAAATTACAAATTTTTGCACAAAGCGATAATGTTTTATGCATAAAATTTATTTTTTAAATAAAAACAAAATAAGAAGAATTTATGCATGTATTTTTAATTTTAGGTTATTGTTGAATAATTATATCGTATTTGAATAATCTTTGCATTATCTAGTATTTGTAAATTTTACAAAATCCATTATTTAAAATTTTTGTTTGAACGATAGCCTTGTAAACGAATAATTTACGTATAAAAAATCTAAGAGAATTAAGCAGATCGTCATTAACAAATTCTACATAATAATGTCATAACGAAAAAAAATCAATGTATAAAAATACGTTTTAAAATTCTCGGACGGGAAAAGTACTTTTTAAATTCATACTACAAATTCTAAAGTTAATATATAACATGATAATATATAACTATAATCATTATTTCTAGTTAGCCAAACAGTTTACTTTTGAAGGGTATTTCTATTTCTATTTTTCCCCAATTTCTAAGTCTTAAGGAAAAATAAATACATAAATAAAAATTACAGAGTCTTGTTTTGGTTCAATACAATCCGAGCACATTTTTAACCATTAATAAAACATTAAAACTTAAAAAGTCCCTTATAATATATGATCCAGCTGAAATGAAGGAAATCAATTCTTAATGACCTCTTTTTTAATCCTCTTTTGTTAGCAGTCATATTTCTGACGAATTATGACAAAAGAGGATGTAGTTAACTAAGCTTGCTTAATAACACAATAGACAAACATTCCCTTTGTTCTCCAGGCAGTTTCAACATACATAATTTTTGAATTGCGCGTAGCTAACGACGCAAAATATTCACTCGTCATTAATTTTAGTTTATAAATAACCGTTAATTATTTAAAAATGTTACTGAAAGATGTTTTTGCATTTTCTTACGCTTAATTAAACAATATTTATTTATTTTTAATGAACATAACTTATGTTATGGAATATGTGAATTAATTGCATAAAAAGAAACAAACTATTGTGCAAAAATGTGTACAATAATTATTTAATTTACAATTGTTAGCAAAGTTAGTGACCCATGATTCGATTCATAACGACAATATAAAGAATAAATACTTGTCCCATTCTATTTTTTTTCCCTTACTAATTATTTTTTATAATTTGACGGATACTATAAACAACACAATATAATACAGTTTTTTCACTAAAATTATTTTTCAATGAATTCATTGTTATTGAATACTAATTATATTCTATATTTTATAAATCTTGCATAATTCTTGGATATTTTAGTAAAATTATCCTTTTATAAAAAAGTTTCATTATTTACCATTAAAAGTTTTCATAAAAAATAAAATCATTTTAGATTAAAACCTTGTCTATTTTGTAAAAATGTAAATATATATATATATACTAATATATATATATAGTAAAAATTATTTTTGCAGAAAATGCAGTTGTTATACATTATTCCAAAAGAAATGTACCAAAATTGAAGTTATCTATTTCTCTCTCTCTTTCTCTTTATATTTAATATTAGCCATAGTTTATTTCATAGTAAGTTTATTCAATTGATCTCGTATTTTAAAACCATTTAAGATACCAGATGCAATGGAATTGTTATAAAATTTAAGATAAAATTAGGAGAGATTGCGTTGAGAAAGAGATTGCGCACTTAGAGAATCAGAGGGGAGGAGTAAAGTGTGCGCATAGCTATGCCAGATATAAAAAAAAATAGTGTTGTTCTTACTTAAATGTGCGCTTTGAATGCTTCGAGAGCCTAGGATAAAACATGCCTATTCTTTCTAAAAAAAAAAAAAAAAAAAAAAAAAATGCTTGATTTTTCACAATTCTACATGGGGTTGTCAATAGAATGGCGATAGTACAATTTCTTAATTAAACGAATTCTCATAAGCTACTGAATTATATTAACTGTACGAACGTCAACGGTTCTCTATAAGAGCCAATAATTATTACATAAAATAGTGTGCAATCTCTGCTATCGAAACGGATGAATTTGAGTATTTGTTACTTATGATAGATTGCGCACTGTTCCTATTAATTTCTATGCTAGACGAGAATACACAGATTATTGGTAATAACAAGAGAATGAGGATAAGTTTAATGAATGTTTAGAATTGTATAAGGTAACAGGACATAACCTTTTCAAGTGACTGGACTGAATTAAATGATTTACTTGTGGCATGATTTACTTGTGGCGATAGCTGCATTTTTTACAACAATAAATGCATCGATTCTGGACAGAAATGAAAATGGTAGAATTTCAGAAAAAAAATATATGATTTATTTAAGAGAAATGGTTTCACTAATTGAGCAAATCAATAATGCGTTAGTCCAATTCTGTTCCCTTATACAATCAGTTATACGGGTGGGCATTGCTTCATAGAGTTGTACTATGTCTTCCTGAAGGGTATCGTGCCAAATTCTTTCAAATTTGTGCATTAAATCGGCAGATGCCCAAACTGATTGTGTGGTTCATTTTGCTCAAAAAGTTTTCAATGGGGAAGACATCTCGCAATTTTGCTGGCCAAGGTAGTCTTGTGCAAACATGGAGAAAAGCATTAAAAATAATCGACGTGTGCGTTCGGGCATTATCATGATTAAACCCAAGATGGTGTAATATGAAGGACAACACAACTCGACCTAAAATATCTTCGACATATGTCGGTGCAATTAGTGTGGTGCGAAGGCAGTCAAAGAATTCCTTCTATGAGACGAAATGGCACTCCACCTTATCACTTCAGATTGTCGGGCTGTATGGCGAGTAATCAAATTGTGATTCCACCGTTGTCAGGGACGTCTTGAGACACATCTTTGCTGTTCATCGAGGCTCAATTCGAAGCGGGTATCACCAATGAAAACAGTTTTACTCCAGTCAATAGCACTCCAGTTCGAATGTGCCCGATACCACTGCTAACACCTTGTTGGTGTACAGACATCAATGGTGATCGGTGCAATGGGTGTCGTGAACTCATGCTTCTTTCTCAGCGCTATCGTTTAATAAACCTTGTGATCACTGAAGCACCAGTTGTAGTACAATCGATGATAATGAGGAATCTGAGATTCTAAGTGCCGTTCTGAGAATTGATTGTTTCTTACACTCTGTCCTCTTTAAGCCGACGCTTTCTCTTTAGGATGACAGCATCCTCCCTGACGTTGTGTCCTATACTGTTATATCTCATTCTGATTGAAATTATTCAAAACCTATCGGAATGGTTCTTTAATCACATTGTTAAAAATTAAAAACATCATCAGAATAAAATATATCTGTAAAATTACACAGATAAGTAAGCATATTATAAAAATATCTTATAAAAATTTTCGCTTTCTGAAACTAGATTTCTATTTTTAGAAGAAAAATATGAATGGAAAAATAAAAAAAAAAAAAAGTTATATAAAATAACAACAACAAAATTTAGCATTTTCATTGAATTTTAAACATAATTTTATTTCGCAAATTTAGTACACAATATTTTCTTTTCTACAGCTGGAAATAATAATAAAGGACATCGTTGTATTAAAAAGAAAACTATACATTAAAATTTAACATGTAATATGGATGAAAAAGATAAATTAACCGTCACTTAAATGCAATGCAAAACATATAATTTAGATTAATTTTCGCTTGAAAACAAGGCTTTGCTTACATGAAAACAATGCTTTTGTCTGTAATATTTAGAATTAGAAATAATCTTACTTGGATTTACTGATTTAAATGTCATGCAAAATAAAATACATAAGCTTTCTCCAAACAAATCTTGCAGGGTTTTATTATCCCATTAACGTGAAACTGTAGTGGATGTATTCATTAGTGTCATGTAAAATAAAGTTATTCATTTAAACTTTTGATGAGTTATAGAGTCAAAAATTTGTTTACGAAGTATTTCTTAAACAATGTGTAATTAATTTATTAACGCATATTTATTGCTCTTAAAACATTTAAACAATAAAATTAAAATAATGATATCAAATATTCTTACAACAAATGAATTCCAAAATTGGAATTTAATGTATACTCGTATGTATGAAAGGACAAAAAAATAGTTCACCTTTAAGAAGAGCCTATTGCAGTTTAATACTGACCAAGACATGCCTCCCACTCCCAGAACCTAAGCGTAGTCAACATCTCTTAAACCGTACAACTATTTTATTGGAATTTTAAGTGACATTTTTAACACTTTCTAACGTGGTTGAAAAGTGTTAATGACTTCCGGTTGTATGCCCGTCCGTCTGTCTGTCTGTCCGCGCTCTAATTCCGTAAATATTCTTCGAATTTCTTGAAACTGATATATGTTATTAAAGTTCACTATCGGATGATTTTTTTTTTTTTAATGTAGTGAAAATTTTACTGGTTTGTGTACAGGGACAACCAAAATCATTCCAAAGCATTGCGTTATATGAGAGTTATTTCTATAAACCATATTTTAGTTCTTTACTTTAGACAAATCTTAATGAAATTGAAATATATTATTCAAGTTCACTATCGGATATTTTCTGTAGAAAATGGATTAAATACCACCATTGGTTTGTGTACAGAGATCTCCGAAAATATTCCAAAGCATTCGTTCTATGAGAGGTATTTCTACCAACCAAATTTTAATAACTTTATTTTGCACAAATTTTAATGAAATTTAAATATCTTATTCTTATTCACAAAAGATTTTTTTAAATAGAATATAGAATGATTAGCTTTAGCTTTATAGCGCCACAAAAAATGTTCAGTTGCATAAAAAGATAATATTGGAAGTTTGCAATTTCGTTTACATTAGGCGTTTTTAATACAATCTAACAATTTGTAAGTGTGACTATGATTTAAGTTTGTGTATCTATCTGCCCGACTGTCTGCCACAGCGTATGTAAATATTTTCAGATTTTTTTTTTTTTTTTTATGATAAATATTATTGTTATTATGATAAAATAATGTTTCGTATAGACTATGACATGGTTAATTCTCCGATTTACAGGGCTACAGTAAAACATTAAGATGCATTAAGGGCAGCAATTAGAATCTAAGGGCTACGGTTTCTTTAACGTTAAGCATTTTTAATACTTCCCATCACTATTTAAGAGTGGTTTTGAATTCAGTTAGTCTATTTGTATGCCTTACAATCCTTGTGTCTGTCCTCTGTGTAATAACGCAGACAAAGAACATTGATAGTTTAAACGATACAAAAGTACATACAGCAGGAAACTGTTAATAATCAATCCGTACCGCAGAATTTTTTGTTCTTTTTTTTCGTCTATTAAATCCTTAAGTAAATTTAACAGTCGCATTCGTTCAGAATTTCTGGTTAAAACTTATGTCTCTATGCGTACATTAAATTTGTGCAAAAAAAAAAAATTACATTATGTCTATGTACCATGGTCTAAATTTTATTAAAATTTAACACATGATATTTATCTACTACCTCAATTTAAAAAAAACACGTTTTCTAAATGATATATTCATTTTAACATGTAAACACCGGTATCTCACAGCTATTTCAAGACACGAATGTCTGAAAACAGAGATCCCCATTTGCTTGTATTGATATATAACCTCGATATAGATAACCTTAGAAATCAGTTTTCCTACAGATTTATACACCATAATATTTAGATAGAATAAGCTCTTCTGCATTAGTTTGTAATTTTTTGCGCTGTGTCACTCTGTTAACTACTTTCAAAAAAAAGTTGTGTGTTACTCGGAAGGGTCCCTTCTTTAGAGAAAACTCTGCTTTGGGTTATTGAATGTTGAAACTTACTATTAAAAAATTACAATATTTATCGACTAAGTAAGGATAAATGGTCTTACGGTGTGACTTTAGCTTACTAGGTAACATTCTTTCAGATCACACTATTTTTAACACAAACATACTGCGGTCATTCGCCTTTATTTTATTCTTCTGAAGTAATAAACAAAATTCCCCCACTGTGAGTGTCTTTTAAAATGACAAAAATACAATATTTTTACTACACCATTTTTAAAATGTACTAAAACATTTGTTCTTTTCGCTTGAAATTACAGATATGACTATACATTTCAAGATAAATCTTATGATTATAATGCCTGACTTCCATACTTAAAATAATAAGCTAAGGATGTATAATTTTGCACCTCTGAATTATAAATGTATAAAAAAACTGCTCTGTTGGGACTAAATTAAACCTATAAACAAAACTTTATTTGGCCGTGAAGTAAATTTAAATACATCAATAAAAAATTCATTGGCATTACATCAGACGTTGAAATTTCCAGAAAACAGCAATACCCCCAAGAACATTTGCCTCAACGAACAAGAAAATGAGGATATAAAATCAGAGACAAATTAAGAAAAATCAGATGAATTATAAAATATCAATTTTTATTTACTTTTTTTTTTTTTTTTTTTTTTTTGTGGAGAGGTTATCTGTTTAAAAACCAATAATAATAATAATGAAAATATAAATAAATATATATTATTATTATTATTATTATTTACCTTGACTACAAGTTTATATATTTATTTATTTAAATAAAAATGACCACCTGAATAAGAAAACATATCAAGGCTAACTTTCTGTAGTACTAGTTGGGATCACTTACAGTGATGAGGTACGGAAAAGGAAACTCGAGTAGGCTGGTCCGCATATGCCTTTTTTCGGATTGATGAGACGGTGGGACTTCTGCGTGTTGTAATTCTGGATAAGGCGGCAATAGAAAAAACGCTCTTGATAAATTTCTGACTCTGTGCGTGAGCTCTGTGCATATCAGGAAAGCAGGATACAGTATCTATTCTTTTCGATACTCGTGTCGAAACATATCTTTCCTAAAACAGTATACAGCATCTAGACATGCTATGGGAGAACAACCTTTTACATCCAATGAATCTCTCCAACAACTGCTGCTCTTCTTCTTGTTTTTCTTCTTACTTTATTTTTCTGCGGCGACAATATTCCCTCTTTTTTTTTGAAGGGGGGGGGGGTGGGGGGTGGGGGGGGGGGAGGAGGGAGAGTATTTCCCAAGCGTGGCTCTCATTGTATTCGAAAAATTCTGATTTTACAATACAATTTCAAAATTGTAGCTTGTGGGTCATATTTCGGTGCATAGTGTTACAAAGGTGGCCCTAACACTGAAATCATTTTTAAAATATGTAAAATAATAATAATAATAATAATAATTGTCAAAATAATTTTATTTCCACAAGTATTTAATTACAAGAAAATTATTCAGAGATAGAACCCTTTCAATGCACAATAAAATGGTTCTTTACAACGTCTGCATTCTTCCAATTTTAATTTATGTCTGCATAATGTGGGGTTACGCTTGCAAAACTTTAGACAAAATAACCGCAGGACGTCACAGCAGATTCCTTTGTAATATAAGAAATGGCAACAGATATCTTAGAAATTTTTACCATTAGGCAGGATTTAAACACATACTTCCTTTCAAAACCGCCTAATAATGCTTTTTTTTTTTCTTTCTTTCTTTTTTTTTTTTTTTTAATAAACCAATTGAACAATGAAATCATTGCACAATTGCCCGATTATAATGTTTCAAACTCCAGTAATAGGAAACGCCCGGTTTTCTTCACAATACATGATTAATTTCTGCTCGGAGTTTTTTTTCCTATTTAACTTTACCTTATCTTACTGCATCATAAATCTGTAATTAATATATATATATATATATTAAGTCTTTTTATAGCTAAACTTGCTCTCGCTTAGATAGCATGAAAGATTGCCTTTTCATGGACATCTGTTTCTACAGACTGAAATTTCTCAACACCGACTGAGTGCGATTTTCATTTGACAACAATCTCTTACAATTTACACACACCAAAAGAAAAAAAGAAAAAAAAGGAAAGAAAAGGAAAGTTTGGACTACAGAAAAGTGGTTTTTGTTTTGGCAGATCCCCTTTACTTTGTGAGGTCTAGCAAAGTGCTACGATTAAAATTCGCACCTTGCGAGTAAAACATGAGTACGAAGGTTTTAGGATTCGATTGAGTAATAGAGTTAGTTCTCATCCCAAACTAAAATTGTAATTGACATTATGCTAATAATTTTAAAAAGTGATTTATATAAAAGGAGAAGGAAGATTGCTTTTGGGGGTTAGTTGGAAGGAGTGTTAGTTGGAGTGAGCTAGAGTGTTAGTTGAGAGGAGGTAAGAGTGTTAGTTGGAAGGTGAGTTAGTTGGAGAGAGAGCGAGTATGAGAGTTGAAGGAGGTAAGTGTTAGCGGTTTAGGGTAGAAGAGAGTAAGTACAGTAGCATTGTAGCGTCAGGGAATCATCCTACATGCGAAAGACTACTTGGCCTTAGGAGTTAAGGAAGTTAAATGAAAGTAGTTGAGATCGTTTGCGAGTAATTGAGTAAAGTAAAGTAACGGTGGCTATTTATTGCTGTCAAAGTATTTAAGAGGACTGCCCATTTTAAGTCGTAAGTTACTAAACGCCATTATAGTCCAGCGCCCTCTTTCTTAATTAAGCTCAATTAAAGCTCATTAATTTTATATATTTGGACGCTGTCATTTCTTCATAAATTAAGTATTTCAGTTTGCAGCATTCAACCTTAAGTCAGCTTCAAGTTAAAGAAAAGTTAAAAAAATATGGCGACGACATTAAGGTCGTCACACTGGCGCCCAAATAAAGTCGAATCCCCCCACCCCCCCGAGCAAATATTTTTTGACGGCACTAATAGTGTGCTGCAATTTTTCGAGCAGCTTGAATATTTTTTTTAACTTTTATAACATTGATCGATCCAAAAAATATTCTTGGTTAGCCTATTCATTAGAAGGAGAACCAAGACAGTGGCATAGATTAATCGCCTGCCATTCACTTGGGCCAAATCCAACTTATCAGGATCTAAAAAGTAGAGTAATCGACCTCTTTGCCACTCGGGATGATAGATTACGATTAGAGCATGACCGCTCCCTCCCCCCTCACGAACGTCAGTGGGAAGCAATAGCAAACCCAGTGGAAAAACCACAAAAAGTTATTAAGTCACAGTCTATTAGTGTAAACCAACCTAAAACTGACGATGAAAACGGTATTTCTGGTGACAAAAGTCAAATAAAAGTTAATGAAAACGTGCAAACTACGCCTTTAACCAGCACTACAGACAAATCCACCTCTGTTTTTCAGCCTTTGGCTATGGATGAAAAATCCGATAAAACCTCTAGCGTAGAGACGGCGGTTAAAAAGGAAAATACGATTGAACCAAATTCTGTAAATGAATCCCTTGCTTTAAGTGAAACGAATGTTCAACTAAATTCTACTGTTCAAGCCTCGCATATCCCTCATTCGCATTTAAATGCTGAACCGGCTCAAGCCGAAATATCAAACGTAACTGAAGCTCGGGTAACAGAGATTGTAAAGGAAATTAAAATAACTGCGGCCGCTGAAGCCGTTAAACGGACCGACAGTGACAAATTAATAAATGTTGCGGCTAACTTTTCTAGTGATTTAAATTCACCTCCTGATAAATTAAGTTCCAAAACAGTCAAGTCGACGGACTCTTTTAATTTCTCAGAAACTGTGATAAAAGAAAGTGAAAGTGTAAAATCGGTAAATGATACGGTTAATCTTTGTAACCCACCTTTAGATAGCAGTCTTAAATCTATACAGCCGACACAGTCAAATATTTTCAATGAGAAATTGCACTTAAATTGTCAAAATGACATGCCGCTTAAAGTGAACGAAAAAGATTTTATTTTAAAGAAGGTAATTTCAAAAGGCCATGTAACCTATTGTGAAGTTTCTAGAAAGTCTAGCAGCCCTGAATTCGAAAGCACGGAGCGAACGCAGTCCTCTGTGATAACTATGGGCAGTGACAAGGTGACGGGCCCGAAACCCCCTCACAACAAGAACCAGATTCAGAGTTTAAAACCTCCTCCGAACAGTTATATGGCTCTGGGTGTGAAACCCCCTCCTGAGAGTGACCAGGCACCATGCTTGAACCCTCCTCAGGACACCAGTGATCCTGCAACGTCTCACCTAAATCTGCAAGCCACCAACGCTGCAACTCTACAGGCCAATCTGACCTGCATCTCTTATTTTGCTGCTATAAAGGAATCAATTTGTCAGGTGCTATGGTTTTATATTTTTTCCATTGCAAACTGTAGTTCTATCACAGCAGTTATAAAATTTTCGACATGTAGAACTTTCAGTCATGATCTCAAAGAGATGAACTTTTTAAATATCACAAATCTAAATTTAAACTTGCTGCATGAACTTTCAACTACCGAAATTTCATGTTGTGGATTACATGTCATAATTTTTTTTTCTGTTATATAATATATCCATGTATGTACGTTAATGTTTTCTGTTCCTAGCCAACACCAGCAGTTCTTGGTAAAAAACCTTTTTGAACATTTTTATATAAATTTTCCCCCCTTTCGTTTTGTGACTGGTCTATATATCTGTACTTACATGTTTTCTGTTTTAGCCAGCACCTGCAGCGATTCGTACGATAAATTTTCTTACCTTTGTATATAAATTTTCTCTAGTTTTTGACATGATCTATATGTACATACTCTAATCTTTTTCTATTTTGTAGCCATCCACGCCAGTTTGAAAAAACAAACTTTTTCAAATATTTTGTTATATATTCCTTAACTATATTTCTCTCAATTATATAAAATGAAATTTTATAAGTGTATAAACTTTTTTCTCTGTAGTTTTGTAAATGTAATGTAAATATGTATGTGCGTGAATCTTTTTCAGCCTTCAACTGCAGTTTTGAAAACTTTTTGAAATATTTTGTATCCTTATCTATGTTTTTCTAAATGTCGTACATCGTATAAAATGAATATTTCTTGTTGTAAACTCTTGCATTTTTCACTAAGAGTTCTATGTATATATTAGTATAGGGTAAAAAGAGAATTTTTTTTAAAGCTATTTTGCATGTAAATTCGCGTTTAACGACTAACCTTATTAATCCACTAACAATTTAGTTTTTTTCCGTACGCAAATATCTAGTTGAAATATTGCTTATGTATAAAATTATGTCATTTATCCATATAAAAGTGTAGTTCATGTCTATTTTTGATGTATACGTTAAAAAGAGTTTTAATTCTAGAAATTCCGATGTCCAGTTGTTAATCTCAAGTCCTCTGATTCAAACTCTCCGTACAGACGTAAATCTGAAACTGCAGACTGATTTCTTCAAATTGTTTCTTTTCAAATGAAAAAGAGGTATTTTTGGAGTCTTGCCAACGTTTTTCTTTCCTGAAAGTAAAAGGTGCTTTTTGGAACAGTGCCAACAGCAGTGGATTGACCTTTCAAGTTAACTCACAGTGGACAACTGAATTTTTTTTTTCTTTTTTTCTCTGATGCCCTTTCAAGTATTTTTCCTAGCTGATGATCTGGGTCAAGCCTAACCTGCAGATGGATAAAGATATACCAAGTTTTTTGTCAATAAAGAATTTTTAATGTTACCACGTTTAAATTGAATAACGATCGCATTTATTTTTTTAAGCGATCCTTTTTGTACCAAAATTTTTTTTTTTAAATTCATACAATTTTTTCCTTTCCACTTAAGGAAAGATGTACCTGTATTTCCCCGCTGTGATTACGCTGGACTATATATCTTTATTTACCTAATTATGAGTACAAACGGTTTTCCGGTGTAAACCAACTTAGCCTGAGCCTTTACAAAACATTTTTAAAAAGCTAAGTGTCCGGTTTTTTGGCCCTGTACTCTTAAAAAATTTTTTTTCACTATTAGATTTAAAACAAGTAGTTATTCTTGGGCAGTCTAGTATAAATTTAAGTTTTCCCCCTCTTTTTTTTTCTTTTTCTAAAATATTATGCAGTTGAATTTTAAACAGTAAGTCACTGCAGCTAAATTTTCTTTGCATAGTATTGCAATAATTTAAAATTTGCACGGGTAAAAACCCGTTGGGGATTTTTTCCGCGAATTTTTTTCTTTTGGGGAGGAACTGTGAGGTCTAGCAAAGTGCTACGATTAAAATTCGCACTTTGCGAGTAAAACATGAATACGAAGGTTTTAAGATTAGATTGAGTAATAGAGTTAGTTCTCATTCTAAACTAAAATTGTAATTGACATTATGCTAATAAGTTTGAAAAGTGATTTATATAAAAGGAGAAGGAAGATTGCTTTTGGGGGTTAGTTGGAAGGAGTGTTAGTTGGATGGAGGTGTTAGTGTTAGTTGGAAGGAGTATTAGTTGGAGTGAGCTAGAGTGTTAGTTGAGAGGAGGTAAGAGTGTTAGTTGGAAGGTGAGTTAGTGGGAGAGAGAGCGAGTATGAGAGTTGAAGGAGTTAGGTGTTAGTGGCTTAGGGTAGAAGAGAGTAATTCCAGTAGCATTGTAGCGTCAGGGAATCCTCCTACATGCGAAAGACTACTTGGCCTTAGGAGTTAAGGAAGTTAAATGAAAGTAGTTGAGATCATTTGTGAGTAATTAAGTAAAGTAAAGTAACGATGGCTATTTATTGCTGTCAAAGTATTTAAGAGGACTGCCCATTTTAAGTCGTAAGTTACTAAACGCCATTATAGTCCAGCGCCCTCATTCTTATTTAAGCTCAATTAAAGCTCATTAATTTTATATATTTAGACTCTGTCATTTCTTCATAAATTAAGTATTTCAGTTTGCAGCATTCAACCTTAAGTCAGCTTCAAGTTAAAGAAAAGTTAAATAAATATGGCGACGACATTAAGGTCGTCACAATTTTACCATTTTTCTGGCTTTCACTGAGGCATTATTTGGACATGTGAACTATCTTAATCTAATTTTTATAATTATTAAAAAACCTGAATAAGCTATTTATTAGCTTAAGTTTAATTAAACCAAATTTTATTTAATTTTCAATATATATATATATATATATATATATATAGATATATATATACATACATATATATATATATATATATATATATATATATATATGTGTGTGTGTGTGTGTGCGTGTGTATGATCTAGATTTTAAGTCAGTTAAGCGAATTTATCTGCATCCTTTATTCAGTCCTTATCTGCAACTAAATCTTTATATTAACCGGATCAATATTAATTGCAAGACTCTAAATAGTAGCCTGAAAGGGGAGGACTCTGCCCTAGATATTTCAAGAATGATTATTCCAGTTCCAGTTTTACACATTACTCTTTTATATGCTTAAAATTTAGAATAAAGAATTTTATTTATCATATTTAAAAAATAAATAAATCAATCAATAGAGAAAAAAAATGCTTTTTTAAAATTATTGAAACCCTTGCAACTATATAATGAATGATTTAAAGAAATTTCATAAATTTCTTGCTATATAATTAAAACTAAAATTTTCGATTTTTTTTTTTTTTCCACAAACCTTAACATTTGCAATAAAAAATTTAATGTATAAGTAATGTAAAAAAAAGCTGCTGTAATTTTTGATAAGTTTCATTATATTTTTATAATTATATTTAAATGTTACTTGCAGTTTTAATTATTTCTGTTTATATGTTTGATATATTAATTTCGTGCACATATCAAAAGACATATCTTTTCAAATCATGATTTTTACGAAATATAATTTTCCAAAACGAAATCTCAAATTTATATCTAACTTCTATTGAAATTATCTTCGTCTGAAAAAAATAACTTTAATTAGATTTTATCGCATTTAAACAAAAATATAAAATTGTGACATTAAATATACATTTATAATTTATATGATTAATTGCTTCTAAATAATAAATAGACATTCTTAAAAATACGTAATTATGAAATTAATTTAAAAGTTAAATAGCACGCTTAAATTCTTGCATGAACCATTTATTTAATTAAAAACAAATATTTTCTAACAAAATAATAATTTAAAGAAGCCTTCATAATTTGAATAAAAGTGCTAACGTTTTAATTAGGTGTAATGTAAATCTCGGTTAGAGACACTCAGCAGAGTTTTAACTCGTAAAGAAAACTAAAAACTATGAAGTGTTTCTCATTTAAAATTTTTCAGCTAAATTAATTAACCAAGGGAATGACAGCTAGGCTTATGAGTTATTTCTTTGCGGTGAAGAATTTTTAGAACTAATTAACATTCTAAACTTACGTGAGTAAAATCGTTCTGTCAGAACGTGCATGATAAAATGATCTGGAGTGTTTTTGTAAAATACATTAAAAATTTAAGATATGTCGCACGTAACATTTTTAAAATCTTTTTTTTTTTTTTTTTTTCTTTTTTTTTCAGATTTTTAACAAAAAACATTCCGAAAAAATATTTCATTAAGAATCTTTATAAAGTTTACATACAAATTGTAAAATGATTAAAATATTCAAACATAAAGAGTTTCACCTAACATTATAAAATATTAGTTTTACATATTTCAATAAGGAATTTGCACACATGGGTGATTTGAACTAAATCCTATTTTATTTTATTTATTTATTTTTTTATTTAATTAATTATTTATTTTTTTTTTTGTAGTTTTAGGCACATAAATTTCAAAAAAATTATTCAAAATGTAAAAAAAAAAGTTCTCATTAATTTAAAAAATAACTTTAAAATTAACCAAAAATCACGTGACTTCAAAACGCTGCCTGACGTCACACTTTATGATGCTTCAATGTTTACATTTTGTTAGCCTGGTTAGTAAGCAACAACTCGTTTTAACATTCGTATTTATCAATCGTTTATGTGATTTCTGAGCATTTCTTTTTCATCTTATAATCATTTAATATCATTATCACCATTTTCTATTATCATTATTTTCAATTGTTTGCTTTTCATGGCTGTTGTCCAATGTTTTCGTTTAATAGGATCCCGTGGAACGCTAAAGAATAACTTTTGAGAAGCATTAGCAGTTGTATTAGTGCAAAATGGTACAATACAATATTTATACTATGATTTTTTAATATCCGTCATTATTACAACATACGAAACCTATTTCAGTGATTCAAGAAGCAAAGCAAAGCACGAAATCAAATGTAAAGAACGATTACTTCCGTTTGTTGTCATAAAGATTGACGTCACGATATAGTATACTGCGTTTTATCGATAGAGTAAATAGTGCGATGTTAAAATTGTTATAAATCAGTCATTAGATTTCAAATAAAGAAAATGTATGTATTCATTTTCTTAACTTTTCATTTTCTATTATATAAGAATAAATTCAGAAAACGTTCAAATTGTCTATCGAACTTTTCTGCAATTAACTTGTAAATGGAAGAAAGCAATCTATAAAACTGCTTATAACAAATTTCAATTAATACGCTAAACTTAGAAAAAACTGCATAAAATACAGCTAGAAGAGATTGCGCACATAACGGATCGGCGGTGAGAAGTAGAGTGAGCGCGTTGAGACTCAAGGTAGTTGGACAACTTCAGTAGTAGAGTGCCGACTTGAATGTGCATATCCATTGCTTCAAGTGCCTAAGATAAAACGTTGTTATTTTGTTTCGTTTTCAAAAATGATTGCTTAAATTTTCATATCTCTTCTTAGGAATTTTTTTAGAATGGTAGCATTACAAAATATTTTTTTAATTAAGCGATTTCTCATAGACTAGTTTATATATCTTACTTCTGGAAGGTGGTTGCACGAAATCTGAGCCATTTACAATAATAAGTGCAACACATTAGGGAAGCAAACTACTGAAATTGAAAAATATACTGTATTAATTTTAAGTAAAATGTGTCATCTAGTAACTAAATTTTTTATTATCAAAATTTTTTTTTCTTTAATTATTATTATCTATATATATTTTTAAATAAAATTTCCAATTCTTTTTTTAAATTATTATTATTATTATAAAATTGAATTAACCAAACCTAATACAAAAATATTTGTTTACATAAACCTTATAACAATATCATTTGAGTGCCTTTTTATTGTTAACGATTTAATTGTAGTCATAATTATGCGTTTTCTCTCTTAATCTGTAAGGAGAGATTGCGCAAAATAGCTCTTTTTGTTTAATTACAGTTGTTGCTTTAAATTATGGCATAACAACAAAATAGTAATGGTAATGCATAGCATACGAATGAATTAAAAATTATCCAGTAATAATTAAGCAAAAAATTAAATTTTGGATTTTTTATATCAGTCTTTTGCATTGTGTGCAAACTAACCTTGCTTTACCTTACATATAATTTCGTATTTTTTCTTGCAAGTTTTCTGTATACATACATTATGATGTAGTTTTAAATGCATTGTGTTTATTTTATGATATAAATTCATTCTCTTTAATTACATAATTTTTCACTTCATCAAATCATTTTGATATACTAGCTTGGAGCAAAAAAATGGTAACCCACTGATTTTACACATCTTACCGAATACCTACCTAGAAAAATACCTGACGAAATATTGTGAAAGGCAAAGGTGTAGAAAGCATATGAAAACTCAAATATTTCAGTGAAGCTTTATCCCGAAAGCAAAAAGAGGCCTTATAATAAGTCTGAGCAAAAAAATAATGTTTGGTATCACGTTGAATTAAATAATACTTGAAATGCGTTGAAGATATATCTTCTGATTACGACGCTTTTTATTTATTTATTTATCATTATTATTAATTTCTATGAGAACAAAACGTATTTCTTGGAAATATAAAGGGTGTTTAAACAAAATCTAAATCTATATATATATATATATATATATATATATTTCTTTTTGCTTATAATATGCAAAGTTTTGAAATCGGTATAATGATTTTTTTAGAAAACTTGATATACTGCAGAGGCAATACACTGCAAATACACAAAATATTATATATTTGATGAAAATTGAGATTTCAAGATAAATAATGTTTCTTTGCTCAAGCGCAAGCTTTAAAAAGTTTATTTTGCATGAATAATTATTCAAAATCTTAAAGAAACGGCTTTAAAATTCAAAATGATGTTATTATTATAATGAATTAAATTTAGTTTCTCTTAAGAAAAAAAAAGCTGGAGATTCAAATTGATAGTTAACTATATCAAAAATTTTGTTTTTAATTAGTCTACAGTCAGAAAAAAAAATAATTATAATGCCCGATGACAAATTTCGCCACAAGTCGTCGTATAAATATACAACTAGTGCCAATCGACTAGTAATAACATCTTGTTCATAATTGTATTCTAGATTATACTTAAGCGGTGAATATAATAATAATATTAAAACTTACATCAAATTATATATATATTTTAATCATATAGCAACACATATTATATATATTGTTGCTGGTGTTGTTACATGGATCATATCATACTGAAAAATTCTATAGTTTTTATATTTCTCTCAAATTTTATTGTGCTATAAGCTGTCAAAATCTGAGAATGCAAATGCAAATGAATATGACAGAATTAATTCATATCTTCTCAAAAACTTATTAAATTCGAATTTCTTTTTAGTATTATTTTTATTATTCTAATGCATTAGAATTAAATACCTAAACATATTCCACGCATATTTGTGATTAAAAAGCATATTTTTAATTAGGAAAATTATTAATAAATTATTTTGCTGTATAATGTAACGTTTTAGAGAAAGCATAAATAATGCGGACGGAGGTTGACTTCAAAATAGGAATGATTATATAAACATAATTTTTTATGTATTAAATAACTTTTCCTGATTTTTAATAGCAAATTTTTTGTTTTATTCTTGTTTCTCATAATTTTATATTTGAATATTATATAGTTCATACGCTTCTAGTTAAATATAATATTTTTGGGAAACGCACTGTGAGGCAAAGTTCTACGGTAGAAAATAGAGATATACCGGTCAACAATAGGTTAATTCTTTTCTCTGAACAAATTCTACATGATTCTTGTTTCATAACCCTACTGCTGTGTTCGAGTATATTTTGATACAAAATCAACATATATGAAAATTTGTATTTAAATCTTTTATTATAGAATACTCTCCATAGAATTCAATATGAATTGTTACATAAATTTAGTTCAAAAATCGAAAATGAAAGTATGGTTATGTACTGAGATTAAAAAACACTGGGTCTGTTTGGACTCCATTTGGTACATTCAAAAATAACATTCCTTTTGTCCATTCAAAATTAACACAGCAGCAGGGTTAATATATACCACAAAATTAACGCAAAGGGGGAAAAAAAAACGTTTTCAATTTTTTGTCTTTTAATCATATTATAAGTTTACATATCGCTATTTATTTATCAGCATAAACTATAAATAGACAAACAATAATTCATATTAGTTTATATCTTATAGGAAGCTTATTTAAGAAAATCGTACTTCATTGTAATTTAAAATGCTACATTAAATGAGTTATGCTTAATAAGAAAATAAATGAATGATACATAAATACTAACAACATAGTATTTAAACATTGTTTTGTATTATAAAAATTGTTTCAGCGGTTTTAACGGAAAAAAGTAATACAATTCTTTAGTAAAATAAAGAACCCGAAAGGAGTTATAAAGGTAAGCGTATATTAACACATCTGCCAAATGCTCTAATTTATTATATGACACGCTTATTAAGTCAATTATGGTAATCTCAAAACCTACCACCTGAAATGGGAATAGCCAACAACCCTTTTAACCTCAACGCTTGAAACGGGAGAAATTTCCATTACCGCCTGAAATCGAAGCGCCTCAAAAGGAATAAATCCTTAGCACCGGTTAATATCCGCCTTTGTTTCATACAACTTTTATTGAAGAATGCTTTTCTTATTATTTAATCTTAATTATATAGTATAATATATTACTTTAAAAATAAAATTGTGTAAACAAATATCTAGTACCAACATTGCTGCATAATAACATAAATATGTTGCAATTCTAGTTCTAGCATAAGCAGTGTCACCAATATAACTTTCAAATAAAGACATTGCAAACCATGAAATCTTGAATTGACGACCATATAAAAAATGTAATCCATCTTTACAACATCTTAAGGTTTCATGGTCCATACAGTAACATAGCTGCGAACATTTTAATTGGAATATTTTTAGTCTGCCTTTATTTCACACATCTCCGGAATAAATAATAATAATAATACTCCAGAATAAATTAAAATGTTGGCAGCTATGCAGTAATATCAGAAGACTTGCAATTTTGATTTCAAATAATTGATAAATCATTAATTTGATAGATTCTTTACGAATTGCACATTTAATATTACATATTTCAAATTATTTTTCTCTAATTCTAAGTTTTTAATTTAACTGTTCTAAATTAAATAAGGTTTATCGAAAATAGTTAAATGAGCTAAAACTTCAATTAAGATAGAAATAATTTACTTCTTCCATATATATTTCACGTTTTTCTAGAGTAAAAGTAAACTTTCCTTCAAACTACATGGAATCCAATATCATGCTTTGCTGCATTTGAAAAAGTAAAACGGAACTCTACAAAGATAAATAGAGAAAGAAACACGAAATCGTAATAAAAAAAACTTTTTAAAGTTGAGTTCCGTATAAAGTAATCCAGAAAAAAAGGCTTTTGATCAAAGGAAATGAATAAGAAAGTGCATTTTTTTTTCAACAAATACATTTTGATATGATTATTTCTACTCCTTATAAATAACCTTCATTGCAAACCAACCAAAAAATCCAAATTTATTAAACTTCTATGAAATGTAAAGCAATGGTTATAAATGTTATTCCACGGAATCATCGTTACACGCTCTTTGAATTCGAATTTTACATTTAATTTTATATTTCCCAACATTGCACATTATCTTATGATACTTTTAATTTTGTCTAACTTTAAATTAAATTTTCTTTGTCTTTAATATGGAATGGCAAAAAATAAATAAATTATATTAAATTCAATTAAATTAAATTTTCATCTAGCATAAAACAATAAAAAGGAATTTTTAAATAATTACCATTATCCACTACATGTTAAATTTTTAGATACAAGTAAAATCGATTTTTTTATCAGTAAAAATCACTCTATCAAAAGTCTGTTTTTTTTTCATTTATTAAAAAAGAAATTTTTATCAAGCATTATTGGATTTGCACGTTGTAGGGTATGCAGTATGAGTTATAGCGGCATGCCAAATTTCTTTCCTTGATTCTTCCACCAGTATTCTTTCTTTCGGAAATTTTAAGCAATAGTAAGTTTTCACGATTAATTAAATAAAAAATTATTATATAAATATACTGGTGGAAGAGCCAGGGGCAGGAGGAAGGTGGGTCAATCGCCCTCCTATGTGTGAACTTTTTTTTTTTGTGTGTAAATATATATATATATATATATATATATATATATATATAGTTCACTCTTTTTTAACAAAAATGTATACAGTATTCCAAATAATAGTATTCCATTAAAATTATCAAGAAAAAAAAAAAAAGAAGAAGAAGAAAAAGAAAAAGAAAACTCGTTACATTATTCGTAACTCAAAATTATTCAGTAATAGTTTAGAAAAAAGTATTCTTTTGGATATATCATTTTATTGAATTGTGCGCAAACTCTCCTAGCTTTATGTTAAAAAATTTTGACTTGATCCTCATTTTAGTTAAAGCTATAGAGAATTTCACTTAGACATATTTTAATTATGGTCGTTCTTTATATGCGCCGGTGGCACAAAAAGTGTTAAAAAAAAAATAAATAAATAAAAGTGAGAAATTTAAAAGTGATTCCCGTGAGAAAGTAAAGTTTTGCTTTTAAAGAAAGCCTAAAAGCGACGCTCGTTTTCCTAACAAAGTCTACTTTTACGCGATCCTTATGCAACATGTTAATTTAGCAATTAAGTGATATCAGGAAAATTACAAATTCGCAACTTTTAACTGTTTTCAGTAAAAACAATTTTGTACAATATTATAATTTAGAGGTTTGATTGCTTAATATTATAAAATCGCTTCAAAACTGGGTATTAATTTCTCAAAATAAATATTTTAATAAATCATTTAATAGTTTAATTACAATATTTGTCTCAACAATCTAGTAAAATTTGATCGTTTAATCTTTTATTTATTCAGATATTTTCATTTTTATAAAATGTGATTTAAATAATTTAATGTATTGGCTTATTCTTATGATAAAGAGCGAAAATGTGTTCAAAAAACTTTTTTACCTTCAGTGTTTTATTCATTTTCTCACAGAAATTTTGAAATTGGTATTTTTTATGAATAGCACTGAATTTTTTCCAAATTATATTTAATATATTACGTTTCATATGCGGTACCAGCAGTCTTTGACCGCTTCGCTAACCCCCATATTTAAATGTCTCACTTTTCAACTATAGTTCATAAAATATAAGTTTCGAAACGCAATTTCATTGAATTTCGTCAGAACTTAGATACAGAGCTGCCAACCTATTCCGGCAAATTGTTAGTACCGCCCTTTTTTCTGCACCACTTAATTTTTAAAGCAATCATCTTCAAATGTATCTACGATGAATTAAGAAGAGAAATACTCAAAAAATTAAACAGTGTAGAAAAAGTGGCGTTACAAACAATTTGCCTGATTAGGTTGGCAGCTCTGTAGATAGGTATTTTCGCTGTTTTCGACAGAGAATTGTAATTAAGATGTGTCAGTTCCAGTACCTTATTCCATACACTTATAATTCTTTACGCGGTCATGAAAAGAGAATTAACTCATGAACTCTGTTAATAAATTATGGTACACTGTATCATACTAAAGATCGAAATGGACAACCTAAAAATTGTCAAATGCACTTGCAAATGAACGTTTAAGTCAATTGGTAAAACTTGACTTTGCTGCATTTCAGTGTAATTTGGAAATTCTATTGATTTATACACATATATATATATATATATATATATATATAATGTTTAATTTGATATATATACATTATTTTGGATATTATGTGGTATTTTTGAAATGTTTGGAGTTTTGGTATGAGTAGTTGTTTTATGGCATATGTAACAATTTAATTAATATCCCCTAAAACTGTTAGTATTCGCAGTTTATTTTCACATCACTTTTTTTTTTTTTTTTTTTTTTTTAAGAGTATTTTTCGTATTATATAATCGTATTTATATTTGGAAAATTACTCAAAAAATAAAGTAATGTGAAAAAACATGAGGTTACTAGAAATTTTGTGGAATATTGATTAGCAGGAATGAAAGTTTATGTCTTTTATTAAAGAAGAGGAAATCTTGGATTCACACTGGAATGAACTTCTCATTTAAACACATTTATATGAACGCATACTTGCCAACCTAACCCGGAAGGTTGTTAGTTTCAGTTCCTTTTTGTACACCACTTAATTTTTAGAGTAATTCTCTTTAAATATATTTACGTCTAAATGCGAAGAAAAGTACTCTAAAAAAGACTGGTGTGAAAAAGAGGCGGAAAGGGGCGAGACTAACAATATTCCGGGTTAGGCTGGCAAGTATAAATAATTGCCAACATGCTAATTAATATTCCGTAATATTATTAGATCCACCTTCTGTATCTTTTTAGAGTATTTTTCCTCTTAGTCAATCGTAATTGCATTTGGAGAATACTACTGTAAAAATTTATTGGAGTTCGAAAAAGGGCGGGACTAAGAAGACAACGGAATATTAATTAGGATGTTGGCAAGTATGCAAGTACGTACTTGCCAACCATCTCATTAATAACCGTATGATTGTTAATGCCCCCTGAGAAAAACGCCCCTTTTACTGACACCACTATACTTTTAGAGTTATTCTTTCCAAATGTTGTTACGATTAAATAAGACTAAAATTACTCTAAAAAATTATTGGTGTGAAAAAAAAGGCGGGTACCAAAAATTGTGCGGTTCATAATGAGATGGTTGGCAAGCATGCAAATATGTGAACGCAGAAATAATGCGTTACAATAAGTATACTTAAATGAGAAGTTTTTCCGGTGTAAATTCAAGTTTTCCTTTTTGTTAAGAAAGGCGGAAACTTTCATGCTTTTAATTAAACAGTTGGGAGGTAAGCTATTGTCATTTTTGCACCATTAAGGTTCATTAGAGGGTAACCTATCGCTTAAACTGGATTTCAGACAACTACAAACAACCGTGACAGAGCTCTGATTCGAATTCCCTCAGCAGTCACCTGAAGGCCAGAACACTAATTGTTCGAATATTAGAGTAGGGGCAGGTTGTAACAGTTTTTAGAAAATTAAATATATTGTGAAATGTATTTACGTTTTCCTGTTTCTAACTGCTGTTTTCAATAGCATACATAATCTTCTATCATATTCATAAATGAAACTTTCGTTAGTGCTGCTAGTTTCAGCACATTTTTTTAATTTTTTTAAATTTTTTTATTATTATTATTTGCCTGTTATAATTTGCCTCGGATTTGGGGTTAGTTGTAATGCACGTGGGGAAAATTGTAACGGATACAAAGAGAACCCTAACAATAAAAACGGCTATATTTCAAAATGCTTTTTGTTATCAATCATTCATTAATTTAATAAAAAATACAATTAATAACTAATATTAAATTATAACCTTCTTGGTACAGTAAAAATTAATTATATCAAATGGATTTTAGTAAAATAAAGAGAAAATTAAAGTTAAAATTAACATAGAAGTCCATCTTATTCAGAGTTGAAATTTTTTCAAGCAAATGATATTTTGTTCCTCTCATGCACATACTTACCAACCATCTCATTATGAACCCTACAATTTTTAGTACCTGCCTTTTTTTTCACACCAATAATTTTTTAGAGTAATTTTAGTCTTATTTAATGGTAAGAACATTTGGAGAGAATTACTCTAAAAATATAGTGGTGTGAGAAAAGGGGCGTTTTTTCAGGGATCGTTAACAATTGTACAGTTATTAATGAGATGGTTGGCAAGTATGCATGCATATAATGTATGCTCACATTTTGGAAATTAAGCAATATACCCATTCTTCTGCCACGGAGAGGGTTTAGCAGAGATCGAATTATCCGCACTTTTTTTCAGGACACTCTCATTTATGAGAAATTTCTGAATCTTTTTCTACCCCTGTTTTCATGCAATATTCTCTAATTCGTGTTTAAATCGTGATTATAATTCGTGATTAAATAATCACGACACTATAATATAAAATCACAGAAAATATTTCTGTCTAAATATATTAATGGCAAAGAAGACTAAAAAAATTCATTTCTGAAAGTTTCCTGAAAATGGGTGGAGACTTCGAGCTCTGGCTGTAGGCATTTGCACTAGCCACTCCTCTAACATGTTGCATTGCCCCAAAATATTGTTTCAACTTACCCCATCGTATGATTTTGGACATTTTGTTTATTTATAAAAAAATATGTAACGATTTATACAAAAATTAAACATGTATTTTATAAATCAACACACAGACTAAATAAACAGATATAAACGTGTCTTTAAAGTATAAATTAACACAACTTTAATCAAAATTTACGAATATTTTTTTTCCAGTAACTAGCTAAAATGAAGCACGTGCACAGAACCTCTTATTAACCATTTTGGTGGAGCATCGAAGGTGCTTACATTATAAATCGCTTCATAAGAATTATGTTTATAAAAATATTTAATCACAAATGTTACGAACTATTTCGTAAATTGCGTGTTACTTCTTACCCCTGTGACAACTTGCCCCACGGTCCCGTATTGCTTAAAGGTAGATATTATTTTTGATTCATTTTTGCTTCTGTTTATATCTGTTTCTTTATTTATAGCATGATATATAAGGTAAACGCACCAGTAGTGGACCCTGTACCAGTAGTGGACACTTTTAATTTTAAACTCGGAAAATTAGCTACCTAAAACTACTGAAGATTCCAGCAATGTTCTGGAAGGGAATTATAGTCCTTTACTGTTAAACCCTTTAACAAAAAATAATTCCGGCCATTAGTTTTAAAATAATGTTAGTTTAATTGAAAAAAATTGCACTTTTTCTGATTTTGCCGTTTTCTTGTTATGACTTTGAATAAGTAAATGAAATTTTATTTGCTCGCTATCTGCTTATTTTTAACTGATTTTTTCTACCTTTTGCTTTCATATGACTAAAATAAGTATGCAGAATCCATTTATTGTGCTGTTTTTAAAATCTTGTATTTACACATAGTATTTTTATGGGTGTCCACTAAAAAATGTTATCATGACAAATAGTGGACAGACCTGTCCGCTACTAGCTCATGTGATTTTTAATGCCAGATCCAGTAGTGAGCACAATTCTGTAATCTAACAATTTTAGAGTTGAATTTTAAAGCAAAAATTCAAAGGGGTTCACTACTGGAACAAAAAAGTGTCCACTACTGGGTCTTTAGTGTGTCCACTACTGGCTCATTTTAAGCTCTTCATATTTTTCATTTTTTTATAAATACAAATGTTACAATTAGCAATTTTCATAATACAGTCTTGTTAAGAAAGAGTTAGTAAAGGTCTGAAATATTAATTATTTTTTGAAACTCTAAAATTTAGGAAATTACACACAAAAATAGCCGGAAAATGTCCTTAAAGTGTCCACTACTGGTGCCTTTACCTTATATATATATGTATATATATATATATATATATATATATATATATCTTTTGTAATAAATATATTATTTAAAGAATATTTTATTTTATTTTTAGCTTGTGTATTTAAACAGAAAGCTTTCTAAACCAAATTTCTACTCATGTATGATAAAGTGCAGTTTATAGAAAAATATAATTTTTTTTCCTTTATTGATTTTAGATGATAAGTATCCTTTACTGGAAATACACATTTGCTAATAGACAAACTCTTAAGCACTTCAATTTTCTTTCCAGATAAAAGCTTTAACGAAAAATGTCTTTTCTAATATAAAGACCGGAAGGATAAGAGATTACGAAGTACTTAGCTTCTAGAAAATTGCTTAAACAGTCTTGTCATATATTACAAAGAAAAAATAATAATCAGGGAAGGTATTTTCTTACTTACTGAACAATACTGTATTGTAAAATTTTTAATAGATAATAGATTTTCTATTGCTCTGTCTTAACAAAATAAAGTTTCTTACTTCTTTTCTTTCTTAATTTATTAAAAACTCACGAAACAATAAATAATGTGATATTATACCTTTACGTAAAAACAGTTAAATATTAATTCATATTTGCCATATATTTATAAAAGAACTTTGGATTTGCAACACAAAAATTGTGATTAATTGTATTATGATTTAAGTAAGTGAATGAAGCATTATGAATTTTAATAGGTTTTTGAAGAAGGTATGTGCAAGTTATTTTTTTGTAATATTACGAAAGTCATATATTCATTATTTCTCACATTTAATATTTCAATAATTAATTAAAAATTGTAACAACAAAATTTCATTTTTAAACCTTCTCCCAAAGTAACATCACGGTTTAAAATATAATTTTTTACTAACTTATACATTTTAAAATGCAATTACTAACTTTCAAAATTTTAATTGTCTTCAGGGCCTTATAAAATTTAAAATGATAAAAATTTGGGAGCCACATAAGAATAAAATTTTACAAGCATTATTACAGGAAATAAAATTTTTTTGTAACAAATATAGTAATTTTGAATTATAAAATTAGAATTTACATATAATCTGTTATAATTTATCTAAATATTAATGACGTTAAACAATTAAAAAAATATGTATATATATATATATATATATATATATATATATAACATCATCAATAAGCGTGCACTAGAATTTAAAAGAGAAAGAGAAATTAGTACAAAAAAGAATATATATATATATATATATATATTAATCAATCAGGTTTTAAGTAAAAAAAGTAACCTATCATATATATAATTCTTTGTATAAAAAACGTAGATTATGTGTTTCGTTCGTTAAATATCTATCTAAAACCACTTTATGAAATTGAAATAAATATATTATATATTGTTGAACAGTCAACAGACTTTTAAAATAAAAATTTGTCGCATAGGATAAAGTAAAATCGCTTAAAGAATTTATTTACAAAAGTTAATTTTATTATGCATTTCATATTCAATAACGCAATCAATTCAAAACCTATTGTCTAATTAATTGTTTTACCCATAAAAGAAAATTAATATAAATATGAGTGGCATTATAAAAGAATCACAGAAAACACTTGTTTTCTAATAAAAACATCAAAACATTTTTTTTTTTTTTTTTAACTGTCACGTAAAAAAGAGAAATACAGTCATATATTCAAAGAAGCTGTTATTTACAAAACTGCATTGGAATTTCTTTGAAAGTAACACTTCAAAAAAGTAATAGTAAAGTAGTAATAGTAAAATAGTAGTAGTAGTAAATAGTAAAATAGTAAAGTAACACTGTTAAAAAATTCAGTTCAAACCTGTACCACTACATATGGAGTAAAGTTATGAGCCATCCATAATAAAATTCAATCTCATGTTTAAGTTTTCTACTTCTTGCGATTGAATTTAAGTTGCACCAAATCTTGTAGGTATCATAAATCCCCTCACAAGGGAAGTGTTTCGGTGTACGTGCAATTATAATTCAGTTTGTATTCAGGAGATGGCGCCACAAACGCGCTGAAAAGTACCGGATGAATACCGGAGAGTGAAAATGAAATCTATGAAGTGAGATCGCGTGTGATTATGTCATTCAAAACCAACATTCATTACAAGGGGAAAAGAAGAAAAAAAAAAAAAAAGATTCTTTATTCAGTGATCACTAACCAGATGTTGCTATAAGAAAGTTTAGTGTAGTATATCCTTTTAAGAGGAGAGAAAAATCTTTTATGTGAAATCCAGGAAGTATGAATCAGTAATATTATTTTAGAAACCAAACCAAGCTTAAATTAAGGAGCGTTTTAAATTAAAGAAGTCGAAAACATAGGGTGAAGTGCAAATTTTGAGCAACAACTCACCCATGGGTCAAGATAAAATCATAGAAACTTTAGACTCTTTTATCAAAATCAACGAAACACAAAATTAACAGACTTGAGATAGAAATGTCTTCACTTCGATCCTTGCCTCCGTCGAGTTTTTTTTTAATTTTATTTAAAACATAATAACAATATTTGGTTCAACATAAAACTACCAAAACACGGGGAAAGGTTAAACCATCAGGTGGTTGAAGTTTCTTCAGTGCCAAGTTATGGTTCAAACATAACATCAAACGTTTAACCGTGTACTTGTCATTGCTATCATAGCACAAGCTGAAATTACATTATTCGTTTTTTACTGATTTCCATGATCACTTTTTCAAAATTTGGTGCTCCCGAAAGCAGTAAAGACAAAAGTTTTGTTCGATTAAAAATGAATTTTGCTCCTTAAAGGTTTTTTTTTTTTTTTTTCATTTTATTATTATTATTATTATTATTTATTTGTTTGTTTGTTTGTTTATCTTTATTTATTTATTTGTTTATATTTTTATTATTACAATTATTTATTTATTTATTTGATATCTATAAACACACATATAGCGATTCATTTAAACATATTGACCAGTAGAGTGAAAGGAGATCGCTTAGTTTTTAAACTTTTGTCATTGATCTACACTGTTAAAATTTTTGTATGAGATTCAAACAAAGTACAGTATAGCTGTATGATGCTATTTGGCAAGATTTGAGATTTTTTTTTTTTTTTTCAAGAAGAAGCACAAAATAAGGGCAGAAGGTTTCATTATCGCATGGTACTGTGCGAGTAATACCAATTTTTGGTTAAATTTAACATATTGCAAGTTATGCAATACAAAATTTTGGTTCAATAAAGTATCGAAACATTTAACAGTGTAGAATTTACTAGTTTTAAATTTAATTAGTTTTCTTTTTTTAATATCACATAGTTTTCTCATGTATCCGATATATCTATATATATATATATAGGGCGCCAAGTAAAGTCCTTACTTACCCCTTTACTCCAAAACGACTGCAGCTATGTCTAGAAAAGTGGTATCTTAGTTTCCAGAGTCAGCGTTTTTATCGCGAAAACTGTGCAAGATAGTAGAAATACACTAAGCGACAAAAAAAAAAAAAAAAAAAAAAAAAGCCGCACTTGGATATTTTCAAATTTTTTTTTCTGTAATCGCTAATTTTAATGTTTCAAAAGTAAATATTTGAACAAATTTTATGACGTTGTGTTCCACGTGCAATTTAGGATTGATCAAAGTGTTAAAAATAAGATGCAATTGTTCGGAAAATTGTAATTTTAGAAAGTACTTAAAAAATGGCAAGAATAAGGCAACTAACGATACAACAAAAAATATTAATTTTAGAGCGAAATTCAAAAAAATAATTTAATACGTGGGATGTCAAAATGATTAAATGTTAACAAAATATTAGTGAACTGGCTTTTAGCAAGATATAATAATTTTTGGCTGTTTAAACTGCACATTTGTTCTAAGGTGGCCACGATACTTATCCAGTTGAGATGACCGCAAGCGAAAAAGCCAGAGCTTAAAAAATCAGTTTGTATTACATTTAGAACATAGTAGGGATTCTGAAAAAGTGTTTAGTAACATAATTTATCTAAATACAGTAAAATAATAATTAAACAAAACAGGTTTCATTCCCAAAAAATCTGAAAAAAAAAAAAAAAAAAAAAAAAATCATACTTAACGAAAAGGATTAGAAAACCAAGACATTAGAGGGTTAAAAAAATTAAAAAATTGCGAATTAATTATTGGGCTAGAGTTGTTCTCTCTGACGAATCAAGTTTAACTTATTTCGAACTGACGGAAAGAAGCAGATCTGATCACGAAAATGTGATTGACTTAAGGAAAATCGCATTTTTAAAACAATGACATATTCCCCGTACATTACGATACGAAAATGCATAATTTTTCAGTGAGTCTGGCAAATTTTCATGTTCAAAGGTTCAATTAACCCGAAATAAAACTTGACCATTAAAAAATTGATACCTGACCGACTACTTTGGGGGTATTTCAGACTCTTAAATAATCAGCATTTAAAGATGATAATGCACCTTGTTATATGGCGCTTGTGATACATTTATTTGATTCATGTTTTTAAAATTACTTATCCATTCTCATGAGCATCTATAATTTTGCAAATTATCATAACTTTTTTGACTTAAAATAATCCCACAAAGAATATCGCGGGATTTTTTATTTATTAGACCTGAAAATTTTCCTAATCACAATCCGCTCGAAAATGTTTAGTCTATAAAAGAGGGTGGAGGTTAGAAATTTGTAGCCTACAACTTTGAAAGAACCAGAAAAAAATATTTATGATATTTGGCCCAGTGAAATTTCTGAGTTTCATGTTAAAAAACAGTAAAATACTATGCCATTAAGCATTAGAGTAGTAAATCCATAAAAAGGCGGAATTATCCAATCCAGAATACATTTTTTTTTTAATAATTGTTTAGATCTAACAAATAAATAGTTTTATTTCATACATTAAAATAGCACTTGTTTATTTCATATGATAAATCATGATAGAATACAAAGTATATGTTTATTATATTACGTTTAAAAAGAAAGTTTTATGTAGATTTTTATTAAATATTTTGTAGAGTGCAATAAAACGAATTATTAAATCAAATATGTACATAGGTATCATGTTATGACTTCCGTATTATACAAACATAACAATTTTATCTATTGCAAACATTAGTTTTAAATTTATTACAAAAGGCTTAAGTCAATTTTTCTGCAGTGCGGTTTTTTTTTTTTTTTTTTTTTGTCGCTTAGTGTATATGAATCATAAAGTTTTAGAAGTATATTGATTTAGAATTAAAAAAAAAAAAAAAAAAAAACCTGTAGACTTGAATACTAAAAACAGAAAGCTTAAAACGTGCATTTGTTTGTTCGGTATTTTCTACATTGTGACGTGGGAAAATGAACTTAAATAATATGGTGTGTCACTCACACGACTTTCTCTTACCCTGAAATTTAATACTATAAATACAGGTTGGAGATTAAGAGGTAAAATAACGAGTACTGTTATGTAAACGTATGTTAAACAATTCCAAATTTGGCTTCGGAAGAGTTTTATATGATAATTAGTTCTGTGTGAGGGGGGCTACCGCCCACTCAACCTCCCGTTTCATTAATGCACCTGCATTTCTATAGAATTTAATTCTGTTTAAAATTAAAAGTTTACTTAAAATTATACAGACAATTTTCACACGCAACGTTTCTCGAAACTCATCAATCTTGATCAAACTTTTCCAGCAACAAACGTATATTAACTTCAAAATACAACATTTGGGTCTCCTAAAATTATTCGTTTTTAAACTCTAGGAGACACAGACAAAAATCAAACGTTAAAAAGCTTGACTACGGTATTCAGAAAGCCTCAAAATGTGTAAATATACAAAAAACAAGCGATTAATATTTAGCTTAAAATATGCATTATTTACCATATCTCTATGAGGAATTTATATCAATTCTTGAACAGCTTTCCTGGAAATGGTAAAATATCATTAGTAAATCACATCCACTAACAACAAATAACTAGTGTGCTGTGGCCACCACATGACTTTCTACTATATTTTCCTATACAAATTCACTCAGTAAAAATAATTTATTAAAATAATTTAAAAAAAATTATCTTCCATGATAATGCGGACGATTTCCATATCAGAGAAGTAAAGTAACACTAAATATCCAAAAAAAAAAGTTGAATTTATTCTCAGTATTATATTAAAATAATAATAATAATAATAATAATAATACATTATTATTATTATTATTATTATTATTATTATTATTATTATTATTATTATTTTAATGAAAAAATCGATTACTTTATTTTAAATTAAGGCAGATCGATGTTTCAACCATTCGTTTTAAAGGTATTGGCGAGGCTTCTACATACAAAAACTTTTTTTACCAGTTGGCTATCTCTGTTACAAAACAATATATATTCGTTCCATTTAGTTTAGTGCAGTCTACAGTTGTTAAACTCTACTTACCTTCAATTTCCCCCATATACGTAATGTATTTGAATAATTTTGAGTGTCCCTGTACACGAACCATTTGCTTCATCTCCACGGAAAGCTTATTGTATCATCCCTATATGATACGCATTTAGAATACCGAGTTTGGAATTTCTGCTACTAATTGTCCCTGAGATATACTGATAACAGACACACAGACCATTCGCTAAAAACATGATCCTCAGAACATGTAAATACAACAAAAACTAACTTTCGGAAATTTGACCCTAAAACAATACTTTCTCTACCGTAAGAGTAAGTAAAAACGAACAACAAGTTTTCTCAAGATACCTTTAATATAGATTTTAAAACTTTTTCTGTTCGTTAGGTGCATTACACATTTTGACTCTTGCATAGACATTACGCTGCACACTTTGTAGCGTGCACCGAGAATATATATATATATATATATATATATATATATATATATATATATATATATATATATACCGCCTCCATTTAGAACGAAAAAGTAGTAATTTTCTATATCCCTTGACTAGAAATATGGATTTACTAGCTATGCGAATAAGGTAAACAAATAACCTGGATAGACGAAATGATTGAGAATTTTTAGTATACACTTTTCCAGAGAGTGAATCAATATTATGAATATAATGAATTACATGGATCCTTTGTATTCCGAGAAATTCTCGCTTGACTGAATAAAATTGGGTCATAAACGAAGATTATAGTCATTGAAACTTTCCTCTTGAGTTCACAGTTATTTACAGAGATTTTTAAATAAGTTTGACCCCGATAATTTAGAAGAACGATTTAGAATTCTAATAGTGTTTTTTATAATACGCTATAAAGGGAAACTAGAATTTATAAGGATGGCATGGAACTATATTTATCAGACACACAATTTAGTTTCTGGTTTCATTTACAGATTTTTTTTCTGTGTAGCATCTGACATGTATACTACGAATAGTTCAAGCAAGGGTCTAGATGTGCATTGAAACAGACGGACAGAAATTTGAAAACCGGCAAATTTGTTAATATCTTTTTTTTTTCCCTTATCTCTTACATTTTTAGAAACAGGAAAACAAATCCATATGTCTTTCACCAGGTGGTGCTGTAAATTGTTAGATATTGTTGCGCATAAGCACTTTACTACACCAAAAAACATGTTTTATGAATATTATACTAGTCATTCAGCAGATAATGAGGCGTGAGTAGACATTAGTGTGCTGTCTGCAATCTGCAAATATGATATGTGGATGTTTTCTGATTATGTGTCTCATAAACATTAGCCTCACATGTGGTATATTTCAATTTTTTTTATAAAAATAAGCGTTTCCAGGTTTTATTATAATCAATTAGCTCATATGGTAAATTAAGAAAGTTGTTAAAATATTTTATAATATTTTAACAATGGATTTATAATTTAAATAAGTTGAAAATAAGAATGTAGAAAAGTAATTTAAGGTATTTGAAAGTAATTTTCTAATTAAACTCTTTCAACGATGGTTATTATTTTTAGAAAACTTGAGAGAACTAAAATAGGCACTGTTTCGATTTTTACTATAGATATTTTATGAATATTTTAATTTAACTTTCCGCGAGGCTGCCACAGGTAACTTCATTTTATATTATCTTCGTACAAATATTTCCAAAAAATAAAACTTATAATATACTTTCGAAGGTAAATTACAATTTTGCCGGCATAAATTTATTATGAATTTTATGTTATGCAAATTACGGTACAAAAAAAAAAAAAAAAAAAAAAAAAAACCTGTTTCGTTTCTTATGCGAAAATTTAAATTACTTATATAATTCAACTCAATTCAATTATAAATCACAACTGCCGGCATTCTGTTTATTATTCAGAAACATTGTTAGCACTCGACCCTTTTTTCGCACCACTTTATTTTTAGAGTAATTTCCTGCATATATAAATTTAAGGACTACAAAAATACTCTGAAA